>JAMXBB010000007.1:14054492-14539334 GCA_024138015.1 Lumnitzera littorea
CCCTTTTGTTTTTTTTAACCATAGATATGATATTATGCATAGGCTTAATGTTTCTTTCAATTTTTCACTTTTTTATTGAACGTCTAGGAGCATGCTTTAGTTTTAGGTTATTCTTTATTTATATATTTCTTGTTTTCTTTTTCTTAAGATGTAGCATTAGCACCCAATTTACTTTTTTCTTTTTTCAATTTTCATTTCAGGTAGAGAGAACTGGCTCGTGATCCACATTGTCATTCTTTATATTTTCATTTCTTCAAGAAGAAAGGGTGCAGACCATATTTCCTAACCTTGGTGCGTTTAATTTATTATAATTGAATAAAGTTGAAAAGAAAAATCAATTGATTGGAATATTTTCACAATAAAAGTTATATTCCTTGAGAGTAGCAATTCCTTTGTTAAGAGAAGAAATAAAGATGTTTAGTACGCCACGTAAATGATTTAATAGTGCGTAAGTATTAGTGGCTCTAGTCACATTCTAGTTTTAGTGATAGTGGGTATTTTAAAAAATTACCATTAATGTTTCTGCAAATAAGATCCCAGAGTTTTGTTGACTTTCAAATTGTTTTAGCTTGGACTTATTCGATTTCACTTACAGTAGTATTAAATCATCGTCGATACTAGTTATCTCCTAGTTACCACCATAAAGATAATAATGCATGGAATCCGACCGATAAACATGTGGTAACATGCAGGACTAAAATAACTTCAGTTGCATTGTATATTTTATAACTCCAGATTTGAGTGCAGGTACAACTTGTGCTCAATATTCTATAATTGTAGCTAACAAAGTAGCATTCTCAGCATTTCTTTCATTAGGATGATTTCAAAATATATATTAAATAAAAAAAAAACCTATTACATGCCTCAACTATTGTCATATATAGTCCATGCAATACTCTCCACTAAGTATGTGACATATCAAAGCGGGACAATGTGATTGCCCAAATAATCACACTTAAATTTATACAAAGGTTGATTCCAAACTATAAACCAATCTGAAACTAGCTTGGTGAGCCTTCCAATCGATTCAACCTAAATGAGGATGAGCTTAAACCAATTGACAAAACGTTGGGCTTTAAGGGTTTTAGTGATGTAGCCTTAAAAAACCATAAACTCCATAGGCTTTTAAATTAGCGGGTTGACCCATTAATCGAACTAGCAAGTTGATCCATTAGTCAAACCAACAGATTGACTATCAGTTTAGGTCCATCCAAATTTTGATTAAAAAAAATAAAACAAAACAAAACAAATATCATCATGTTTATGCAATCCAAATTAATTATTTCGGAATGGAAAAAAATGTTTCAACCAAAAATAAAAATAAACCATTTACGCATTATTATATGTTCACATAGAGTATTAGCATTATTTAAAGAAAAAAAAAAAGAAATGCGCAAGTAAACAATAAATTATTAATAGTAATTGATGAAAATGTGAAAAATTAAATTTTAAAAAATTAAAAAGAAAAAACACAGTTCAAGAGCTTTCAAATTGACCATTAAACTAATTCACTTGAACTATCCTGAGCCTATAGCCTTAAGGGTCAGGCTAAGTTCAATTAATTGTTAACTCATGAATAGATGGTTTAAGGCCGAACCGGCCTAGTGTACACCTTTAATCGCACTTCTCTCACATGTTACACTTTCAATTGAAGTTATTATTAAGATAGAAAAATCAATGGTATATCTATCTACTAATCCATTTGTAGATTGTGCTTGGCAGTATATGCTAAGTGCATAATTTCATATGATTACATGACTGCTCTCAATCCTCCCAAATTTGTGTACTTCGATTTGTTCTTATTCTCTTAATATTCCTTAAAAATGAACTTTCCAAATGTTGCATTTAGCATTGGGATCCAAAGGCAATTGTAGTATGCAAGGCAGTAGAGAAGATGGTACTACTGAATGATTGATCATAAGCATAAAAATACGGAATTAAATGCAATCATAAAACTACAGTCTTACATGCAAAAACCTAGTAGACGGGCATCGTGTGAAGAGCCATTCCACGGATTGCCTTTCATATTCCTAGAATAAGAAAACACGTAAATGAATCAATGACTGCATTCTTCTGTTTAATATAAAGATAATCTCCACAATACTAAAATTATTAAAAAAACAAAATTATATCTGGGATGTAATTGGCAAAAATTTATATCGCCACAATTTTCTTTTCTTTGTATATATATATATAAAAAGAAAAAAAAAAGAATCATGGTAAGATGTTCTCTACTAAGATCTAAACCACATCATCATGAGACATAAAGCAGCCAAATTCCATGTTATGTAACACCCCTTTCTTGAGACATTTTGAGCTCATGTTCAAGCCTCACAACTTGATCCATAGCTTTTCGTCCAGATTCAGAATCGCAAAAGCGTGTGGGAAGAAAACCAAAACAGAGCAATTACCATGTTGTTCATCCTACCAATACGGATGGTATCACTCGATGTGGTTTATGGAAAAGACTATATAAGCTGTACATGAAAGACACAAAATTAAATTAAATAACAAAAGAAAGATCCTTATACTCCATTAAAAACTTTCGAACTTCAGTCATACTTACATTGGTATGTAAGAGTTGAGTAAAACGATAAGTTGACTGCAAGGAACGGGATTTCATCTATTCATTATATTATTATGGAGAAACATCGTTCAGAAACTATTTATAGGGGAGTGCTCATCACTTTTTTTTTCCCCTTTTTTTTGGGTTAGTGGGTGGGGGTTTTGGGGTTAAGAAAGCTTATTTGCATTGATCCGAAAATCTGCATGAACATCATTATTAGATAAACTGTTCTTTGATTCGGATCGGACTGTTTGACTGAGTCTCTTGCCTAGTGAAAATATAATAAATGCTATTTAATGCTAAATTCTTTTCAAATTCAAAAACTCGTTAATTTACAATTTAGCTCTCGGTTAACATAGATATTTGATTTGGAAAATGTTAAGGGGCAGGCAAAAAATAATGCTTTTAAACTTATTTATTAACTTCTTTTTATACCATAAAATGTTTAATGACTTGTAAAATTTTCCTTTTCAGACTTGTAACTTATGCCGAGGCACTCATTAACGAGGCCAATTGAATTTGGCTCTCAAAGTGGAATTCCATCAAGCATAAAGAGTGCGTATGCAACGAAAACTGGATACATCAGAATTGGGAAAAGAAAAAAAGATAGATAAAATAAAGCATTTTCAAGAAATTACCATCTCAAAGCAGGATGGACGACCAGCCGAATCGTCTTGACTCTTCTAGTGGTCATTGATAATAGGCCGAAGATTGTGTAGGCAAGCGTAGATTGCAATTCGGCACGTGAATTATGTCTGCTGCGATTTAATGGAAGTCTACTCTTCCATTGGTTCTTCTTCCAACTTCGTATCAGGATCTCAATCCCTTAGATTTGTAAGCTTAGAGGTGTCTGGAAACTTAAACATGGGATTGCACCTACCAATCCTTAGGGACCTCAAGGATGTTAGTTTTTCTATCCCTTCAGCACCAATTAGCATCTCACAATCATACAATGTGAGCCATGTCAGGTTCTTCAAGTGGGATAGGTCACCAATTGTTTTGAAGCATGGAAGTTTACGAAGAGACAATGATTTTAAGGATGTTAGTTGGCCTATGCCTTCAACACCGCTTAGCATCTTACAGTTGTACAAATTAAGCTCCTTCAACCTCTTCAAGTTAGATAGTTCACCAATGCTTTCTAGGCAAGGACAGGTATAGATACCTAACTCTATCAAGGATGACAGTTGGTTTATGCCTTCAACACCACTAAGCATCTCGCAGTCTTCCAACTTGAGTTTTATCAACTTCTTCAAGTGGGATAAATTGCCGATTGTTTCAATGGATGGACACTTCTTGATAGATAAACTTTGCAAGAATGTCAGCTGACTTATGCCTTCAACACCTGTAAGTTTCTTACAGATTTCCAGCTCAAGCTCTATCAACTTCTTTGCAAGAGATAAGTGACCAATTCTTTCAAGGGATGAGCAACATTGTATGGCCAACTTTTGAAGGGACTCCATATTGTTGAGCCACTGGATCTCCACTATATTAGAGCAATGTGTAATACTCAATTCTTTGAGATTCTTTGCTCCTTCCAGACCATTAATATTCCTTATCTCTGGGCATCCATAAAGATTGAAGTGTGTCAAACATTTCAAATTAGACAGATCTGGAAGTGTAAATAATGCAGTACAATAGGTGATACTAAGATTCACTAAACTTGAGGGAAATTCCAAGAGCAAGGGATTGATCCCTCCACTTTTCATAATATATGCCCTAATATCCAGCTCCTCCAATTTCATTAGGTTGCCGATGTACAATGCTTTGTTCCCTCTCCAGAATCTATCAAAGTATTTTAGAACCTTTAAGTTGGTTAAGTTGGAAAAACTTGGGAGTGTCTCCATTGAATCACCTTGGAAAGATAGAGACGTTAAACTATAAGGGAGGTCTGGCAATGATGTAAGCTGGTAACAACCCTCTAAGTTGAGTGTTTGGAGGCTTGAGAGGTTATAAAAGCTAGCTGGTAAGCAAGAGATGCCACTACTACACCGTAAAGATAGGTGTTGCAAACTTGTCAGTTCACCGATATCAGGAATTTCTTTAATATTCAGAAGTTCAGCACGTAATACCTTTAATTTCCTTAACTTTCCAACTGCAGGTGTTAACCATTCTATATGGATATAAGATATATCGAGCTCTTCCAAATTTTGGAGATTCCCAATGGATTCGGGTATTTCCACAATCTGAGTATATGACAAGTTAAGCTTAGAGAGTGCTCCCAACTTTCCAATTGATTCGGGAATCTTTGTCAAAGATTTACACATTTCTAATGATAACGTATGCAAATTGACAAGTGAATCAAATGAATCTGGAAGCTTGGAAAGCATCTTACAATGATTTGCAGAAATAATCTCGAGCTCTGTCATCGATCCTTGAAATATAGGAATTTCTCTTACAGATGATCCATCCACAATAAGCTCCTTTAGCTTTTCCATTTCACCCAATTCTACCGGTAGCTCCTCGAGTTGGTTACATGAGGTGAGATCTAGAGTTATGAGTGTCTTACAGACGCTGTAAATGCTTGGGTGGATTTCAGTTAAACTCATGCAGCCCTCAAGAATTAAAATCTCTAGCTCTTTGAATGCAGAAAAATCTGGAGTTCTAGTTAGCTTATAGCAATGCTTGAGGCTAATCACCTTTAGCTTTTTGACCATCTGTAGATTAATAGACAAAAACAATAAGCCAACTGTACATGAATAATTCTTGTAAATACAATCAACATAAACAAAAATTTGTTATAAGGTAAAGGTGATTAGTATATCATGTACCTCGATTTGACTCCAGCCACTCCAATGTTCCGTGATTGGAGCCTCCTCCAAATCTAGAACCACCAGCTTTCTTGGATTAAAATTGGTTGGCATAAACTCGGCCGTCTTTGATCCTCTCCATTGAAGCCACCTTAAATTTGTGAGTAAGTTATGAAAATCTCCATCTAGCCTTGTATTATCCAAACGAAGCAGTCTCAACTTTGTTAACCCCTTGAAATGCTCACTTGTTAAATAGTAGTGCATTTGAAACCATTTATCACACTCGAGGCTAATGGCTTCAACTTTTTCAGTTCCCTAACAAAATATTCTAAGATGAGTACATAAACATAAAAAGTTTTACATTTTAAGATACTTTGCGATCATGGTAAATAAATCATCTCATACTATTAGTCAAGTGCAAATAAACTCTTAACATACACTTACCAAATGTAATTTCACCTTTCCATAATTTAATATTATATAATATCATATCACATGTTGAATGCAATCATGAGTTTTAGGTTTGAAACATTAGGATTTAATTTTAATTTTTTTTAACTTAGGAGAATATAATCAGAATTCTTCACTTCAATCCTTAAAAAAAATGGATATGAATTAAATGGAGAATTAATGCTATATTTTTTGAACTCACGATTCTACTTTTTTGAGATCACTTCAACGCAATGCAATTGGAAATCATGATCGCTTTTGAGGTTCATTCATACATCATAACTATATCTAATGAGGGCTAAATATCAATAGTTTGGATGGGAAGGCACATAACCATTTTGACACGAATAGTGGTGCACATACATTACTCGAAGGGAAAGAAAATGGCATATATGTCGTTTGCAAGAAAATTTATACCGTATTATACTCTATATAGACACAAATACACCCCCATAGTTTATAAATGCTAACAAAATTTTTATACGTAATAATAGAATGAATAGTTTTTAAAACAGTTACATCTAATGTTTTGCACAACGTATATTACAAAATTTATTAGTATCTACACCATACATCAAGTGTATATATATAAATATAATGGGTGGCATGTAATACTCCATAACCTTTTCCTAACTCTTTATGTATTGGTGTCTTATATACACGATTAATTAAATCTAAACTAATCTAGATATAAATTTCCATCATCAAAAGTTTTGTATGATTTGGTAAATAGTTCTCTTTCTAAGCATGGAAAAATAGTTAATTCTTTCTTCGTCTTTTTACTCTTTATTTTCTTCATGGCTATAATTAATGTTTTATATATAAAGGATAAACAAATTTGGGAAAATAATACTCAAATTAAAAACGAATGATGTTAGGAAGTACTATAACAGAAAAATAAGAGGTGGCAAGAGTAAAAACTAATAGCTCGATTTAATCTAAGCGATGTTGTATCCAATGCATGTATTGCATGAATATGTTAAAATGGAAAGTATTAGTTATATTAAGTTTGGTCACGTATTACTTTGTTAACAAGTTATGCTATATTTCCATAATAATTTCATATTGAAAAGTTATGGAGTAATGTAGAACACAAGATGGGGATATACTGAGTTTTAAGGCTAAGAGTAGTAGAGGATAGTATGTGAATGTACCACAAACTTAAAATAGATAAAGTCCTAGAATGAGTAAAGTGAAAGATTTGATTAGGTGTCTAAAACTAAATCTAGTCAATATTAGCTAATGCTCCCAATAGGGAAAAATGAATTTGTTTATTACAAGTCCGATTTTCAATTACAAAAAGAGGAATGAATATGGAAGATACGAAAAGTTATATACTTATAAAGTGATGCCTTAAATCAAAAGCTTAAACATTGAAGCAAAATTTAACTTGGGTTAAGGCATCAAATAGCTTCACTAGCAATGATTTTATGAAAATCTATCTTACTTGAAGAAAATTGTAGAGTGATAATATCTTAATATGAATGTCTTAAAGCAATTATGTAATGAACTTACAATGTAGTCAATAAACTCAAGTATATTTGACTTAAAAATTTAAGATGGAAAATTTGAATAAAGAAAACACTGATTTAGGGTTGAAGGTGTTGAGATGTAGTTGGCTCAAGTGATAAATTAATATGCTTCCTACTATAAACTACACCATAATAGATATCACAACAACTGTGTGAAAATTTTCGAGTAAGAAAAAAATATACGGTTGCGTGATGTGCTTGTAACAATAGAGATGTGGGCACAATTGATGTTAGCCATTTTGATATTCTCCGATAGAGAATCAATAGCTTCTTGTACTTATAGCAAAAAATTTTAAATGCAAGGTCTAGACACATAAAGGCGGAGACGTGAATATGTCAAATGATTAATAAAGGACGGAATGTAAATCGTGGCATATATTAAGAGTTGTAGTAATTTAGTAGACCCATTGACAAAGAGATTGTAAAGAGATCTAGTGAGAAGTATTATTACTAAAATGGGTCTTAAGTCTTTTAGTTCAATATGATGAAAACCCTGCTTCATTCAAATAAAAAGATTTTATTTATATTGGTTTCAAGCTATTTGCTAGAGCCCACCTAAACCCCTCTCCTAGAGATCCCAGTACCATTGTTTTAGATATTCATGGAATAAAAATAAATCATAATTAACTATGTGGATGCACTTCATAATAGGTAAATTAGGATGAAATATAGTAAATGTCACTTAATGGATGGATTCATATCAAAGTTAATCAAGGTGATAGGCTCCACCTACATGAACATATAAGTGATGTTGCTTCGAACAAAAGTTTGATCGGTTTTAGCTTGTAAATAGTTCATAAAATTGGATAAATACTTGGTAAAAAATGTACCGTAATAGAAAATCCACTTAAATGGATGTGAAGTTGATTATGTAAGTGAATTCATTGGCTATAACTCAAAGTGTGGAGGATCAATTATTTAGCTACCTATTATCACGTTGCAATTTTTGAGAATTTTATCCTAATAAATTATTCAAATCTAAAAATGCCATTCTTTAGGCATAATCATAAAGTTTGGTGCTCATTGGTATAGATAATCAACACTTGAGTATGGGAATGTTGAATAGACTACCATTTATGTGACAAAGTGTTGTTGAATAGATATTCGATTATGTGTTTATTTATACCTAGACCAAGCATTTAGATGAATTTTGAATGCACTAAGAACTTAATGTTTGGAGATCTATTCTTAATTGCACTACCTACAACTAACGAGTGAAACAACTTTGAGGAGAAAATTTAACAGTCATTTTCCTTAGAAGAGTCATTTCTTAGTGTTGCTTAAGAATTACTTAAAACTATATAATTTTGTTTTTGTAGCATTATTACTGTAGATTTTTTTCCAGAAAAACTATGACCTCTCTCACATACACACATTATCAAAACCATGTGAAAAACAAAATGTCATTCTCGTTTAAATCCTCTTTGTGGTTTAGATATTAGGTAAATTGCTAAAAAATCTTCAAACTTAATTATATCCTAAGATAGAATTACCAATCAAAAAATTCTTTAATATTTTGATGTGCAAGAATAGAGGTGCAATTTTCTCTAAGGATAGTGAATTTCTCGTGCCTTTAATCCATATGGAGACTTTTTCTTTATATTACTAAACTGCTTTCCAGACAGAAATCATATGGAGACATCTCGAAACATTAAGGCCCTATCTATTGTTGAAAGGTTTTGGAATTTCAAGGATTACTATTGAGCATGTTTAAAACTTAAAAAAAAAATTTAAATCTTTAAGTAGCATTTGATTACTAAAACTAAACAAGATAAAAAGAACTTAACAATATAGTCCAAGAGATACAAGACTATACAAACCTTTTATATTATGTTTATTGTATGCGATATTACACATATATTTTTATAATTGAAATTTTTAAAAATATTAATTATTTTTAATATAAATTATAATAAAGTTTAATATGATGTTATTTTTGGAATTTTAAATGTATATTTATTTTGTGCTATTTCGTATAGATTTTTGCATCATTAAATACATGATACAAATTTTGAAGCTTTTGTCTAGTACTTTAGAACCTCTTTTATTAGCATAGCCAATAATTTATACAAACCAAATAAAAGAAAAAACGTTTTATCCAATCCCCACTATGAAATTATAGCAACTAAATGATACCTCTTTTACTTAAGGGAGAACATTTTGCTAAGTCAATTCAAAAGGGCTAGAATATATAGTTGTGAAAGTTTTTGGTACTTACTTATTCATTTGGCTACTAAAAGTATAACTTTATCACTTAGTTGTAATGGATTACCAAAATGGAGTAATAATCTTTTCGATAAAAAATATAATGATTAGACAAGTGAAAAAAACAAATAATGTTTAGGTATTTGTGTATATTTTAGCTTACTTAGAGAACATAAAATTCATAGACGTTAACCCAAAAAATTGGGAAAAAAAAAATGTACCTGTTTTTCATTTAGAACCTCCCATGCTTCCTCTTTAATCCATAATCTACTACACTTCCCAAGATCTTCAAAACTTTCCTCACGCACAATTGCCCTTCCGAGATCTTTCAATTGATCATGCATAATTAGCTGGTCTTCCTCTCCGATTTTTATTAGGGACAAAGAGATAAGATTTTTTATTCGTTCTCGTGGATAAAAGCCACAAGCATCCCACATATAATATGCGAAATTTCTCTTTGCTTCGAAATAAAAACAGGAAATATCGAGAAATATTTGTTTCTCTGCATAATTCAGATAATCATAACTTATTTTCAACTTCCTCATCACTTCATCGTTGGGTGTCTTTATTAATATCTTCAATATCTCTTCCCAACTCTCTTTGGGTTTGGCAAATAATAGAGAACCAATGACCTCGATGGCTAAAGGAAGCCCTCCGGTTATGGATACGATTTCTTTAGCAATAGGTTCAAGTTCACACTGACGAGCAGTGTCTCTTCCAAAAGCATGGAAACAAAACAACTGGAAAGATTGTCGATGATCCAATTCGTTGAGTTCATACATCAACCTATTTTCCCACTTTGCCAGAATGTTCATATTCCTTGAAGTAATGATTACTATGCTTCCAGGTCCGAACCAATTGCTTTCTCCTGCTAAAGCATTCAGTTGATCTCTATGATCGACATCATCAAGCAAAACGAGAACCTTCTTTCCCTTGAATCTTTCTTTTATAATATTTACTCCATCATCAATACATTTAATGCTTTCTACCCACGTTTGCCCTAGAATATCTGAGATAAGTTGCTTCTGTAAATCCACCTTACCCTTATCATCTGCCGATCTTTCACGAATATTTGGTAGGAAACTACAGTACTCGTTTTGAGTAGAAAATTGGTTGTAGATAAGTTTTGCCAAAGTTGTCTTACCTATGCCACCCATTCCATGAATTAATATAACATGAACCTCATTGGTTTCCTTGGCATGAACCATTTTTGTAATCTTCTCTATATGATCTTTTACTCCAACTAAGTGATCAGCCACAACTAGATTGACTTTCTTCAATCTTTCTAAAATCCTTCTAAGCACTATCTTCACCAATTCTCCCTCATGCCTACATGTCAAATATTTACGTTATGGATTCAATAAATGAGCAATATAAAAAATGTTTTAACTTAAATTTATTAGAGTTAATAATACAATAAATTGCACACGAGCTAACATTTAAAAGATGATAATACAATTACCCGTCAGCAATTTTGTTTGATTCCAATCCTTTCAAGGATGCAACTTCCTTGAGTGTGTTCCTCCATTCTTGGATATCATTAGAGCTATACTTCTTTTGGTGCAAGAGAAAAGCCTTTCCAAATTCACCGGTTTGGTTTCGAACATCCGACGGTGTAACTCTGTAGAAGATGGGCAGGACAGTTTGACCAGATTTCTTGCATTCGAGAATTTGGACAAGCTCTCTGAGGCACCATTCACTTGAAGCATAATTAGGAGAGATGATTGGGATCGAGATCTTGGAAGCTTTGATGGCTTTGATAAGTTCAGGGCCGATTTTTTCACCGACATGGAGTCCCTCGTTATCTCTAAATACCCAAACTCCTGAATCGTTAAGCCTATTGTACAGATGATCTGTAAATTCTTTACGGGTATCTTCTCCTCTGAAACTCAAAAATACTTCATAATCCTGTCCTGCAGGAGGAGTGCATGATGGTCTTCGCTTTGAACTTAGATCCCCATCTCCGCTTGCAGCGTGGTTGTTTGAAGAGTTTCGCATCATCCATATCCACACTATTACGGTGGCTCCTCCAACGATCGTTGCTACAACGATCAACGCTTCGTAAAGGTTTAATATTTGATCCATTCTAGATCTGAATGTATAAGGCGGTTTAGGATTTAAGCAAGTGAAAGTGATGAAAATATCGGTTGCTTGTGTGATTATATGGTTAGTAATAAAGTAGCTCCGAATAAAATTAAATGAAAAAGAGAAAAAGCATCACCGTCCACCTAATGTTGTCCTCACTTTGTTATACCATTATTGGTTGTGGTGGTGGCCATGGTTACTTTTACTTTAGTAGTGACATACTTAGATTGATAAAGGCCGTGTGAAATTTCTTTTCTTTTTATTCCGTTTGTTGATGGAATTTTTGGAAACAAAATTATAAATTTAGTTCTCAATGATTATTCACGTTCCAGTTGAGTTTTCAAAGTCTTGGGACTATTTATGTTATCAACATTGCAGACTAATTTGCATTAGCTCCATTAAAAATTCGTACCAACACATTCTGATATTAGCTCATTTCATATTTCCTGTAGGAGCCATCAAACACATGGGCTTTTAAAATTAATAGGATCAGGACTTGTCATTGATTATTTGATTTTCTAAATAGAGATGTACTCAAGGCTTTGGGAAATTTTGTCAATTAAGAGTAATTAAATTTAATAGTCACCATTAAAATAAAATTAAAGTCAACATTTTGACATATTCAGTATAGGAATTATTCATTAATCCACATTAGTGTAGTTTTTTTATTTTATTTTTTTTTCATACCAAAAGGCTGTGGGATCTTCGGCTTAGATTTGTTACTTATGCATTCTAGTCAAAAGAAAAATCTGCATGTCGGGTCTCTTTTTATCATTTCGATTAGGGATAGGGTTTTAATTATTCTTTGCATTTCTAACACTTCATTAGAAGTGTGGGAACACGTGTCCTGACATTTAATCTAAAATAAAACAAATATATACTAAGGAATGTTTTGGTTGGACATATATTCCCATCTCATATGTCCTCTGAGTGATCGTGTCAGTTTATCTCTATAAAAAGAAAAACTACTGCCAAAATAGCAAAAGTGTGTACATTTTATTAACAAAGAGTATTCCTATTGGTGGTTAAAAAAACCAAAAAGAATTTTCCTACTGCTCCATTAAAAAATTGTAGGATATTTAATATAATCTCACATGTTCTCAATATACAACTAAGAAAATGGTAAAAAAAAATGCAGGTGAACGAATTTTTCAGTGTTGCATTTGTAATAAACGATCCACCCACTTAATTAGACCACTTAATTATCCTTTCAAATATATATTTTTGCTCTGGGATCATTTGCAACTTACATAAACTTTTAGTGGGGTTTTATGAATAAAAGAGATTCTATACTTGTATTTAAACATACTTAATTACACTTAGATTATTATAACTTAATAGTATTATCACTATTCATCTGTTAGAATAAATTAAGATTTAAATCTCCTTTCTTCAAAGTCGTCAGTTAATTGGCAAAAAATAAAAAACATACTTATATTACAATATACTGAATTCGTTGCCTTGGTTTTCATGGTTTTTCACCCAAATTTCGGATATATAATATTTTCGCACAAAGCACTGTTATTGTCTTTGTTCCTTAATCTCTTTTCTTTACAGCTACTCGTTGATACGGTAGCTCTCTATCCGTCTAGTTTCCGCATCAGCACATAATGGACTTAATTTAAGAAAGTATATGATTAATACTTGCCTTTCTAATAATACTTCTGAAAAGACTCCATAATCTAAATTATCCTGTTGCTTGGAACCCGAGATATGGATCGAGAAATAAAATGAAAAAGAGCTTATAGCACCGGCAACAATAATGTCATTAATAGAATGTGAAAAAAGTACTGATTATGTGCTTCTATGATTATATTAAATTAATTTCCAGATAAGAAATGACGAGGATAAACCACGTGCTTGCACCATTATAGGCAATGATGCTTAGACCGAAATTTCTTAATTATTTATTTATTTTTATTATTTAGATTCTTTCCAAAATATCAAAGGATATCTCGTCATGAGTGATCGCCAACCATTAAAGGGGAAGCGCCTAATTCCACAAATAAAGGGATGTGCTTTATGGATTGGAGAGTAGACAAGATTTCTCCATGTCGGATAGGCGATTAGGGATATGGATAGTCTTGCAACTTTATAAAAATAAGTGAGAATAAAACTATGGATTCACATATTACATCTTTAAAGAAACTTCTTGTTGTTCTAGGTTTCTATAAGCATAATTCCAAATGCAATAACTAATCTTTTTAAAAATAAGTGAGAATAAAATTATGGATTCACATATTACATCTTTAAAGAAACTTCTTGTTGTTCTAGATTTCTATAAGCATAATTCCAAATGGAATAACTAATCTTTTGTAATCATTCCTTTTGTCAAGAAATAGAGACTTCAGCTGTAAGTAAAAGGAAGGCTATAATCATTAAGATACTAGCCTCGGGCTTATGAACTTACTTTTCGTTAGCAAAACATTTATCACAAAAATATAATAATAATAATAAATAAAAATAAAATTATCCAAATAAAAGGCAAGTTGTATGCCTTGTGAGTTAATATCATTCAAATCTCTTTTCAATTCAGTTCCCACCACACCCCCTTCGGAAGCAATCATATTCCATAAACTATGTCTTACAACATAGAAGCATCCACATCCCATAGAATAATGAAACTTATAAAGGACATATTTGAACACTTTAGTATAAGTCTAGGGATCATATCAAACATAACTTTAAAATGTTCTATTAGTTTTAAATTTGAAATTTAAACTTTGAATGTTTTTAAACTACTAACACTGAATTAAGCAATTCCAAGATAGCACGATGACATATCTTTATTGCTTTTGTACAACAACCATCATCATGCTCCACAATATGTGAGTACCTTCACTGCTTTTGTAACCCATTCCCTTTCTTGAGACCTTTCTAACTCATGCTTGTGGAGTGAAAATTCTAATCAATTGCTATGTTCTTCACCCTACCAATGCCATAATCCAATCTACCACTCTCGCTTGATGTGTACATTGAGGAATATCAAAGAAGTTGTACGTGAAAAGGACATAATTAAATTTGAAAAGAAAAGAAAGATAACATTTCCTTAATTCCTTTACATACTTTCCAACATCGGCTTAGTACTATAAGCTTCATGTTTATTTGACAACTTTTCATGTAGGCAAAGCATGTAGAAACTCCAATCATTGAATATTGATATTGTAGCCACCAAATTATCATGTTTGATCTAATCATAATTGATTTACAATTCTAACAGCATCACTGTCCTCATTGGTATTGTTATAGAGAAACATCATTTTGGAACCATTTATAATTGAGGACTCATCACTTTTTTCTTTTTCCGTTTTCCTTTATTTTTTAGGGTTATTCGTTGTTTTCCTTTATTTTTTAGGGTTAGACTTCTACGAATAATGAAAAGGTTGTCTCTTTCATGAGAAAGAGAGGTCCATCCTATAGATACTTCTTAAGAGAAAATCCCATGTTACATCCTTGTTTACATTTGGAATAAAAAGGTATATAATGGCTATGGCTAATCTGAAATATTAGATTAATAGCACGGATATCAATTTACCATATGTAGTAGTTGGTCTAGTAGATGTCTTTTTGGAAAGACATATAAGATATTTAAAATCAATAATATCATCTTTAGAAGAAGAATTTAGTAATAATTATAATACATTATAAGAAAATAAAATAGGAGATTTACAAGATAACTTAGACAAGGATAAGTATGCTAGGAAATTTGCCATTCAATTGCAAGGAGAAGAAATTGATGAGAGAACCTATGAATATTAAAAATTTATAAGTATTAACGTTAGTAAGATAACTATTTAATCTAGAAGTTTAAACTTATAAATATGGTGTAGAATATTACTTATGATACTTGATGCTCTCCCTCACTTGGTAGCTAGAACTTTGACTGGAGCCTATCAAGTGGATGATTTAATTAAATGGTAGTAAATGACTACATAAGGGTTTGAACTTAGGTTCTACTATTCTGATATTATATTATATGATTAGCACCACAAACATCTAATGTAAAAGTTTAAACATATAGACATAATGTGAGCTATTATATTTATTACTTGAGAAGAAGATATTATTAGATAAGCTTTTAGGTTTACTACAAGTTAAATATCAAAATCCAAAAGTCAAAGTTAAAGGTATAATGTCTTGATTTTGAGACTAGTTTCTAAACTAAGGGATTTTGTAATATCCTAATCTTTTTTTTAAGATAACATGACCAATTTAGAAGACGCATCAGTATTTGAATACTTCTATACTAGTGCCTCATGACACTCATTTAACTATACCCATTTAACTTTGCCTTGAATGTGGAAATCGAGCAAATATGGTAAGTGCATATGTGATGAAAACTACGGATCCTAAAAACGATTTGAACCATTTAAGCATTAAAACACAACTTCATAGGTACTATATTTGACAATACTAGGCAACCAAATTAAAAAATAAAGAAAGATAATTAAATATTCTAGAAATTACCCACTTCAAAGCATGTTAGGCAATAGCTAGAGTGGTATTAACTCTTTTGATGGTCATTGGTCACAAATTGAAGATCGTTTAAGAGAGTTTAGAATTTAATTTAGCACATGAATTATACATGTTGTTATTCAATGGAAGTATATTTTGAAATTTGTTCTTCTTCTAACTCCAAAAGGGGTGATTCATAAGCATGCTCTAAGATTTGTTCTTTTTCCAGCTCCGAGAGAGGCGATTCATAAGTTTGCTCTGAGATTTGTTCTTCTTCATGTTTAAAATGAGGATAGCACATAAAATAGATGAGATTTGTAAGCTTGGACATATCTAGAAACTGAAAAATGGGGTTACACCTATAAATTTTTAAGATTTCCGAGGATGTTAGTTAGCCTATACCTTCAACGCCGCTTAACGTCTTACATTCAGACAACTCGAGTTGTTCCAACTCCTTCAAGTGGGATAGGTGACCAATTCTTTCAAGAGATGGACATTCCTAGATAAATAAACATTTCAAAGATGTTAATTGACCTATACCTTCAACACCACTTAGCATCTTACATTCAATCAATTCGAGCTCTTTCAACTCCTTCGTATGGGATAGGTCACCAATTCTCTCAAGAGATGGACACTTCTTGATATATAAACTTTTCAAAGATGTTAATTGGCCTATACCTTCAATCCTGCTTAGTGTCTTACATTCAAACAACTCGAGCTTTTTTAACTCCTTCAAGTAGGATAGGTTACCAATTCTTTCAACAGATGGACACTCCTGGATAAATAAACTTTTCAAAGATGTTAATTGACCTACACTTTCAACACCACTTAGCATCTTACATTCAAACATCTCGAGCTCTTTCAACTCCTTCAAGTGGGATAGGTCACCGATTCTCTCAAGAGATGGACACTTATTGATATATAAACTTTTCAAAGATATTAGTTGACTTATATCTTCAACACCCCTTATCATCTTACATTTGGACAACTCGAGCTCTTCCAAATTCTTTAAGTCGAATAGGTTACTGGTTCTTTCAAAGGATGGGCACTTCTTGATAGATAATCTTTTCAAGGATGTTATTTAGCCCATGCCTTCAACACTAATGAGAATCTTACATTTGAATAACTTGAGCTTTTTCAACTTCTTCAAGTGAAATAGGTCGCCGATGCTTTCAAGGGATAGACATGAATAGATATCTAATCTTTCTAAGGATGTTGTTTGGCCTATACCTTGAACAACACTTAACATCACACAGTTCGACAATACAAGATCTATCAAGTTCTTCAAGAGGGATAGATTACCAATGGTTACAAGGCATGGACACCACAAGATAGATAATTTTACCAAGGATGTTACTTGGCTTATGCCTTCAATAACACTTAGCATCTTACAGTCGAACAAATGGATCCTTTTTAACTTCTTCAAGGGGGATACACAACAGATTCTTTCAAGGGATCGACAATCATGAATTTTTAGTTCTTCTAACATCTTCAAGTGGGCAAGTCACTGATGTTTTCAAGGCATGGAGACCCTTAGATAATTAAGATTTACATGGATGTTAATTGGCCTATGCCTTTAACACCTCGTAGCATTTGATAGTGTTCGACCTCGAGCTTTTTTAACTCCTTCAAATGGGATAAGTCACCGATTGTTTCGAGGCATGGAAGGCTACGGAGCGTTAATTCCTTTATGGAAGTTAGTTGGTTTATGCCTTCAAGAGTACTCAATTTCGTGTCTTCAATGGTTAACTTTTCAAGCAACTTTACACAATCGAGCCCTTGGATTTCGACTAGATGGGAGCAACATGAAACATCTAAATCTTTTAGATTCTTTGCTCCTTCCAAGCCAATAATATGCCTCAACTCTGGGCATCTAAAGAGCTTTAAGTGTTTCAAATGTTTCAAATTTGATAGATTTAGAAGTGTAAACGATGCAGGGCAGGAATAGATCACAAACTTCACTAAACTTGAGGGAAGTTCTAAGAGTAAGGAACTAAACTGTTCCCTTTTCTCGCAATATTTCCCTAAAATGTAAAAGTACTTCAAGCTGATTAGGTTGCCAATAATTAATGCTTTGTTTCCTTTCTAGAAGCTATAAGAGTATCCTAGATCTATTAAGTTGGTTAAGTTGGAAAAACTTGGGAGCATCCCCATTGAATCACCACCAAAAGTTAGATTTGTCAAAGTACGAGGGAGGTCTATTAATAATGTAAGCTCTTGGCAAGACAATAAATGAAGCATTTGGAGTCTTAAGAAGTTATGGATGCTTAGTGGTAAGCAAGAAATGCCACTTCTTACTAAAGAAAAATGTTGTAGACATGCCAATTCACCAATATTAGGAATTTCTCTAATTTTATCTAGATAATTTGCACTTAGTTTCTATAGTTTCCTCAACTTTCCAATTGCAAGTGTTAACCTTTCTACATAGGTAAAGCTTGTATCGAGCTCCTTCAAATTACTTAGATCTCCAATTGATTCAAGTATCTCCATTACCTTCGAATTTGACAAGTCAAGCTTCGACAATGCTCCTAACATTCCAATTGATTTAGGAATCTTTGTAAGTGAGGAACAACCTCGTAACAATAAGGTGTGCAAACTGGCAAGTGATCCGATTGAGTCTGGAAGCGACAAAAGCTTCTCATAACTTATTGCAAAGAGAATCTCAAGCTCTATCATCAATCCTTTAAAGATAGGAATTTCTCTTATGGAGGTGTAATCCACAATAAATTTCATTAACTTTTGCATCTCACCCACTTCGATTGGTAGCTCCTCAAGTTTATCATAGTCGGAGACCTCTAAAGTCATGAGAGTCTTACAGATACTGCGAATGGTTGGGTGGATCTCAATTAAATTTCTACAACGCTCAAGAATCAAAATTTCTAGGTCTTTAAATGCAGAAAAATCTAGACTTACGATTAAGTGTAGGCAACAACTGAGCCTGACCACTTTTAGCTTTTTGACCACCTATAGAAGAATAGACAAGAACTACATGCTCAGGGGACATGAATAATTCTTATAAATAGAATAAACAAAGATGTGTCTTCAATAGTGTGGTCTATACCACAATTTGACTCCAACCACTCCAATGTTCTGTGATTAGACTATCGAGCAAATCTAGAACTACCATCTTTCTGGGATGAAAATTCGTTGGCATAAACTCTGAGTGGCACGCCCTCCATTGGAGCCATTTTAGATTTGTAAGTAGATTATTAAAATCTTCTACTAGACTTGCATCTTCCAAAAAGAGAAGTCTCAACTTTGTCAAATCCTTAAAATGCTCACTTGTTAAGCAATACTATTCAAACTTTTCATCACAGAGGAGACTCAGCGCTTCAACTTCTTTGATCCCCTGCAATTTAGAATATTCTAAGATAAGTTCATGACGCTGGACCACAAGATTCAATTAGTCTAATTTGTGTTATTATTGGTCATTTAATTTGTGGATGGTGTATATCGAGCCTAATTTTTCAGTTTCTTTTATTTAAAATTAATTTCTCCATTTCCGATTAATACTAAACCCTAACCCATTTAATATTAATCCTCGACTAAAGAAATTGAGAAATTTCGGTTTTTTATTGAAAAGAATTTTTGGAGTCGCCACCCGACCGAAGTCAGGAAAAGAAAAAGAAACCGTAATCAATTTGGTGGATTGATTATGATTTGGCTACCAGTCTTTGATTTCAATTCTAAATGAAGAACCAGAGGGTTCCAAGTTTAGAGGCTAACCTATTAAACCCTTAACGAATACTACTATCTATTTACCGAAATTAGGATTATTCTTCTAATTATAATATTTAAAAAATAAATAAAAATCAAAAGAAAAAAAAAACCTAAGTTTCTACAGATTTTATTGTTGCCCCAAAGGTGCCTACGTACCCGCTAGCCAAGATCAGATGATCGTAGTTCTTTCCGAAAACTTTAATGTGTTGATTGATTTTAATTTTGAAAACAGCCCAAGTTTACGTTTTTAATTTATTCGGTTTATTTAAAAAAAATCTAAAGGGGTCTTAACTCTTGAACGTTATTGTTTTATAAAAAATGGTCTAACAATCCTATTTTTTTTTTAAAAGGGCCTTTTATTAATTTTTATTTAAAGAAAAAGGACTTTTTATGTAATGAATCCTTAAACAAAACCTAATCCTAAAGAAAACCAATCCTAACAATCCCTAAACAAAAAATATATATATATATATATATAACTATCTACCAAAAATAAAATAATCCATATGATACCCATATATAAGAACTAATACTAAAACATATCACTACTTATTAAATAAATCTTCAATTAAATCAATATAATCTAATCAATACTTAATCTACATAATCTATAAAACTAAGACACTTAAATTAATAACTATTTACATAAAAGAATAAGAATAAAAATTTCCTAAAACCAAAGATCTAAATAATAATAATAATAATATAAATAAATAATTAAAAGAACTCAAAATTTTAAAAAGATGCTTACCGATTCTGTCGTATCCTCAATGTGGCTGTAACAATGTAGTTGCGACGTATGGAAAATCTCGCATGGCCAGCGATGGCGCATTGATAGCGAGCTTGCGCTTGGTTGTTGCAATGTGTCACTACTATTCGTGTCCGTGTGTGTTTGCTGTTGTTATGGCGTATGTATTAAACTGCTGACTTGGGCTGTTCAATGAAGGAGCAACAAAACAATGGGCGTTGCGTGGAGAAGGAGCTACCAACAATGGCTTGGTCACTGTTCGGTGTCAGAGCTTGGCGAGAATTGTCCAACGTACGCTGCTGCTATTGTTGCAGTAGTCAAAGTTTAGAAATTTGGTGTCGTATTTAGTAGTGACGAATAGCGAAGATGCCGCAAGCTTGGCGTAGTATGTTGAAGATCAAGTGTCGTTGCTGTTTTTGGATGGAGAAGACAGCGACGACGAGATGTGAGGATCACGTGGGGTATTGTTGTCATGCGTACTATTGTGTCGTGGAGCTAATCAGAGTTGATCGCGCTGTGTTGGTGTGTTCTTGTGGACGTGTGTGTAGTGATGGCTTGCGTGACCGGAGATGGTGCAGCTGTGTTAAGTTATGCAGCGTTTATAGATGTGCTCCTAGCGTATTCTGCTGTCATATAGATCAGCGTAGCATACGTTTATTAGATTAGTGACGATGGGGCTAGGGTGTTCTGCTATCGGCAGTGAGGATGAGTGTAACGTGCAGGCCGTGGGCAATGTGTGCAGTACGTCGGTGAGAGTCAAGTGAGTGTGGGCTTGTATGTCTTCGTGGGAGTAGACTTCGCGCAGGCGAGCGGACTTCGGTATGATCTGTGAGTGTAGCGTGGAATCTGTCACACGGGGGTAATGGACTTCTTCAGTATTAGTGTGTGGCTGATCGGTAAGGAGATAGCATTGATCGTGTGTCCATGTGACTCTGTATGTGTTCAGCAATGGCACGGTGGATCAATGCTGCAGGATGTGACGCGCTCATCGCTGCAGTTTAGTGATCAGTGTGGTTTTGCAATTGGCGGCCAATCTGTATGTAGGATGGACACTTCGCAGCTGCTGTTCTGTAATCAAGGAGATTGTTGCCGATAGAGGATTGTCCAGGCGTGTTACACTGTCGTGAAGATCAGTTTGTATGCATTGTGTTTTGCTGTGTGCAGATGAAGTTCAATATGCTGTTTTTTTTCCTCCTTTTTTTGTTCTACTGCTAGTGTATGTTTATATAGAGTCTAAACCAAATCATATCGTATCGTATCGTATCTAATTATATCTTATTCGTTAATTAAATTAGATTCAAATTTAATTCAAATCTGATTTAACTAAATTCACATGATTTAAATAGATATGATTCATTTTCACTTCGCTTCTGCAAAGATAGCAAAATAAAGACATGGGTGCCTGCCGGACTCAAACCCATGACCTTCAACTAAATCCACCGCAAATACTCCGTTACTTATCTGTTAGGCTGCTGATATGTGCCTTAACATTCATTACAATTAAATTATATTTAAACTATCTGAATCCCTAAACTAAAAATTTTTAACTAAACTAAAACTAAAACTAACACTAAAACTAATTATTCCTAATATAAACTACTTCCTAAAAATCTACGAAATTTTTATAATTTTTCCTTTTATTATTATTATTATTATTTATTTTTTTATTATTTTATTATTTTTTATCTTTTTGAATTAGGAACTTTTTTGTAAAAATAAAGATTAAGACTATAGAAGGGCAAAAATTAGATGTCTACAGCTGCCCCTTTTTGTGGTGAAGTTTGAGCAAAACTTTGCTACAAAGACAAAAAAGACACCGTTTTTGCCTGAAGACGACTCTATCTTAAGGAACGTTAAGATAATTGACAAAGGTTAATTTGAAGCGAAGAATAATGAGGGGTAGCGTCTTTGTGAGTTGGCAAAAATCCTTAAAAAGAATAACGAGAACTTGGTCGTGCCCCAATGAGCTAACTAACCAAGGTGGTCAAAACGCCCTTTGAGTTGGCTAAGACTTAAAAATAAGGAAAACTTGGCAGTGCCCTAATGAGCTGACTAACCAAGGCGGTCAAAGCGCTCTTTGAACTGGTTAAGACTTGAAAACCAGGAAAACTTGGTAGTGCCCTAATAAGCTGACTAACCAAGGCAGTCAAAGCGCCCTTTAAGCTAGCTAAGACCTAAAATTGAAGGAAAACTTAGTCGTGCCCTAATGAGCTGATTAACCAAGGCGGTTAAAGCGCCCTTTAAGCTGGCTAAAACCTGAAAATGAGGAAAACTTGGTAGTGCCTTGATGAGATGACTAACCAAGGCGGTCAAAGCGCCCTTTGAGCTGACTAAGACCTGAAAATAAGGAAAACTTCATAATGCCCTGATGAGTTGATGAACCAAGGCGGTCAAAGCGCCCTTTAAGCTTGCTAAGACCTAAAAATGAAGAAAACTTGGTCGTGTTCTTAATGAGCTAACTATCCAAGGTGGTCAAAGCGCCCTTTGAGCTGGCTAAGACCTGAAATATGAAGGAAAACTTGGTCGTACCCTAATGAGCTGACTAATCAAGGCGGTTAAAACGCCCTTTGAGCTGGTTAAGACCTAAAAAATGAAGAAACTTGGTAATGCCCTGATGAGCTGACTAACCAAGGTGGTCAAAGCGCCCTTTGAGCTGGCTAAGACCTAAAAATGAAAAAACTTGGTAGTGCCCTGATGAGCTAACTAACCAAGGCAATCAAAGCACCCTTTGAGCTTACTAAGACCTAAAAATGAGGAAAACTTGGTTGTGCCCTTAATGAGCTGACTAACCAAGGGGTCAAAGCGCCCTTTGAGTTGGCTAAGACCTGAAATATGAAGGAAAACTTGGTAGTGTCCTAATGAGCTGACTAACTAAGGCAGTCAAAACACCTTTTGAGCTGGTTAAAACTTAAAAAATAAGGAAACTTAGTAGTACCCTGATGAGCTGACTAACCAAGGCGGTCAAAGCGCCCTTTAAGCTGGCTAAGACCTAAAAATGAAAAAACTTGGTAATGCCCTAATGAGCTGACTAACCAAGGTGGTCAAAGCGCCCTTTGAGCTTACTAAGACCTAAAAATGAGGAAAACTTAGTCGTACCCTTAATGAGCTAACTAACCAAGGGGTCAAAGCGCACTTTGAGCTGGCTAAGACCTGAAATATGAAGGAAAACTTAGTAGTGCCCTAATGAGCTGACTAACCAAGGCAGTCAAAGCTCCCTTTGAGCTGGCTAAGACCTGAAAATGAGGAAAACTTAGTAGTTCCCTGATGAGCTGACTAACCAAGGTAGTCAAAGCGCCCTTTAAGCTGGCTAAGACCTAAAAATAAGGAAAACTTGGTAATGCCCTGATGAGCTAACTAACCAAGGCGGTCAAAGCACCCTTTGAGCTGACTAAGACCTAAAAACAAGGAAACTTGGTTGTGCCTTAATGAGCCAACTAACTAAGGCGGTCAAAGTGCCTTTTGAGCTTGCTAAGACCTAAAAATAAGGAAAACTTGGTCATGCCCTTAATGAGTTGACTAATCAAGGTGGTCAAAGCGCCCTTTGAGCTGACCAAGACTTAAAATATGAAGGAAAACTTGGTCGTGCCCTAATGAGCTGACTAACTAAGGCGGTCAAAATGCCCTTTGAGTTGGTTAAGACCTAAAAAATGAGGAAACTTGGTAGTGCCCTAATGAGCTAACTAATCAAGGCAGTCAAAGCGCCCTTTGAGCTGGCTAAGACCTAAAAATGAAGAAACTTGGTAGTGCCCTGATGAGCTGACTAACCAAAGCGGTCAAAGCGCCCTTTAAGCTTACTAAGACCTAAAAATGAGGAAAACTTGGTCGTGCCCTTAATGAGCTGACTAACCAAGGGGTCAAAGCGCCCTTTGAGCTTGCTAAGACTTGAAATATGAAGGAAAACTTGGTAGTTTCCTAATGAGCTAACTAACCAAGGCAGTCAAAACACCCTTTGAGCTGGTTAAGACCTGAAAAATAAGAAAACTTGGTAGTGCCCTGATAAGCTGACTAACCAAGGCAATCAAAGCGCCCTTTGAGTTGGCTAAGACCTAAAAATGAAGAAACTTGGTAGTATCCTAATGAGCTAACTAACCAAGGCGGTTAAAGCGCCCTTTGAACTAGCTAAGACCTAAAAATGAAGAAACTTGGTCATATCCTTAATGAGTTGACTAACCAAGGTAGTCAAAGCGCCCTTTGAGCTAGCTAAGACCTGAAATATGAAGGAAAACTTAGTCATGCCCTAATAAGTTGACTAACCAAGGTGGTCAAAATGCCCTTTAAGCTGGTTAAGACCTAAAAAATGAGGAAACTTGGTCATGCCCTAATGAGCTGACTAACCAAGGCGATCAAAGCGCCCTTTGAGCTGGCTAAGACCTGAAGAATGAGGAAAACTTGGTTGTACCCTTAATGAGCTGACTAATCAAGGTAGTAAAAGCGCCCTTTAAGCTAGCTAAGACCTAAAGAATGAAGAAACTTGGTCGTGCCCTGATGAGCTGACTAACCAAGGCGATCAAAGTGCCCTTTGAGCTGGCTAAGACCTAAAGAATGAAGAAACTTAGTCGTGCTCGAATTAGTTGACTAACCAAGGCGGTCAAAGCGCCCTTTGAGCTGGCTATGACCTAAAAATAAGGAAAACTTGGTCGTGCCTTAATGAGCTAACTAACCAAGGCAATTGAAGCACCCTTTGAGCTGTCTAAGACCTAAAAACAAGGAAGAAACTTGGTCGTGCCTTAATAAGCTGACTAACCAAGGCAGTCAAAGCGCCCTTTGAGTTGGCTAAGACCTAAAGATAAGGAAAACTTAGAATTGGGATAGCGCTCCATGAGCTTGCTAAATCCCTAGGAGATTATAAATTGGGACTGTTTTAGGAGTTAGGTAGAAGCTTAAGAAGCTTTAGATTGGGACTGCGCTCTATGAGCTGACTAGATCCCTAAATGAGAATATGAGTCGAAATAGCGCTCCATAAGCTGACCGAAGCGCTAAATCCCTTGAAGAAATTTCGAGTTGGGTAACATTCTGTGAGTTCGACGATTAGAAGTTAAAGAGACACTAGGACCATGCTCTACGAGGTAACTATCTTGCTAAGAAATTTTTTTTGGAAAATAAGCTATTATCCTTAGGGGGAAACCAATTGCTAATGCAATGTTTTATCAGATTTAGATCCACTTACCTGGTTTCAATGATAGCTCCCAAGTAGTCCCATGTCTTATTGAGCAGTCCGATTAGAACCAACGATTCTGACCCTTACCATTGCTTTTTTTGTTTTCGTTCTTCTTCTTCTTTCTTCTGCCGTCTCTTTCCAAAACCCCCACTTTTCTTTTCTTCTTTTCTCTCTCTTTTCTATTTCTTTTTTTTTTTTTTAAAGCAACTTAAGCTTGAAACGAATGTAAAGCATATTCTTCTCGAACTAGGATGTTTTGTATTGAACTTCTGATCCAAACATTGGCTTTTCATGCAAGCATTTATTCTCAAGCGAGTTTCTACTTATACACCACACGTTACCCTTTTTGAACATAGTCCTATCCTGAAAAATAAGAAACATGTCTCCCTTTCTTTAGAGGGTTAACCATAATAAAGTATTAAAAGAATTTTTATCAATAGCCATCGCTTCAAATTAAGTGATTATTTTTCTTATGGTTCTTGTGTGTAAAGTTTATTTAGGTAGATGATAAAGGGAGAAGCGGGATCTTTTAGTGGAATGAGAAAAAGAAAGGCTAAGGATATTATCCAATGCTAACGACTACTAGGAATACCAACTTTGCATGTAGAAAATGAAAATGAGACCACAGTAATAGTAAGATTATTTGCAAAAATTTCATTAATGTTCAAGGATAGTACATCTTCAACGCATCAGCATTTACTGGGTCCTTCAAATCCGGACCATCCATTTGAGACAAGATAACAGCTCCTCCAGGCAATACTTTCTTCACAATGTAAGGCCCTTTATAGTTTGAGGCAAACTTCCCTCTTGAATCAGTTGTGTTAGGCAACGTCTTCCTCAACACCATATCTCCTTGCTCAAAACTTCGGGGTCATACTTTTTTGTTGAAAGCCTTGGTCATTCGTTGCTGATAGCAGATGTTGTGGCATAAAGCTGTCAGCCTCTTTTCATCAATTAGGTTCAACTGCTCAACACGCTTCTTTACCTAATCAGCTTCATCTAATCGAGTTTCCGACAATATTCCGAGAGACGGGATCTCGACCTCCACTAGCAGTACAGCCTCCATTCCATATACCAACGAGTAGGAGGTTACCCCTGTTAATGTTCTGATAGAAGTTCGATAGGCCATAAGTGCAAATGGTAACATCTCATGCCAATCTCGATACATAATGGCCATCTTCTCAATAATTCTTTTTATATTCTTATTAGCTGCTTCCATGGCTCCATTCATTTGGGGCCGATAAGGAGTAGAATTTCTATAAATGATCCTGAAGTGTCGGCATAACTCGGACATCAATTTATTATTCAAATTCGTACCGTTGTCAGTAATAATTGTTTCTGGTGTACTATACCGAGCCAGTATGCCTCTCCTAATGAACTTGACCACTACTCCCTTCGTCACACTAGAGTAGGATGAGGCTTCAACGCACTTAGTGAAATAATCAATAGCTACCAATATAAATCGGTGCTCGTTAGATGCTTTTGGAGTGATTGGGCCAATGATATCTATTCCCCACATCGAAAAAGGCCATGGTGCTGATAGTGTATGCAATTCTTAAGGTGGAGCATTTATCTTGTTCGCATAGATCTGGCACAAATGGCAGCGTCTAACATGTGCTATACAATCAGCTTCTACAGTTGACTAGTAATATCCTATCCTCATGATTTTCTTGGCAAGCATGTAGCCATTCATATGAGGGCCACATACTCCCTCGTACACTTCTTTCATTAGCATCTCTGCCTATTTCCCGTTTGCACAACGTAAAAGCGTACCGTCAAACAATCGTCAGTATAATGTATCGCTCATCAAGTATTGAGCCTCCAATCTTCTAATTAATTTTTTATCCTTCCTTTCTGCTCCTTCGGGGTACGTACCATGTTGTAAAAATATTTTGATATCATGATACTAAGGCTTTTCGTCACATGAACTTTCCATTGCCAAACAAAAAGCAGGCTTTTCTTCAATTTCAATTTTAAGTAGCTGAATCTCCACTCCTTTCGATATTTGAATCATTGATGCCAAAGTAGCAAGAGTATCAACAAATTGGTTTTGAACCCTTGGTATGTATACGAAAGTAATCTTTTCAAACTTGGTTATCAACTTGGCCAAGTATTGGCGATAAGGTACTAATTTGGGGTCTTTCGTCTTATACTCACCCCGAGCTTGGCCTATAATCAACGAAGAATCTCCATACACCTGTAATTCCCGCATCTCCTTAAACAATGCGATTTTGAGTCCCAAAATACATGCTTCGTATTCTGCAATGTTATTAGTACATGGGAAAACCAATCTCACAGCCATTGGAAATTGTATACCTCCAGGCGATACCAAAATTGCCCCTACTCCACATCAAGACACATTAGCTACTCCATCAAAGAACATTTTTCACCCTGAAGATTTTTCGACTATTTCACCATCAGAATCATTTCTTGCGACTAGGATGTTTTCATCGGGAAACTCCACCCGTACTTCTTAAGGGGTATCCTCAGAAGGATTCTCCGCTAATTGATCCGCCAAAGCTTGTCCCTTGACTGAACTTTGACTCACATACTTAATGTCAAATTCTGTTAGCAACATCTGCCACTTTGAAACTCTACCAATGAGAGCCAGTTTTTCAACTAAGTATTTCAAAGGATCGTGTTGTGTTATCAACTCAATCTGATAATACAATGTGTATTGTCTGAGTCGATGCATAACCCAAACTAATGCACAACATGTTCTTTCGGCTTCTAAGTATTTTTGCTCCCCTTCTGTAAACTTCTTGCTTAGAAAGTAAACGACTTGCTCTTTCCCTTCTTCATCCTTTTGGCCCATCACGGATCCCATGGATTCTGGCATTATGATCAGGTACAAGAACAACAGCTTTCCAGGTTTAGGAGCTACCAACACTGGAGGTTTCATGAGGTATTCTTTGATTTTCGTGAAAGCCTCTTCGCATTCCTCATTCTAGCTGATCTTTGCGTTCTTTTTTAACAGCTTAAAAAGAGCGCGGCATTTGTCCGTTAACTGTGAAATGAATTAGGCTATTAATTTAAACGACCCAGTAATCCTTGCACTTTCTTGAGCGTTTGTAGAGGAGGCATGTCGATTATAGCTTTAGGCTTATCAGGATCGACTTCAATACCTCTTTAGCTGACTATGAACCCTAACAATTTTCCTGACGTCACACCAAAGGTACACTTCTCCGAATTCAATTTCAAGTGGTACTTTCTCAGCCTATCAAACAACTTCCTCAGGTTTTCTAAGTGATCCTCTTCCTCTTTGGATTTCGCAATCATATCATCAACATACACTTCTATTTCTTTATGCATCATATCATGAAAGATTACAACCATGGCCCTCTAATATGTCGCACCTGCATTCTTCAGCCCGAACGGCATCACCTTATAGCAAAACGTTCCCCAAGTCGTAATAAAAGTCATCTTTGTCTTATCCTCTTCGGACATCCGAATCTGATTATATCCCGAAAAACCATCCATGAAAGAGAATAGATGATTTCCTGTGGTGTTATCCACTAAGACATCAATATGAGGCAATGGAAAATTATCTTTAGGCGTTGCCTGGTTAAGATCTCGAAAGTCTATACATACTCTAACTTTCCCATTCTTCTTCATTACTGGAACAATATTAGCTACCCATTCCGGGTAATCCGACACTTCAATGAATCCAACCTCCAGTAGTTTCTTCACTTCTTCTTTAATTTTTAGTAAAACATCAGGTCGAAATCTCCTCAATTTTTTCCTTTTTGGTTTGACGTCCTCTTATGTAGGTAAACGATGGACTACAATCAATGGGTCTAACCCAAGCATATCTTCATACAACCAAGCGAACACATCCTGATATTCGGCTAATAACGCAATCATTTCTGTTTTTTGTTTCTCTTTTAAACTCGCCCCAATTTTCAAATTCTTAGGATTTTCTTCATTCCCCACATTAATTGTCTCAATTGGTTCATCAATAGTGATTCTACCTAATTCATGTTTTTGCCATTCCTCTTGTATATTATTGTGGTCATCGACATCGCCCCCAACGAATAACCCAGTAGGGCCAAAAGCGATATCGATATTTTCATTTTCTACCTGCGCAAGGTATTCCTAGTTTTTGCTTGGTTCATTGAATCTGAATGAGAATGCATGAAAAAAATGCATGTAAACGAAAAAGAACTGAAGAGCAATATAAGAAAGAAACAAACTAAGATTTCATTGAATAAATGGAGGTATGGTCTCAAATGAGATAAAGGCCTAACTAATTTTGAATGAAAGGTTCAACGATACATTTGAAACGATGACTATTAAAAATAAAAATTCAAAAAATACTAATTACGGGTCACCCCTTTACCTTAGGGAAGACCTGTTGCTATTCGGTGGGATAGAGAACTAGTTGTTTAAATGATGCTGGAACTTGGGTGGCGAGTTTATTGATCCTTCTTTGTTAGATTCTCGGGCTAGAGTCTCTTCTCATATGAATGTCTCAGCTAGCGATGGAAAGTTCATTGAGGTATGGTATAATCTATTACCTCTCCTGCCCTTCGCTTGATTCTTCTGGAATTCTTCCATCGGTGTAGGATTGTAACTAAGGCCGTAGGTGCCGATCTAGCCTTCCTTGAATCCCTTCCTTCTATCATCCTCTCTGTTGGGACCGGTAATCATGTTCACTTCTTCAAACACTTGTAAACCCAGCTCTTCTTGTCCTTCACTTCTTATGTAAGGTTTAGCCATCTTCTTGTAGATTTCATAATCTTGATCTCCCAGAATTGTAATCACCTGGCCATTGGAGATAAACTTCAATTTTTGGTGCAAGCTCGAGGGTATAGCCCCTATTGCATGGATCCAAGGTCTTCCTAAAAGTAGATTGAAAGATCTTGGAATGTCCATTACTTGGAATCGAATAGTAAAGTGTTGAGAACCAATACTTACGGATAAATCAATCTCCCCTATAATATATCTTCTGGAACCATCAAAGGCCCTGACTGTTGTGGAAGAAGGCTTAATTGCGGATGTGTCAATGCCCAGCAAATCCAAAGTGGCGAGTGGGCATACGTTCAGCGACGATCCATTGTCAATGAGCACCCTAGTGACAATTATATCATCACTCCTTACCACGATAAATAGTAGCTTTGTATGTTTGTTCCCTTCCTCGCCCAATTCTTCAGCTGAAAATGAAATTTGATCTATTACGAGGATCGAATTTGTAACCAGTCTCATCTTCTCAATTGGAATCTCCTAAGGGACCTTCACCTCATTTAAAGTAAGAAACAAAGCCTCCTTATGTGGTTCAGATGCAATTAACAGGCCCATCAACGATAGTTGTGCAGGAGTCTTACTGGGTTGATCCATGATTTTATACTCACTCGACTTGATCATTTTGGTAAAGGCCGATAGCCCCTCAATGCGTTCGGCAGCCGTCTTATCATTCGATTCTCCTGACATGACTTTCCTCCCTTACTCCTCTGTTGGGTGATAAATATTTCTTGATCGAGTAATCCCCCCTACCAGAGGACTTGGTTTTTCCTGATTTACCAGGTGATAGTTAAATGGAGCAGCCTTGTAATTTTCTGGTGGCAACGGTACGTGAAATGTGTACCTCTTCACCTCTAGAGTCTAGTTGCCAGTATAGAACTCAAAAACCTTAGGCTTCTTATCTGAATCGATGACATTAACAGCACAGTCATCAAAAATCATACCAATTATCAACCCATGGTTGGGTAAGGGATTATTGTTAACATTAGGAATCGGGGCTTCCACAAAATCCAACTACACTGTCCCTTCGTCTATCAAGTCTTGAATCTTGTTCCTCAGTCTCCAACATACATCAGTCAAATGCCCCACTTATCCACAGTAGTATTCGCACTTTACTATGGGGTCAAAGATTCTCAATCGATATCGATCATTAAGAAGTTCATACCATATCAAATTATCAAGGGACCGGTATCTTGGTAAATTGCCTATAAGTCCTGTTAGTTTGAAACTGATCTCTATATTATTGCTGGGTGAGAGATAGATTCGCCCCTAAAAGTGACTTGAGCATTTGGTCTGGCATTTGAATTTACCATACCAACCATAGATTCTTTGGGCTTGCTAGCAGCTGGTCTAGGACCAGATGATGACGCTGGTGGTCTTCTATCTGTTGGGTCTTATAGCTTACCAGAAGAGATAGCACTTTCAATCCTGCACCCTACCACTACTACTTCAGCGAAATTGGTCGAAGCCTGCCCGATGAGATGGGAGAAATAGGGCCTCTCCAAGGTGTTAATGAAAGCCAATGTGAGCTCCTTCTCAGTCGTAGGAGTAGAGATCCTTGCAGCTAAGGACCTTTATCTTTGGGAGTATTCTTTAAACGATTCATTATTCTTCTTCCGTAGGGCAACCAAATCCATCATAGTCGGGGCTACTTCCACGTAGAATTTATATTGTTCATAAAATGCTCGAGCAAGTTTCTCTCATGTATTTATCTAATTCAAATCAAGCTGGGCATACCAAGTCAAGGCCGGTCCAGGCAAACTATCTTGAAATGTCTGTACTATGAGTGGATCGTACTAAACATACTTACCCATCTTCCTAACATACAACCTGGTGTGGAGCTTGGGGCAACCTGTCCCGTTATATTTTTCGAATTCTAGTACCTTAAACTTCTCAGGGTATGATCCCATGTCATACGCGTAAAACTCTGTGATCTCCGCCTGTTCAAATCCATCACACCGTACGAATGCCTTCATCTTCTCAATAATCTGTTGTGTCAATTTCTTTTCCAGTTCTTTCAAGCTGTCTGTACTTGGCCCATGGTCAACAAGTCTTGGGGCCGCATACGTATCATGTTCGAAGGTCGGGTTGTCTTTCAAGTAAACTCCTTCTAACTCGAATAAGTCCTTTTGATATTCGTGCTCTGCTTCAAGAGCTTGTATATTCTTCCCATAACAGGTTTTGGAACCTTCTTCATTAGCCGGTGCTATAGCTCACAGCAAAGTAATGCTATCTGCTAGGAAGCTCATTTGTTCTGCCATCTTTTCCATAGCCCTCTCTATGGAACGAAACCTCAACTCGGAGGGATCATTGATCTCAGGGTCTCTATCATTTCCTTAAGTGGTGGCCATCCTAGTTTGGGAATGTGTTCTAATCGGACTTTTCTAAAAGACTTGACGTTTGGGAGCTATCTTGAAATTTTACCTGGTTTTATTAAACAACTCAACAAAGGGTTAGTACATATTACATTTTCCTAAAAAAGGGTTGTTAATCGTACAAACATAAAATGCATGTCACACGAGTGCAATGCAAAATCAAGAATTGAGAAGAACCTTTTGATGTGGCAAAACCTAACTAACTTTATTAATTTTTGCAATTGTAAAGCTTTACACCTCTTATTCTATTCATAAAAATGAATTCTAATAAAAACCTAAAATCTAAAATTTAATCTCCTAATGGCTAATAGGCATATCCTGTATCTTTCTCTTCTTTTGGATCATAGGAGCCTACTCTTCTTTGCCCTTGGTCCTCTTTAGTTATGCTTCCAATGCCTTTATCTTTTGATGATACTCATTGCAATGGCTTTCCAATTCCTGCTCTCTTTTACTCGTCCTCTCGGGTTCAGCTTGAACTTCTCCCTTCTCTTTGTTATCTTCCATATTTTTCAGCCCTTTTAGTTGGTGATAAAGAAATCCTTTAGTTGTCTGGCTCCTGGCTGTTATCCCTCTAATGGTAGGGGTGGTCTTTCTCGTGCACCAAAGAGCTCGGATGTTCTGAAGCTTAGTTACTTTATCAACCATCGTCATGCCGGGGTTAAGGAAGTCCAGCGATATAGCTTCTAATGATGGTCTAGGGAACATGTCCTCAATGAGTCCATTGGCTGGTGCGTATGCGGTGCAGAGGTTGAAGCCGATCAGAGGAACCGCTTTGAAGTCTCCACATCCTGTTATCATTTCCTTGCTTGCAAACCACCTGGGTGTCAACAACAACTCTTCCGCTTTCATACTCTGAAAGTATTGGACCCAGTAGCAGCTAGCGATATTTTCTAGTAGCTCAATTCTTTCTCCAAAAGATTTGATGAGATTATATTGCTGAGTAAATTCAGCCCGATTGAAATCAAGTTGGTAACTTCTCATGTAGCTAACGAACCAGACCACCAGTAGGACCATATTAGTTTTCAGATCTCCTCGTTTCTTTTTCTTGAGATGGTTTAATGATCGGATCTGCTCGGCCAGAAGGGCTGGGACATATGATTCCCCTTCAAGGAATTGGGCTACGAGTTCTGCAATTCTAAAATGACTCGATGTCTTTCATCAGGGAACAGGATAGTATTGAAGACCACCAATATAAAAGCGTTGACCCGATACTGGTGCCATGCTTCTAAATTTGCATAAAAAACCTCGCGTTTTTCTCTATGCTTCAATTCAGTAGAAAACCAGTCTATGACATCCTCTAATCGAATGGTCTTTCCTTAATTTAAAACCCGATTTATTTCGGTTTTTCTGATTCCCAGCAACTTGCCGAAGATCTTTGGTGCTGCAGCTTCCAAGTCTGAGACATAAATATCATCTGTAATTGTAAGAGCCCACAACAATTAGGAGTATTCTTCTAAAGTTGGGCTTAGTTGATGTAGGCCCATACAGAAACTAGTAGATTCAGGCTCCCAAACGTGGACCAAGGCCCGCACTAGAGTGATGTTCACAAGGATCTTCTATAGAGAGAGGATGGGCCCAATCTTATTCTTAATAAACTCCTATTTATCTGGGCTGAAGAGTCGAAACCACATTTGAAGCAATTTCTGTAGCCAATGCGGTAGGTGGACATGAATGTCTTCAAAAGGCCCTTGACTTGATCCAGCCATGACTAATCAAAATCAAAATAAAAATTACAATTACAACATATTCTAAACTTTAAAAAAAATTATTACAAATTATTTACAAGGGAAGATTACAACTATAATCACAACTTCAGAACTGCCTTTATCAATTTAGGTTTGCCACATCATAGGTTCTTATGAATTTTTGAAAAAAGGTTTTGTGTGATGAAAAAGCGTAGGTGCTAAAGGTCCTCAAATTCTGCAACCACTATGTATTTTCAAATCAACAATTCTGTGGTTGCATCTGAACTTGAGTTAGGTAGCCTGATCGGTCCCAGAAGGTGGTTACCCCACAACATCCAAAGCTTACACAATGGCCCCACTCTTAAAGTCCTAAAATAACCTGGTTCTGACCATGTCTACCATGTATTTATGATGCAAAAAAGAAAAAAACAAATAAATAAATAAATAAATAAAAGATAAAAGTAAAACCTCCCAAAATTTCCCCTTAAATAAACTGTCATAACAAAAAAAAATGTTAGTAAAAAAACAAATAAATAAAATAAACAAATACATAAAATAATATACCTAAGTTCTTTTTTTTTATTATTATTTCATCTCTTTTTTTTTTTTTTTTGAAAAATAATCCTATTTTCTGCAACTTCTAGTAGCTAGCCCTCTAGTAGTCCCTAGTGGAGTCGTCAATCTGTCGGGCCTGATTTTTCGATTTTTTTTATTTAAAATTAATTTCTCCATTTCCGATTAATACTAAATCCTAACCCATTTAATATTAATCCTCAACTAAAGAATAAAGAAATTGAGAAATTTCGGTTTTTTATTGAAAATAATTTTTGGAGTCACCACCTAACCAAAATCGGGAAAAGAAAAAAAAACCGTAATCAATTAGATAGATTGATTACGATTCGGCTATCGGTCTTTGATTTCAATTCTAAATGAAGAACCAGAAGATTCCAAGTTCAAGGGCTAACCTATTAAACCCTTAACAGATACCACTATCTATTTACCGAAATTAGAATTATTCTTCTAATTATAATATTTAAAAAATAAATAAAAATCAAAAGAAAAAAAAAAACCTAAGTTTCTACAGATTTTATTGTCGCCCCGAAGGTGCCTACGTACCCGCTATCCAGGATCAGACGATCGTAGTTCTTTCCAAAAACTTTAATGTGTTGATTGATTTTAATTTTGAAAACTGCCCAAGTTTATGTTTTTAATTTATTCGGTTTATTTAAAAAAAATTTAAAGGGGTCCTAACTCTTGAACGTTATTGTTTTATAAAAAATGGTCTAACAATCCTATTTTTTTTTTAAAAGGGCCTTTTATTAATTTTTATTTAAAGAAAAAGGACTTTTTATGTGATGAATCCTTAAACAAAACCTAATCCTAAAGAAAACCAATCCTAACAATCCCTAAACAAAATATATATATATAACTATCTACCAAAAATAAAATAATCTATATGATACCCGTATATAAGAACTAATACTAAAACATATCACTACTTATTAAATAAATCTTCAATTAAATCAATATAATCTAATCAATACTTAATCTACATAATCAATAAAACTAAGACACTTAAATTAATAACTATTTACATAAAAGACTAAGAATAAAAATTTCCTAAAACCAAAGATCTAAATAATAATAATAATATAAATAAATAATTAAAAGAACTCAAAATTTTAAAAAGATGCTTACCGATTCTGTCGTATCCTCAATGTGACTGTAACAACGTAGTCACGGTGTGTGGAAAATCTCGCATGGCCAGCGGTGGCGCATCGACAGCGAGCTTGCGCTTAGTTGTCACAATGTGTCGCTACTATTCGTGTCCGTGTGTGTCCGTTGTTGTTATGGCATACGTATTAGACTGCTGACTTGGGCTGTTCGGTGAAGGAGCAGCAAAACAATGGGCGTTGCGTGGAGAAGGAGCTACCAACAATGGCTTGGTCGCTGTTCGATGTTTGATGTCAGAGCTCGGCAGGAATTGTCCAACATACGTTGCTGTTGTTGTTGCGGTAGTCGGAGTTTAGAAATTTGGCATCGTGTTTAGTAGTGACGGATAGCGAAGATGCCGTAAGCTCGGTGTAGTATGTTGAAGATCAAGTGTCGTTGCTATTTTTGGATGGAGAAGACAGCATCGACGAGATGTGAGGATCACGTGGGGTATTGCTGTCGTACGCACTGTTGTGTTGTGTGGCTAATCGGAGTTGATCACACTATGTTGGTGTGTTCTTGTGGACATGTGTGTAGTGATGGCTTGCATGACCAGAGATGGTGCGACTGTGTTGAGTTATGCAACGTTTATGGATGTGCTCTAGGCGTATTCTGCTATCATATAGATCAGCGTAGCGTACGTTTGTTGGATCAATGACGATGGGATTGGGGTGTTCTGCTATCGGCGATGAAGATGAGTGTAACGTGTAGGCCGTAGGCAATGTGTGCAATGCGTCAGTGAGAGTCGGGCGAGTGTGGGCTTGTATATCTTCGTGGGAGTAAACTTCGCGCAAGCAAGTGGACTTAGGTATGATCTGTGAGTGTGGCGTGGAATCTGTCATGCGGGGGTAATGGACTTCTTCAGTATTAGTGTGTGGCTTATTGGTAGGGAGATAGCATTGATCGTGTGTCCGTGTGACTCTATGTGTTCAGCAATGGCACGATGGATTAGTGTGGATCAATGATGTGACATGCTTGCTGCTGCCGTTCGGTGATCAGTGTGGTTCTGCAGTTGGCGGCAAATCTGTGTGCAGGATGGACGCTTTACAGCTGTTGTTCCATGATCGGGGAGATTGCTGCCAATGGAGGATTATCCAGGCGTGTTACGCTGTCGTGAAGATCAATTTGTATGCACTGCGTTTTGCTGTCACCAAATCATATCATATCTAATTATATCTGATTTGTTAATTAAATTAGATTCAAATTTAATTCAAATCTGATTTAACTAAATTCACATGATTTAAATAAATATGATCCATTTTTATTTCGCTTCTGCAACTCGAACCCATAATCTCTAACTAAATCCACCGCAAATACTTCGTTACTTATCCGTTAAGCTACTGACTTGTGCCTTGATATTTATTACAATTTAATTATATTTAAACTATCTAAATCCCTAAACTAAAAATTTTTAACTAAACTAAAACTAAAACTAATTATTCCTAATATAAATTATTTCTTAAAAATCTACGAAATTTTTATAATTTTTCCTTTTATTATTATTTTTATTTTATAATTAATTTTTTAGTTATTTTTTATCTTTTTAAATTAGGATCCTTTTTGTAAAAATAAAGATTAAGACTATGGAAGGGCAAAAATTAGATGTCTATAGTGTAAACATCCATAGTTTGGTTGGGAAGCTGCATAGAACCATTTCAAGACAAATAGAACTACAAACATAATAAGAGGGAAAAATGACTTATGTGATTAAGACTTGACTCCACTCCTCTTATCCTAATTTTACATAGACACAATTTATTACATCTAAACTAATTTAAATATAAAATTATATTTGGCTAAAAAAAATTTAAATATAAAACCATATCATCTAAATCATCGCACCATTTAATAAGCAATTTTTCTTAAAAATTATAAAAGTCAGGAGTTTATTTAATCAATATGTCTCAAGAAAAATACATTCAAAGCTTTCATCCTTGACAAAGGAAGATTCAATTAGATTAATCCTTTATATGAGATTCCCCTTGGCTTAATAAGGTGCGGTTTGCAAACGTTGGTGAGAATCTAATGTCCTGAAAACCTAAAGCTTTCTCCATAAGGTTTGTCCTCAAAAGGTGAATCGAGGCCTAGGATCAAGTCCAAAAGCATAATCTATCAACAACAGGTGAATACTTCTATACTACTCCTTGTATAATTTGTTATAAATTCATTCGAATACATCAGACGTAAAACCTATATCAACATCCGAAACATCTAGGTCGGAATTTTCTAAAAGGAGTTGTCAGTCTTAGTGAATCGAATCCCTCTCATACCCGTTTCCACTTGCATTAGCCAACAAAACTATAGAAACTGGTGATCCTCAAAACTTTTTTTTTTTTTCCCTCCTTTTGTTTAAGTTTCAAAAAACTAATTAGCTGTATACTTTAAAGAATAAGCGATGAATTGAATTATATAATTTAATAAAAGTGAAATAAAAACGTAATAATTATTATATATTCATTACATTATATAGTTAAAAAACGGTAACTAATTTAATAGGAACAAAATCAAAATATCCCATTTTACCCTTTCTTAGATTGTCCAAGTGATGTTTATAGGATGAAGACATTTATGAAGAAAAAAAAAACATTTATGATAAAGATGATAAATAGACCATTAAATGGTAAATCATAATGATGGTGAGGATATGAATTGTTATTTAATAATTTGTGTAATAGTAATATATCAATAGTTATTGGGTGCCTAAAATTTAATTAAACACCATAATTACTACTTTATATGGAATAAAGGGAAAATTGAATAGTTATCCCATTGAAGTAAATATGCAGTAAAAGCAAAAACAAAAAAAATAAAATAAAATAAAAAAAGCAAGTAGGCATAATGCATGTAATACACCATAACTTTCTTTCTTTATTTTCTCACGGGGGGGTGGTGGGGGTGGGGAGAGGGGGTGGGGGGGTTTGGGGCGGCCGGAAAGAAAAAACTTAGTCCAGCATTTCCTCCTATGTTAAATAATATTACTAGTCTTTGAATCATTAATGGTGTACATAAGTAATACCATACTATTTGTATGAATTTCAAAATTTCCTCGAGTTGTGGGATCTACATTGTGACTTTTGCAACTTTAAAGGCAAAGGTGCTTTTGAGATAGGTTGGAATTTTGAGGTTTACCATTGCGTAGTTTTAAAACTAGTAAATAATTTTAGAAAATCAAGGCCAACCTTCTGCAAAATCAATTATCAAAAGGATTAGTTTACAAACTTGTAAAAGTTTTTAGGGCACGTTTTCTAAAATGGAATAGGGAGAATGAAAAAATTATGTCGTTAAAACAAGTATTACTAGAAATATGCAACAAATTTTTATTCTAATGTTTACTTGATGTAAATTTTTATCACAAAAAATACGTACTTATTCTAGTGTTTACTTCATCTCATTAACTTTAATATTAAGTTAGAATATAAGTAAAAATACCAATTACCTCTCATTTGACTATTATGGAAAATAACCAAAAGTTATTTGACTACATCATTAATGAGGACATAATGGTCACACTATTTAAATTTTTTTTTTTTTGGTGAATAGAAGAAAAAAACTACTTAGTCTTAGATAACAATTATTTCTGATAAGGTGGGAATGGAAAAATCTATAAAAATTAAAATTTCCTATTTATTTTTAAATTAAATGAGGTAATAAAAAATTAAAGGAGAAATTTATTCTATTCCCGTTTTATTATCTTCAAGTAAACAGGGCTTAGGGTTTGGGGAAAACATAGTGAACGGGAAAAAGGAAAAGTTAGATACAAAGTGGAGCGAACGTATGTTGTCGAAGGAAAACACATTAGAAATGAATATGGGAGATTTTTTTATGGTCCCATCATATTTTTTACGCGACTGGATGGTAAGATGCGGGATCAGTCCTGAATGGGACCATAGAATACAAATATGGTGATAGATTGAAGCAGAGGATAGAATGTAGGCTGCATAGGATAGAATCTGCGTTTAACAAAGACGCCAGGCCCAGTCCAAGCTATGAGGCCATTAGGCCATATTTCCTTATATTTTTGTAATGCGTCTTATGTAGTAGTATTTTTAATTCTATAAGACGAATCTTAGCGGTTGCTAATAGGGGCGATGTGTACTTTAGATGCATACACCTGTTAAATTTGTTGGGGGAGAATCCTTTCTATTTCTACACTACACCTGTTAAATTTGTTAGTGGTTATCGTTTCTCCCACAATTTGCTTACATCCAAGCATATTTAAGCTTGTATTCGAACTTCCATGGTTCATTGAATTTTGTTACTTCATTTTTACATGCTTCATAAATATAATGCATTATCAAAATTGAACAATCATTCTTTTGATAAATGATATAAAAATTCCGTTAATTCATACATCCATGTGCTTCAACCTAATCAAGAAACAGATAAAATACATGGACATATTAGGTTAAAAAATCTGAGGAAAAAAAAAAAATGCACCTGTTTTTCGGTTAGAACCTCCCAAGCTTGCTTCCTCTTTCGCTAGTCTACTATGCTTCCTGAGATCACCAAAACTTTCCTCATGGACAATTGCCTTTCCAAGGTCTTTTAGTTGATCATGCATAATTAGATCACCATAATCTCCAATTTATACCAAATTTTAAGAAATAAGATTTTTAATCGGTTCTCGTGGATAAAAGTTACACGCATCCCACATATAATATGCAAATTCTCTCTTTCCTTCGAAAGAATAGCATGCAATATCGAGAAATATTTGTCGCTCTGCATAATTAAGATAATTAAAACTTATCCTTAGTTTCTCCATCACTTCATCTATGGGTGTCTCTTTTAATATCTTTGATATATCTTTCCAACTCTCTTTAGACTTGGTAAACAGTAGAGAACCAATGACCTCAATCGCTAGAGGAAGTTCTCCAGTTATGGATACGATTTCTTCTGCAGTAGGCTCAAGTTCACAACAATGAACGCCATCTCCTCCAAAAGCACGTAGGCAAAACAATTGGAAAGATTGTTCTTGATCCAATTCATTGAGTTCATAAGTCAACCTCACCTCCCATTTCACTAGAATGTCTATGCTCCTTGAAGTAATGACAACTATGCTTCTTGGTCCGAACCAACTACTCTCTCCAGCTAAATCATTTAGTTGATCTTTATGGTTGACGTCATCAAGCAAAATGAGACTTTTCTTTTCCTTAAATCTTTCTTTAATAATATTGATTCCTACATTAAGACATGTAAAGCACGTTTAGTTCATGGAATAAAATAAAGAGGAAATAAAATTGAAATTCCGTAAAAAATGGAATAAGAATATAATACGTATTACTTTGTTTAGTTAAATTTATAAACAATTTAAAAATAGACATATAATATAACTTTAATAACTAAATTATTTTCGGTCCATTTTCCTTTTCAACTAATTTTAAAGTGATAGATAGTAGTAATTAGCGACGGTAGTAATTAGCGACGGTAGTAATAGTGACAGCAACGGTGGTGGTGGCAGCAACAATAGTAATAGAGATGACCATGGTGGTCGGTTGTGGTAATAGCAACAGCGGCAATGGTGATGGCAACAACAGTTGCGGTTATAGTGGTCAATGAGGGTGGTGGTAGCAGCGGTGATGGTGGTGGTGGTGGTGGTGGTGGTGATAGTAGTGAGGAATCATAATTTCTTAATTGAATTAAAGAATCCCTATTATTGAAGAATCCCTGTTACTTCAAATAACAAAGATTCTTGTGAAATTGCAATTTTTGTAATAAAAAACCAAATAAACATGGCGATGGCAGAATACGGAGTGAATGGAATTCCAATTCCATACATTCGACGTGCCCATATTGCCATTTGCGGATGTTTATCTCAAAATATCTTAGACCGATTGGTTCTGTAAATCCACCTTACCATTGTAAACTAATGATCTTTCATGGACATTTTCTATGAAGCTACAACGTTCATATCGTGCAGACAATTGGTTGAAGATAACTTTCGCTAAAGTTGTTTTACCGATACCACCCATTCCATGGATTAATATAGGTTGAACCTCATTGGATGATTTGGCATCATTGCATTTCGTAATCTTATTTACATGATTGTCTACTCCAATTAAGTGATTAGCCACAACCAAATTGACTTTCTTCAATCTTTTTAGAACCTTTCTGAGTACTATCGTCACCAATTCTCCCTCATGCCTACACATGGAATTTCAAGTTAAGAATTCAATCGATAAGTAGTGATGATGATGATGATGATGATTACTTGCTTGCAATGTGATATTCAAGAGGTCAAAATATATTACCCCTCTGCAATTTTATTTGACTCCAATCCCTTCAGTGATGCCACTTCTTTGAGTGCATTCCTCCATTCTTGGGTATCATTAGAGCCATACTTCTTTTGTTGCAAGAGAAAGGCCTCTCCAAATTCGCCAGTTTGGTTTCGGACATCCGATGGTACAACTTTGTAAAAGATGGGTAGGACAATTTGACCAATTTTCTTGCATTCAAGAATTTGGACAAGCTCTCTAAGGCACCATTCACTAGAGGCGTAATTGGGAGAAATAATTGGTATTGAGATCTTGGAAGCCTTGATTGCTTTGATAAGTTCGGGATTAATTTTTTCACCAATAGGGAGTTCCTCGTCATCTCTAAATACCCGAACTCCCACATCAATAAGCCTGGTGTAGAGATGATCGGTGAACTCTTTGCGGGTGTCTACACCTCCAAAGCTCAAAAACACTTCATAATCTCTATTGGCAGTATTGCTTGAACTCATCTTCCTTGCTACTTTCTTGCGGTGGTTAGACATTGGATCTTTTGTGGATGTAGATCTCCTTCGTTTAGGGTTTGAAAAACTGAAAGTGATCAAACACTGGACATTTAATTGTGCCTATATATGAATCCAATATTTGATATTTTAGTTCTCGATTGTACTTGGTGATCCCGGCCTCATTAGGAAACAAACGAGTAACAACATGGTTTTCACGACCGTTGACAATTTGGATATGCATAGCAGAAAACTGTAATTCTATGATCTGTCAAATTATTGGCCTTGTTCATGGTGTCATACTATTAATTATAAAACACTTAAGCTTTTTTCCCTGCATACTTCTTCTGAATTTCCATATTTTAAGTTGATTAAACATGATCGTGGCTCCATGAGGAAACAAACAGGAAACAACATGCTTCACAAGTCTAGACAGTTGACAATATGGAAAAAGGAAAAATATTATCCATAAAGTCAATGAATCCTTTATGTTTTGATTAAGTGTTTTCGTCAAAATTCAAACCAAGTGTTTTATATTCTATACGGGTCATTTTTTATCGTTAAACATATTAAACCTCTTTTTTAGTATTTTCAATGGTGTATATTTGTACATAAAGAACTTATATAATGTGATAATATAAATATGGAGGACTTGAATGATTAATTTAAAACATAAATGACTTGGATTAAATTCTAACATAAAATTTAGGACTTCAACCACTTCATCAAATTTAGAGGATTTGATTAACATTTGATACAAGTACAGAGAACTTTCAATATACCAATCTGAAAACTTGTTGTAGAAAATAGTTTATTTCGATTCAATTGATTAACTTATTTTATCAAAAGGAATCGAAATAAAAAGATATCCGATAAAGCGTGACCATCCGCGGTACGACCACCGCCTGGAGTGGTCCTGCATAATGCTTATCCTTAAAACATGGTTTAATGACATGACCAAGGGCATGTCTATTCTGGTAGACGCATATTTTAAATAGATTGAACAAGTAGACTTTTTCTTCACCCTGAATTGATTCCTCGCTGATAGACGTGGTGGATTCCATGGGTGGGCATTAAGTCTTTACATATCAGGGTGTGGATTATGCATATCAAGAAAAGTCTAATTGGCCATCATAACTCGATACGGTTTTCAAGGGAATGAATTATTATCTGACTATTAAATACCACATATGACATATATATATATAATACTATACTATCTACGTAATTTATATTATCTATTATGTTGATATGTTATTTTAAACATGGGCCTTCAAGTCAAAGCTGATGCCTCCAAAGCAATGGTTAACCCTAGAAGCTAGGACTAGGTTGGTATGATCAAAGCCACAGTTGAACTCCCTAAAACTCAATCGATCTTATCATGTTTCAAACCAAGATGCTAGCATCTAGGATGATCTTGTTAGAGATTGGACTAAGCTCTTAAGAGCTCAACCAATCTCTTCAAAAGACGTCTCTCAAGCTCCTATCTTATCCAACCTTTCAAAGTCTAGGTCCTTAAGCCCATGACCTAAGGAACTAATATTTTTTTAAAACATTTCTTCAAAATATTATGTTAAATACATAATCAATATCAAACCTATGACTTTACTACCATTGGACCATCTAGTAATAATTTGAAAGGAATATGTTTTTATAGCACAAATAAATAATTCCATAATCCATGCATATAAGAAATTAAAGAACATACATTTTTAAGTAGCGCAAGCCTAATGTAGGGAAGGAATCACTTTTGACAATTGGGAAGGTGCTCCACCCTATGCACCTTGACAATACGGCTTCTACCTTAATTGGAACATGGAGCCTCATTATAGTGCAAGGACAGCACCTTACTCTTATCAATGCTCTCATCCCCATCGAGACCTATAAGCCATAATGCATTTAATGTGATAAGACGAACATGAGACAACATGCAAGCAAGCTTATCGTTGTGTCATCATGTCAAGACATATGCCCTACTTAACAAAGACGCACTAGGTTCTAGCTTAAACACTTAAGCTATATCATGGCCCATCCAAGAATGTGGTTAGGGACTTGAAAAGAAACTTTCCTAAGAGTTTGTAGGTAATTCAAACACTCTACCACACCCACATAGGGTTTTCTCATATCGATCGAAAAGCTACTTAAGCATCAGAGTGGTCGTATCAAAGGAAACTCCAACACTCATTTTGATGTGTTTATTGTTTTGTAGGCTTAGAGAAGCCCAATGCAAGCTAGATATATAAAAAATAAAAAATAATCACCAACAACATTTGGCACCTACCATATAAGTGGCATACCAAAAACCACTTTCCAAAATGCACCTAAAACACTTGAAACATTACCTATAATGACTCTAAAGGGGGTCTAGCAAAATTATCCTAAAGTCATTATATTACATATGTACCCACGATATAAAAACCATCTTGCAATTCAAAGGTTGTAAGGTTCTAACTAAATAATCACTATTGACTCTTAAGCATAATATATATATTTTCTTAATTATGAAAATAACTATAGGAACCGGTATTCCATAGTTTGCTAGAACTATAGAAAATTGAAATCTCCTACTAGATTATAATATTAGCTAATCAAATTTAAAAAGAAAAAAAAAAGCTCAAATGAAATTGAAGAAAGATAAAAGTTATGTAATAAAAAGTGTTCATGAGTTTAGTATTTCTACTTCACAATCTAAGCATAAATCAAACAAACCTTATTTCTATGCTTATTTAAAATTTGAATTAGGAAACCCTCTTGATTGAATCCTAGTATGTTCCCAGTTTTGGTATACCTACAAGAGAGATTATTAGGGAATGAGTAAAATCATAACTTAGTGAGTTCATTCATCACTACTATAGTTTAAGCAAGTTATCAAGTATTAATTAGTACATGTAATCTATCTACATACAAAATGAATCAACGTACGATGAATACAAACAATATATCTATGTAAGTCTGGAATTATGGAAGATATAACTTGGCATCATCTACATATAGATTATCCTTCATATTTACCCCATCTTTTACGTATGAGGTTGTCTGTAAGCTTAATCCCGCTAAACAAAACTCAACTATTAACTTAGTCAAGAAGAGAGCGCCATAAGGACCAGACTAAATAAACTCCAACTTAGGACATTCACCATCAATCGATCATGCTATAAGGAATAACCTAGGTAGACCCCGACTTAGGTCATGCACTAATATCCAATAGTGTCCCATCTATAATGCCATATAGGCCTCGGTCAAGGGTGATTTATTCACTTTGTCTTACTAATTAAAATTTTCATTAGCGGCTTTTAAAAACATATATGGAGGTTTTAGAAAAAGCAACTTTTGAAAGAGCACACTAAAATTTAGAAAAAAGTGGCTTCTAAGAGCACACACTAGAGTTTACATAAAATCTTGCCTTATTTTAAAAAATGTTTCAAAAATATATTTTGCAAATAGATTAGAAAATTTTGGCAAAGCTCAAATGCTCCAATACGTGTACCTGTTTGGTCATAAGTATGCGATTGATATATCTAGTTATTTAAGCCAATATTTTAAATGTTCGGTTATCCAGGTAACCATTTCAAACAGACAATCAATGTCAACCAATTTACATCACACAAAAATCAAGCAACAAGCAAATAGTAGATCGTTAGAACCACCTCACCTTAGCATAATTGCTCGCTTGATACCCTTGAAAGATCTTGAATTTAAACAACTAAGTTGCCTAAAGGGATAATATGACTTAATGAGAATTTTAGAAAATCATGCTATTGGAAAAAGTTACATTTCTATCATAATTTACCTAGTCTCAATTACGACCCATTTTTGATAGTTTGTTTATGTTAGCTACGATTTCTTGTAAGCAATTACTAATCTATTTTGTGAAGATAAGTGTATGTAGGATTTATTTCTTTACTTAATTAAAGTGGTTGATTAGATTAGTTGAGTTTATAAGTTAATTTAATTCGTCAAATTAGGAGATATCTAGATATAAATATTTAGGTTTTTTATTTTTTTATTATTTTATTATTTTTTTTTTTTCTTTTTGCTTTATAATTGATTCATGGTCTAATTTTTAAACATTCATTTCATTACAAATTTGAAACTAAAATTAGAGTACAATAGATTCTTAAGCTCACTAGCTTGGTTAGGGAAATTGAGCTATATAGTTTATCCATTAGGTTGTATAATATAAATAAATAAAAATTGTATGAGTGCATCAACCTAAGGGGGTACGTATGTGCTAAAACTGTTTGAATGAAGTGCAAGTAAGGAGTGAAGGAAGTCCATTATTTACCCTAATCTCTTTTCCAAGACATTAATATTTTCTATTGGGAAAACTTGGTAATATGGAAATTGAAACTTGTCACATTATTTGAGTATCTTAACATCTAAGTCACACATAGATATATGTATATATCCACAATCATCAGCAACAAGTAGTTTGCCAAGATATGCACAAGAGATTCACTTAGAAGTATATATTGGGATTATTTCCATGTTTGCTCACTATTCCTTTATCAATTAAGGATTACACATTTAATGTAAATATCTTCATAATTTCTTAATTTATCATATGGTCGTGAAATATTACTAAGCCAAATTCATGTACCTAATCCCAACATATGCCAAGGCAGTTGTAAATTAATAGTGTATCTTATTTATTTATTTATAAAGTATACATCATGTAAGTTTTGATTTGATTTTTTTTAATTATTTTATTTCTCAAATGATACTTCTTATTCAAATATTATATAAACTAAACATAGTAAATATTGTTTTAAATTTGAATAAACTCAAAGAGAATTCTTTTAATTTGTTAATCCAAATTTCTAGCATTATGATTTTCATACATCTTATAATAGGTGTATATAGCGTTCTAATGTTATTTTAAGGCTATACTATATTATTATTATTATTATTATGGAAATAAGTAAAACGAATATTGTAACTATGATAATATAGCAAAGCAGTTATGTCTATGTCTATATAAATATATATATATTACTTTATTTTTATACAAAATCATATATTTTTTATCATGCTTATCAATAATATTTTACTATTTTTTGATACATTCATTTATTTATATATAAAGATAGATTCTTTCAAAAAGGGTCAAACTTAAATTCCTAATATGTGCCATTACACATTTGGAAAACATATATAAATATATATGAAAATAAATTTTTCCAATTGTACAAGATTTGCAAATATGTCCAAATGAAACATCCCTTTTTATGCAATTTATTGCAAGTATTTATTGGTTTCTTTCTATATGAATATATTTTATATATACATGTATATATGTAATTATGTGTAATTCTTCAAATTTCGAATACAAATAATGTATGTTTACATAATTAGTCCTAAGTATTTATATGCTTATAAGTAATTTTACTTACATATTTAGTTATTTAGTATTATTGATAACACTATCATTACAATCATTTTCTATATTATTATCATTATTATGACTACATTAGAAAAATTGGAAAAAAGAAAAGAAAAACACTAGTCTAGTCATCGCTAGTTAACTAATCCCTCATTTAACCTAGTCACTCTTACTGGTTCTTTCTCAAATGTACACATCTATTTCCAGTTTACATAGAATGCTATAATTTACATAACTAGACATGTTGCAATATGAAACAGGAACTGCTTGTAGTTTACGTAAGCATTGCTCTAAATTCTACTCGGTTTTTCTCCATTCATTTCACTTTTAAGCTAAGTAAAATTACCTAAACTAAAATCTATTCCAGAAGATCTTTCATATTATACAAAAACATCTCTAAAAACTTATCTTTATAGTGTTCAAATCTTAAGCCAAAATGGCTCTAGCGACTGACAAAAACACAACATTCTTATACACACATTTACAACTTGTTTCTTAGATTTACCACATTTTTTAGCATTTTTGTCTGGTCAACGATTTGAGAAACATCCAAATATGTTTCAAATTTCATTCATGAGCTTTCAAGGTTGAATTTTTAAATAAAAATCGAAGCTTTAAATAGAAATATATACATATATATGTACGTACATATCATACCCCAGAACAATAGAGTTATAACAATCCCGTTATATAAACTAATATAAAACAGAAGCTAATCGCTAAGCTATTATCATAGATGGGTTTACTTAAGGCTAATATGACCAAACGAGTTCAGAATAGTCTAGCTTACCACAATTAAAACAACATAGGTAAATTTTAGCAGAAATCATTAAGTCATTTATACAGAAAATATTTACACAAGTAGCTTACATCAAGAGTAGCATAGTCAATTATCTACAAAAAGTTGTTTACTTCATATGTAAATAAATAGTCCAAAATAGATAATTATAGGTCACCTGAGTGCCCAACAGATTCAGCCCGAAAGAAAAATACACAAAAGTCTCAAAATGATCCAGATCCACCTTCATTCCTTCACATTCCTAGCCTCCAAAATGTAACTAACCTGAGGATAGAAATAGCGTTGCATATTTACAAGGTACCTGCAAAACAATCTATGAGAATGTAAGTAAACAACTACTTAGTAAGATGGGATGGAGAAAAAAGTATACACGATAAAATAGCAAGCGGGGTTATCAATCAATTACTTATATGCAAAGCAATCAAATATATGCCATTCGCACAGCGTTATTCAATCCATTGTGAAGTTAGAGAAATTAAGACCTGCTCTAACCCAAGTTGAGGAGTTTTAATGTAATGGAGGCTTGCCCTCAAGCAGATCTCAACTAAACTTAAGTTTGTGCAATAAAGCTTGCTCCTCCCAAGACCTCTTCAAACCAATACCCCCAACCTCACCTTGACCTCCTTTCTTATCATTTAGTTGGGCCTTAAGGGTAAGGGAAGGCTAATTTTCAATACCTCATCAAAGGGTCAGTCTCTGGTTAGATAATCATAATCGAATCCCTTAGTGGGTTACAATGCATGTCAAATTCAAATTTATATCGAGTTCATGTAAGTCTATTTATAGGGTGATCAAACATTTTCAGACATTCAAATATGAATTGAAACATCTCAAAGCATCCAACACAAGTAGCAAATCTACAATGTCTGCACAATAGATTCCAATCACATACGTTGCACACACATAAACAACTACTCTACAAGCATAAACATCATATACTTCAGCCTCTAAGTGCTTATGACACAATACTCAATATGCTATTAAGCATCAATCCCACTTACTTAGATTTACAATTATTGTTACGATTCCAAGACGTTAGCTCCTCCTTCCTCAATAACCCCTATATTACAAATCATATTTCCATATCATACAATTCAGTATAAAGGTAGCTTACACATTATACTTTTAATTAGTCTTGACATTCTTTTAGTATTAATTAGATTATGAGTATTATGCTTTTGTTTCTTCTTATAGGTTAGAGAAACCTTCTACTTAACCTTCTACAAGAGTATCCTAGGGTCTTGGTACCTTCTTCTCAACCTTTTACAAGAGAATTTTAAGGTCTTGGTATCCTCTACTCGAGCTTCTACAAGAGAATCTTAAGGTCTTAATACTTTCAACTAAAGTTTCTACTAAGGTTTTAGGTATAGCTTTTCTTCAGAGATCCTTTTACTAAAGTTTCTACCATAATGGTCAAAGATGGCTCAGTCAAGAAAGCTTCTACAAGACCTTTTACAATTGCCAGATTTTGTCCGAATCACCAAAACTCTATAATTCACATTTCCTTTTACTTCAATTAGATTTAATAAAATTACGACTTCAATCCCAACAACTTGCAAGGTTTATGAGGTCTAGGAAACTTTTTACACAACTCACATGATCTCTAACTTCACTAAATGGCTTGGTTTCCATATTTAGTCAACCTAAACACTCAAATTTCATAAATTTAGCCCAAAAAATATAATTTTGTGATATAAACTAAACATGTACAGCAACTTATGCACGATATTTCCGACTAATTATATGGACCCTTTAACCAAAAATAGCTAACTTACTCACTTAACAAGGACTAACACTTGTAATTTTAAGTGAAAACCACCAAATCTAACTTTGAAAAACCCATTTTTTTAATATGTACAACTTTTCCGTTTAAAATCAAGAACATGTTGCATGTAACAATTTTCACTTAAATAATATTTGGTGGTTAGATTTAAGCAAAGTATGTTGAAAAATAGTAATTTCTTGAAATTTCCAACTTATCAATTTTTCACAAGTGAAAAATTAACTCCAATAAAACAATAAGTTTTAGTGAAACTTTTTACATAGCAATTCTATACATGATATAAGGTGTTTATAGAAAAATTTGGTAGAAAAACCTACATCGTTTGGGTTTCTAAAAATTAAAGCAAAATTCAGTTTCGAAGGTCCCATTTCTTAAGAGAGATATATAAGAAGAATGAATTTTTTTTAAAAAAAATGACAATTTTTCATGAAAGTACACTTAAAATAATGTTAGAATAAAATTTTTCAGAATTTTTAAACAAAAATTAGCATTTTTTATGAATTTTTGAAAATCAAACTTATCAGTAATAGAAGCTTCGACCACCAGCAGTTAGGAGGTGGTTGTCGGCCAAGGTGGGCACTACTTGAGGGTTTAAGTGGTGGCTGCCGTTCGTCATCAAGTGGCTTCTAGGTTGATTAACCCCAATCTCACATATGACTGCCTAATTTTCTTAATTTTCTAGAAATCACCAAAAGTCTAAGAAAGTCTCATGAATTTAGCTCACTTTTCAGAGTATCTAAACAGTCTAAAATGGCTAAAGAGAGAGGTATTCATAGCTCATAGGTTAGTGGAGTGACTAAGTACATGTAAGACAAGTGTATGGTACTTTAGACTTTTTATGTCAAATGGCATTATTGTTTACTAAAACCATGTGTGGTTGATGGTTTTCACTCCAAAACCAACAGCAAGAAACCCCTTGTTTTACATTAAACTAAGCTCATTAGCTTCTTAAGGAAGTTTTTCATCTTATTTTATTATATTAGTTATTTAGGGTTAGTTTTCCTTACAAATAAGAGCTTCTACTATAACTTTGGCAGTCCTTATTAATCCAATATACTTTATTATTATTTTATTTTTATTATATAAAATATATATTTATTATTTTTAATTTTAATTATTAATCTTCTTATTTATTTGATTTAATTCTAAGCTTTTGTTTGTTTGTTTTTTTGTCATTCTTCAAAATCTTTGGAAATTTTATTAACAAGTAAGTTAATTTTTATCATTTTAACCAATAGTAATGTTTTAGTATTCTATTTCAAAAAATAAATTTACAAGGTCACTTTAACCAATTTTTGGATAATTACAGCTAAATCTAAACCTAAGCAAACTGATTCCGTAGATGTCTTAAGTTTCCAAGTGTTATGTCCAAATTATCGACTTGTGGGACTCACATTATATACCCATTTTTTACTTGTAATTCAAAACTTTGAGCCCTACTAAGCATTTTCGTTGATAGACTTATTTGATACACATCCTAAAATGGTTTAAATTTTATCTTATTTAAATTAGATGAAGGTTTTTTTGGTATAAATCAAAGCTTTCAAAAGCAAATGCATACATACCTAGGTACGAATTTCAACAACTAGAACTTGGATGTTGGATCTTGATTATCTTACAACTTAAGGAGATTGGGGTCGTGTTGCTAAAATGTGTAGCATTCCACATGAAAAACAAAATGATGGTAGTGGTTTATTGAGGAGTGATCGAAGGAGAGAGAAAAAGAGGCTTGAAGTAGCATAGTTGACATAGATTTGATAATATCTAATATCTGTTAAGTGCCATATCAACTCAAGTAGCCATATTTAGGTACCTTTTTCATGGCTTTAAAGGGTAACTTCACCATAGTGGTGGTCGGAGTTGATTGAGGGGCCAAAATAGTCTTTAGATATGGGTTTGTTTTTTAGGAGAGGTTGGGTACAACCAAAGAAAACGATAGAAAGTTTAGTAGGGTCAAGCTTAGATCAATCTAAGGAAGAAGAAGATGGAAGAAGGAGAAGAAACCGATCCCGCATTTCTAATAGCACTAAGTTTTGTCTTTCATATAATTAAGCATTGAGACGGAAAGACCAACAATTAGGTATATGAAGGGCAAGAAAGAAAAGTGTGAAAGTTTCTATTTGATATTCTGTGACTTGTGAAGATTTTGCTCGAGATTGTTATGTACTTTCGTAAGCTGCTTCTAAGTGAAAGGACATATGTGGCATAATATGGAGTAGGCAAGATTTTGATAACACAAGAGAAAGATTTCTCTAATTCGATTCTTACTAATAGAGAAGAGGAAAGAAAATGAATGAAATTAGGGGATTTTAGTCCAGACTTACCTTTTTTTATTTTATTATCTTTAAGCTTTTTTATTATTATTATCTTGATCCTTGCTTAATAAACGCTTTAGGTATTGTTACTGTTGTTGTTGTTGTTGTTGTTATTTCTTTCAAGAATGTTTTGAATTTAAAATTTAATGTTGGACTTTAAGAATTCTAAACATTTCTTATTATGAGCTTGAAGTATGCAATGGTTCTTTAATTTTTTTTTTATATATAATATCCTTTAAAATTTTGAAGGATTACATCGTATACAACATTCAATAGGTTAAGATTTAGAAAACTAATTTACACAATTATATGAAAAGGGTTATGATTACACATAAACATTTCCAATATGACGTGAAAAATCCCATTTGCATATTTTAAAATTATAAAGTTATACAAGTGATTATCAAATTATTTTATTATTATTAAATATGTATGTATTAGTACGGCACATTTTATAATAGATCACTATTCAATATAGTGTGAATGTTATGAAGGATATTTAAATGGTCCATTATAACCATTATATTTATTTATTAAAATTTTCTTTTTGATTGTAATACTATTCCATTGTTTATACTACGGTCGTATTGGGTGGTAAAGAACATATTTTAGGTGTGTTGGAATGTTATACTACATAGTTAGCAAAATGATCTTATTATTTTATTATTTCTATTATTTAACTATCTGTTATTCAATTATATACACACACACTTTTATAGTTCTTACTTTAGCATAATTGTAAGTGTCTCATCAATTCTTTAGAAGCATACTCAATATTATAGTTTTCAAAATTTTTAAAATTTTACTAAATTACCTTACTAGAAAATAAATGTTCTAGAATTTTCTTAAATATATATATATCATATATTTTCAAGATTTCACATTACCACAAATTACTACCTCAATGGCTGCAATACACGTAATTCCAAGAACAAGTAGGTGGAAGATCCTCCACCACCACCACCAACTTCCCAAATGAATCTCTTGGATACAACCCCTTTAATAAAACCATCCAACAACTACTTTAGCTTACCCATACTAAGGAGGAGAAATAAATATGAAGCCTTAGGATTTAGCAAGGAAAAAATGAGAGTTAAGTTGAAAAGTTAGAAGACATACCTCCTTTCAAATGCAAGAAGGAAAGTGTTAATTAAGGCTGTAGCTGAGGTGATCCCAAACTACCCCATGAGTTGCCTCAAATTTCTAACCAAATGGTGTAAGGAGATGAATTCACTTACTGCATAGTTTTGATGGGGTTAAATAAAGGAGAGGAAGACACAGTGGATCAATTGGGAGAAAATGACCCTATCTAAAGACAAAGGAGGCATGGGGCTTAAGAAGCTGTATGACTTCAATTTTGCCTTGCTGGCAAAACTAACATAGATGATACTATCTTATCTAAATGCCTTCTGGGTACAAATCTTAAAAGGCATTTATTTCCCAGTTCATCCTAATTATAGGCTTCTAAAGAATCTTATCACTCTTGGGTTAGCATTTACATGGTAAGGATGTCCTTCTAAAAGGGGAAATTTGGCAAGCGAGTAGTGATGAGTCCATTAAAGCAGCTTTTGATTGCTGGATTCCAAGATTTTCTAATTTTAGACCTATTTTTAATAGATTGACAGAGATTTGAGGGCATAGTATCTACATAAACTCAAGTTTTATTTTACCTTGTCAATTGTTCATGCAATTTAAGAAATTCCTTTGTATTCTATTGAGTGGGAAGATCACTTTGTATGGCCATATGATCGGTTTGAAAAGTATATTGTAAAATCAACTCATTACTTCAAAAGATGTAACTTGTTTACTATTGGTGTGAATGCATCTTCCTCTCACTTGATTAGCAAATCCTTATGGAAACTATTGTAGCATGGTCTTATTTGGCAAAAGTTAAACATTTCATGTGGCAGGCAATTAATAATGCAGTTTGAACTTAAAATAACCCTTTTAAGAGGCATATTTTGAACATGTCTACTTGTAAACTTTGTGGTGAAGACAAATATGTTAAACACCAATTGCTGGCTTATCAGTAAACAAAACCTATTTGGTTTGCAACTCCAAGAATTAGAGTTGATTGTAATATGATTTCTCCTATTTTTTTAGTCATCCCTTATGGACTTGTGACTTAAGTATAGAAATGACCGTATCGAACAATCCTCTTACACCCACTAACCATATTTTCTCTGGTAAGCCTAGGCCCATCTTTATAATCCAAGACACCAATCTCTATCGACTAATTTCAAGTGACAACAAAGGTCATGTGGTTCCAATGTTAAACCAAATTGGTAAGGTGATTTCAAAAGAACAAAATCAATGGTTGATGTAGCCCATTAAAGGGGATGAAGTTAAAGAAGCAACATTCTAATTAGGAAGTTTAAATTCTCTAGGTCCAAATAGCCTTAGTGGAATCTTCTTCCAAAAACATTAGCACCTCATTAGAACCTACATATATGAAATAGTGAAGAATTATATGCATACAAGTATGTTCTCGCACCTCACCACCTCTCCCTATCCACCATCCCACCCCCTCCAACTTTAATGAAATTGATCTTGCATTAATTTGAATAGTTGCTTTATTTGAAGATATCACTCGATTTCAATCGATTAGCCTTTGTAACTTATCATGCAAAACTATCACAAAAGTCCTAACTATTTACGACCTCTCCTTAATAGTATAGTCTCCCCTTTCTAAAGTGCTTATATTCCATGTTGTCTAATTCAAGATGATATAACAATGGCTCATAAGGTATTTTATTGCTTGAAATAAATTATAAAAAAAAAAAAAAACCTCTTTTGTGCTTTTAAAATTGACATGACAAAGGCATACAATAGTGTTGATTGGTCCTTTTTAGAACAAGTCATGGTTAGAATGGGTTTTTTTTTTTTTTTTTATAGAGTTTGCATTGGTTAGATTATGAGTTGTATCAAATCTATATCTTTTAACTTAATTGTAAATAGAAGAAGAGTAAGGAGCTTTGTTTCATCTAGAGGCATAAGATAGAGTGAACCCTTCTCACCATATTTATTTATTTTAGTTATGAATAGTCTATCCTTAATGATTTAACAAGCAAGTAACTAGAATTTGTTGAAAGAAATTAGACTTAAAGAGTCGAGTCCTTTATTGATACACCTATTTTTTGCTGAGGCCTCTTTACTCTTTTTAGAAGCTAATAAACAAAATTTGAAAAGGCTAGAGATTATTATGCAATCTTATTGCTTGATGTTAGGCTAAAAAGTGAACTACCAAAAAAGTTTACTGATCTTTAGTGCATCCACACCACATTACGTAAGGTGAAGTTGTTGTAAAGTTCTCAATATAAATCCTCAAAATAGTCCTAGGAGATATTTAGACTTACCTACTAGTTTGGGAAGATCTAAAACCAAAGCTCTTACTTTTGTAAAAGAAAAAAATTATCCAAAAGTTACAAGGATGAAAAAGAAGCTTGTTATCTATAAGAGGAAGGAAGACTCCAATTAAGTCTATAACCTTTGCAATACCCACTTACTCTATCGATTTATCTAGTTTTCCTACAAAATGGTGTCAAGAGGTCAATGGCTTGATATCAAATATCTTGTGAGGAGAGAATGAGGTTGGCAAAAAAATACATTGGACAAGTTGAAAGGGGTTATCTAAGGCTAAGCATAAGGGAGGGCTCAACTCTAGAGATTTGCATTCCTTTGACTTAGCTTTATTAAGGAAATTGGCAAGGTGAATTTTACAAAACAAGCAATCTCTGCGAGTACAACTATTAAAAAAGCATTTACTTCCTAAATGGTTGCTTTATGGATGCAAGAAAAGGTGGAAGAGTCTCATGGGCATGGCAAAGCATATTGATAGCTATGGATTCAATAGTAAAGGCACTAATATGGCAAGTAGGCACTAAGAATCCTATCAAGCCTTATTTTGTTTTTCTTAACTTAATCCATATTAAACTCTACCCACTTAATATAAATTACTCAACATAAAATTAAGGAAATATTTTCTTTAAAAAAAAATTTTTTAATTGGAATTGCCAATCAGTTTAACTGATAAAAAGTGAAATTAGGGTTGCTGAGAGGGAAAACCCTAATTTGGCCACTAATCTATGAATTTTCTTAGAAAATAATTTTTAGAAAATTAAACAAAAAAAAAATCAAGTTCGGAGACTAACTTATTAAAATTAAGTCACCATATAAAAGTTAAAGAAAAATTAATGGGTTTTATTTTTATAATTTTCTAAAAATACTAAAAATATACTTAACTTTATAAAATATAACTAAAATGAATTTTTTATTACAAATTTTTTTCAAGAAAAAATGAAAAAAAATTATACGATTACTTCAAAGATGTCTACATACAAGCTAGTCAAGATCAAATCAATGTAGTTTTTTTTATAAAAAAATTTAGTGAGTAGAATTTTTTTTATTTTGAAAATCGAGCTAAATTTACATTTATTTAACCATTTATTTAAAAGAAAAACAAAAAATCTAATTTCATGAATCTAAGAGAACCCTATCTAACTAGATTTTTTAAAAAACTCTAGTTATGACTTTTATTTATTAAAAAAAATCACTATATGTCAAAAGATATATTTTCTAAATTCTACATACAATATTCACTAAAATATATTCTACATACGTATATTCATATGTATCTTTTTTAAATCTCAACTATAAGATACGTATCTTGATACACATCCTCTTCGAAAATACGGATCTCATACGTACGCTTATTTTTTCAAAAAACATAATTTTACTAAAAAGTGTAACTGAGCTAAATTTATTAAAAATTGAGATTATTTAAAAACACACAATATGAAAATAATAAAAAAAAACATGCACTTAAAAAAATAAATTAATTAAAAAAACAATAAAACTAACTAATAGAATAAATAACTAATAATACTAATAATAATAATAATTTTTTACCTAAACCATTCGAGTCACGCATGATCCACGTCGTGTTGATCATATACAGTATGCGGCGTGTGTCGCATTCGGCGGTGAATCGTGTGTCAAAGTAGCTTATGTATGTATATGTGATTTGTGTGTGGACTTCGTATGTCCTCGTATGAGTGAGTGAGATTTCGTGTGTGCTCGTGTGAGTAAGTGAGAGGATGTGAAAGTGTGTGTCGTCGGCAAGTGAGTGAGATTTCGTGTACGCAGGTCGGGGGGGTGTCTGTCGGTGATATGGAGTGCGTACGGTATTGTGTTTGGCTGTTGGTCAGGCGATTAGTATGTGTATCGATGCTTAGTGTTGTTAATCAGGGAAGTGTTGGTATTCAATCAAGGGAGATCGGTGTGATTGCTGCTGTATTGTGCAGCAAGGCGTGTCAGGTGGTTAACAAGTGGATTCAGGGAGCGAGTGAAGCATGTGGATCTAGTCTTGTGTATGAGGGCTAGTCGATGCAGTGGTCAGGGCAAGTGGACGTACGTGTGAGTTCTTCAATTAGGAACCATGTTGCCTGGCAGGGGGCTTCATAGGGTGTCAACTTTGTGGACGTTGGTGTGTGCTTCAGGCATGTTGGTAGTGTTTGGTTGGGGCGTAGAATTGAGAGTGGCGGCTGTGGAATTTGGTTGTATGCAGTAAGTAACTATGGTGTATTGGCGAAGGATGTGTAGCTGGGGTGCTATGGGACATGAAGTGTAATTGAATGGTGGCGTGTTATCGGTGTTTGGTTGAATATGAGGGGTATTGTGTTTGATTGAATGTAGGGGTCCAAAAAAAAGAAAACCGTGTCTGACATTATTTGCCAACTTGCTATTTATAAACCAAAAATCGAATCTTTCGTATCTCAAAATATATGATCAAAAACTTAAATATGAAAAATACGATAATGATTATTTGAAAATTTGATCTAACTTTTAAAACCCCTATTTCAATTTGAGCTTTCTATTTTTTCAAGCCTAATCCAATCTAATTTGATTTAGCCTAAAAACCCATTTAATAAACCTCAAATCTATTCTAACCCAATATAAATTAAATTAAAAAAAAATCAATTTATATCAAACCAAGCTAAAATATTTTAGTGAAGCAAGATCTTTTAATGACTTAAGATTTATTAAATTGATCACTTATCATCATTCGATACGATCCAATTCAACTCAACTCGATATGGTTTGACTCAATACAATTTGACTCATCTTAATTTGACTCGATATGACTCGACTTGATTTTTATATATTTTAATTTTTTTCTTTTTTTTTTAATTTTCGTTATTTATTTTTTTTTTTTTATTTTTGACTCAATGAAAATAGCAAAAATAAAGTATCTACAACTCTCATTTGGTTTTGGTTAGATCCTTGGTTGCCAAATATACTTGATTTTAAACTTCTCCATAAAGCTTTACATCAGGATTTACAGGACTTAAAAGTGTATAATGCAATGGATAGAAACAACAGGCTCTAGAGATTACATGGTATCAACCACTTACTAACAGTGGAGGAAAGGAATGCAATTCTGGCCATGCTAGTGACTTATGTGTCAGTGGAGGATAAGTTTGTTTGATCAAAAGATAGAAGGAGATGTCACACAGTGGAAAGTTCCTATCATAACATAGTCAATGAAGATTAAAAAGATGTAGCGTGACTAGTTCCTCTCGTGATATTAATAGGAGGGTTTGGAAAGTTATATGGAAATTGGATTGTCAACCAAATATAAACATTTTCTATGGAGATTGTGTTTTAATGCTTTGGCAACTAACTATAATTTGTTCCACAGGAAACTTAAATATAATCTTTGCGCAACTTTCTTGATCCAATAGGCGGACGTGAACATATTGATTTTCAGTGTCCTTGGGCCCAAGTAGCATGGTTTGCCATTCATGATCTTTCGAGTAGGGAGTGAAAAGATTTCTTATCAGCCACTGCTATTACCATGTAGCACATATTGGGGCAACGAAATCATAGCATCTTCAGTTTTACATGGCCAGATCCAACAGTAGCAATTCACAATATCAAGCAAGAAATGATGATGAAGTTGCATCTACTCAGAGAGCAGGAAAGATTACATGTTTCTATAGGCCCGTTTGAAACTGACGAAACAAAAACTATAGATAATACATTGCCTCAACTGAGACAATGTTGGGAAGCTCCACCAAAGGGTACTATTAAAATCAATTGAGATACAGCTATCCATGAGGAAACTAATAAAGGAGGCCTATGTGTTGTTTGTAGAGTTGCAATGGGGACTTTGATTCAAGCAACTAGAATTACAGGAGATTCCATTAAAAGTGAAACGAACAAAGTGTTGCCTATGAAAGAAAGCTTGAGTATTGCAGGGCAAAGAAATAAGTCTAGAGTGCATATTGAGACAAACTATTTGCTATTTGTTAAGCAATTCAAAATCTCTAGCCCGTATAAGATTCTTGGGATTATCGCTGACACTTTATTTTTGAAGGCTTTTAGTTCTTTATTTTCTTTTGTTAGACATGAAGCAACTTAATCACATTTAAAATTAATCTAAATTTGACCTCCTGAGAATGAAAAGAGAAGGTCAATAAAATAAAAGATGTTAACTAATCAAAGGTCCAACTGATCACTATATTTGTATTGTAAATATGCCATAACAAATAACCCAATTAAAATAATAAAAATTAAACCTAAGATAATTTCAAACACAAAAACTTCAATTATTTCAATTTGTTTGCTTGAAAGGGAAAAGGAGAGATAATATCTATCCCTAAATATTAATCTGCATTGTCCAACCTAGGAAAAGTATAAAATGTGGTATAATTATTGGGTTCATTAACACCTATCTCGTCTCGCTAATTTGTTATTTAGTGATTGTGGTTTAAGAGATCCCATGTATGATGTTATTTGATTAGTAATGATGAAGTTTCATATTTTGCAAAATACACACACATATATATATATATACTAGAACACAAGGAATCAGCATAACTACCTTAAGATTTGTTGGGTCTGAAGCTTATAATAGTGTCATTCTTTCGTAACTCCAAGTTCTCTTTTTTATTGATTCTATTGGGGGTTATTTGTATACTTTCAAAAAGTTTTGAAATAAGAATTCAACAAGCTCTCCTTGTAATTGATTTTATTTTACTTTCGATAAGTGCGGGTTATTTATGTACTTTCAAAAGTTTTGAAATAAGAATTCAACACTTCTAGAGTTTAGGTTATCAAACCAACAATTTAAAAGGTCTATTTGCAATTATACCAAACTGAAAAATGATTAACAGAAAATGAAAGATGCTAGAATATGATTAGTGGAACAGAAAGTCTTGGTAAGGTTCACTTGAACACTTCCAATCTCCATGCCAATGAAAATATAGATCCCCCAAGGATTTCAGCCAAAGAATGATTTAGAAAATAAAAGATACCAGAATGTATTACAAAACTTATAATATATTTGCGAATATTGAGGAAATATGTTTCACAAATAAGTACATAAGATTGCACATTCAACATAAAAGTGTACTAGATCTTTTGTGGAAATATGAGGTTGCGTGTATATATATATATATTTCAGTATACGCTTCCAACCCCATCCCCATCCGTCTTTTAGTACCAAGCCCAACTTGCTGGGTCTAAGTTATAAGATTTGTGTATGGTATGCAGCAATTGTAAAATTTATCCAGGGTCTATATTATTAAAATTCATTAGGAAGTGAACTAAAATGAATATCCATATGCGGTGCTACACCGCCGGGGGCCGGGTGGTGTTATACAATATAATAATTTAAATTAATTAAATTATATTGAAATTTGGAAGGAAAATCCGTCTTATAGCGGGAATCGAACCAATGTCTTCTCCCGGTTGGTTGAAAAAGGCAGCGAAAGAGCGAGAAATTATTGAGATTGTTTGGGTCGCCCATGGCTACTTCTATGGAGTGACATATCGTGCGTTCATTTTGCAGGAAATGCCTTTCGAGCAGCTTTCATATTCTATTAATCTAAGGGAGGAAAAATTACAAGAGAAATTGGTTATGGAGGTTCTCTTTTCACCAAAAAGTACAAACACATGGACAAATTGATTTTTCCATCTTCCATATACATTTTCCAAAATAATAAACTACCACCACCACCATCCGTCGTCACCGTTGCATTCCACTACGACTTGGCCACTGAAGAATAATAGATCTTTTATTTTGGAAAACATCAAAGTGTACTAGATCTTTTATTTCCACAAAACAAACCCATCCATAGATTACATTACTTAGTAGTTAATTTCGCGGTTCATAGTTTCACCAGCCATGTCTTCGCATATAAAACTTAAGACCAACGTCACCCGATGACAATATAAACTACAAAGGACTTAGATGACACACTTCCAGTGAAGAGATCTTTCAAAGCATATTTATCAACAAATTACTTGTAGGATTCCTTCAGGATATCACGTCATCATCTCCACCTTTAGTAACTCTCCACTTCGTCAATGAGAGTTATTTGCCAATTTTTTAATACTTTCACGAGTCCCATATCAGACTGATGAGAAGTAAAATAAGATTATAAAAAATAATAATAAAACATTAAAAAACCCTTGGGAAAGTGCTTTTTGAGTTCCTTTAACGAAGAACCTTGGCATTGGTCCCGTAAGGAATCAAGTTTATGAATGCACGTAGGTTCCTTCGCATCCTAGTTTATCAATGCAAGTACGTTCCTTCACATTCGTTCTTATGCCAAGGAACCCTAATAAAGTAAGCTCTAATAATCAATTTTCATTTATAGCTTAAAACATTCAATGGAACAAGAAAAAAAAAACATAGAAATAAACTCCGCCTAAAGTAAATCAAATCTCAAAAAATGAGAGCCCAAAAATTTAACCTAACATTCAAAATCTTGAAAACCAAATTTCAACCCCAGACTCACAATCCAGTAAAAGCCTTCTTCCCAGCTATAGCAGAACCAGCTGGAGTCACCCTCAAAACATTGAACCGCACGGTCTTCGACAATGGCCTGCAAGGGGGATTTACATAGGATATGAGCAAAGACATGCTAGTGAAACAGTCCAACTAAAACACGAGGGCAAAGGACATGGGAACTAACCTGCACTGGCCAATGACAACATGGTCACCTTCCTTTACACGGAAGCAGGGAGAAATATGTGCAGGGATGTTGGAATGCCTTTTCTCAAATCTGCATAAAGGAAAAAAGAAAAAAAAAAAGAATTCCCACTAAGTTCTTTTTGGGGGAAAGAAATTCCAAATACATTTTTACACAATCTGCCTGCTTCTTTATACCTCTGGTACTTCTTAACGAAATCAAGGTAGTTAACACGAACTATGATAGTTCTCGCCATCTTAGCACTGTGGCAAATACCCCCAAAAATACGACCCCTGATTGACACATTGCCTGTAAATGGGCACTTCTTATCAATGTAAGTACCTGCAAGCATCATGCAAATCAAGAATCAATTTATCAGGAATAGAATATACATCAAAGAAAATAGTTGCTTGCCAAATAGAACAACAACCATCAGGCTCTAAGTCTTGAACAAGCAGAAGTTGTTCTTTATATGATTACGACAATCTAAGGCCATCAATGCTGCAGATGCAAATCCAATTTAATAATTAAAAAGGAGAGAAACCCTACAGAGCTGACCAAAATAGTTGCAAACAGACTTCGTTTACCTAGATCAAACATGTGTTTGAGCTTCCGTGTCATTTAACAAAAGAGAAGCAAATGCTAAACACCCTAAAGCAATCGTGTATTCCCAGAAGCAGTATATTGTAAAGAGAGCTATCCACATTGACCACACATCTCGTTTCAAGAAAGACAAATAGCAGAATATATTTATAGCCCTGAACAAAAGAGTCTTATTCCTCTTTAAGGCATAAATCTACAATAGTTTGCATGCCTAAACATCATTCATCAATGAAAAAAAGCAAATCGTTTTTCTTTACCCAAAAACAGTACATCGCTTTATATATAGAGTATATATAAAGAAAAAAGGATGGAAGAGTACCACACCTTCAATTGCATCTCTAGGTGTCTTGTAGCCTAATCCAATACTCTTCCAGTACCTGTTTCCACCCTTTCCAGGTCTCTTACCCTTCCCCGACTTCTTCGAACTACAAAAATTTCCCACAAATCAATAAATTAACAATCAAACCACCAATTGAAAAAAAAAAAAAAAAAGGAAAACCCTTAATTTTTTCCGATAGGCGAAAAACTCCTAATTCACTCAATCACATAACTATATTACAGATACTCTTCACAATCCAGAGCCGCACATATCAAACCCTGCAACTCAATGGCGAACAAAACAATACCAAATTCATACTCCGGCAAACCCTAATCTTCATGATCATTATCTCATGTCCTAAACAGAACAATACTTAAGACGCTCTACATCATAATTCAGGTTTAAGTTCAAGAAAGATGCAAACTTTAAACATAATTCACTCTGAATTCCAATAAATCGAAATTCCCAGATTCATGAATCGAAAACTTGGTACTTACCAGAGGAATACCTTTGGCTGCTTCAAAAATGCCTTCTCAGTCTGCAAAGGACATCACATAACAACCGTTAGTTTCAGATTCAACAGACGAAACAGAATATATGAGAGAGAGTTGGAGAGAAAGACAGAGATGGAAAGAGATAGTCAATCACCTGTGCATCCATGGTTAGGGTTTTGCGAGTCGCCGGAAGCAGAAGACACAAAAAAGCAGTGAGAGTGTCGACGGAGAGTGCCTGTTATAAGTAGGTTTAATTATAAGAGAGGAAACCCTAGTTGGTGAAAGGACTAAAACACCCTCGTCATATTGGCCAATCATATCCATACATTTTTATGATCAGACGGACATGATCTGTAATACGAAAAACAATATTCGTTGATTTTGATTTTTTTTTTTTTTTTTTTGTAAAATATTCTTTCAAGCCACCTCATTACTCTTCAACACTATTCTCCCAAAAGTCAAAAGTCGCCGGAGTCTAGGTTATTTGGTTATTGTTGAGGAGATTTTACAACTAATATTTATGTTATATATAACTTTATTTTTATCATGATAGTATCCTTAATGTTTCTATATATATATATATGTGTGTGTATATGTATAAGCATATGTCATAAGTGAAAAACATATAAAAATATAGATTCTAAAAGGAAAAAGGAGGAGGAATTGCAATTTTATTATCAAACTTTGCTATTTTTTCTAGTTAAGTTTTAAAAGTTTGTAAAAAAGTTATTTATTAACAAATAACTAACGTATACTAATGAAATAATTTTTTGTAAACTTTTGAAAAGTTTCAAAATTGAAATTAAAAAAGAAAGAAAATAAAAGTTTGCAAACTCCATTAAAAAAAATGATAAAGTATAAAGATTAAAAGTATAATTTTCCCATTTTGATTATAATCTATCAAACATAAGTTTTAAGGATAATATTGAGCGACAAGATAAAACAACTCCTAAATTTTATAAGCATACCCTAATAATGTAGATTATATGATATGTGATATTATTCACTAAAATCGTTCCATTACCCTTACATATCTTTTTTTTTTTTTTCTCCTTTTTCCTAACATTCACCATATCTAACATAAATTTCGATGTAAGGTTTCATTACTCCGACAAGGCTATCAACTACATAAATAACTAAGTTTGATAAGTATAATATATATTGTAAACATCACAAATGGTATAAATGTAACACGATGAGCGAATTATGAACGTCCTTCATATCGTATTACAATCACGTATCTAAGTAATCTACGGGTCATCATAAAAACAATAGCTCTTGGTGATATTTAAACGCCATTTATGAACAACTACAGATATCTTTTAAACATCATTGGCCATAACAACGTAGTTTATCTAATACCATAAACCGTTGTTAGTAGATACATTTCATGATGTTTAATTTGCCTACCTAAAAGTAGAAATTGTGACATTTAGAAAAATATGAAACCAACTTGAAATATAGTATAAAGAAATCATATCTACATTATTCTCAAGCAAATGAAACAAACTTGAAATATAGTATAAACGAATCATACGTACGATATTCTCAAACAATTAAATATTCTTATATTACAGCACTATTCTCGGTTTTTTAGTTTTTAAGATGAAATAACATTTTTAAATGGTTTTTAGCGTATAAACAAGTAGCAACTTAAAGTATTAATGATGAAAATTGGTGAAAATGTTATAAATCAACTTAAGTTAATATAGACTACTAATAGATCATTTTAGACATGGGTTTCTAGACCTAATCAAATATATCATATCATAGGTCGAGCTTAGAAGCCTAGTACAACCTCCTTAGTCTCTTATTGAGCTCCCATAGTGAAAACCACCCTCAGCAAAACTTTGGCTAAGTACTGAGAAGCTCTACCAACCGACCTTGGAGTCAAACCAAGCCACCAAAAGCCAAATGACAAGACGTGAGGAAGATCTCCCAACACTTATGGAGTTAAGCCTCAATGTTAGGTTGGTCAAGCCAAACTTAAGTGCTCAAATGTCGAACATACAAAAGTAGTTTATTGAATAAGGAAGGTTCATAGTCAAAGATATGCATCCTACCAAATTAGGAGTAGATCTTAGATCATTATTTGCCTTCCTAAAATGTCTCAGCATCATCCACTGTAAGTAAGGGATGATACCACACAAAATTGGATCTTTCCAACTCTCCATTTCTCACGTATATTTACTCTCTCTCTTACCTTATGCTAACTTAAGTATCAGAGTGGTTACGACAAAGTATCTTCTGTACCCCCTTAGCCTTTGCTTTTTGCCCTATAAGTCTACCTTTCCTAAACTCAACACAACATAGACCAACATAGAAAGTATTATACATAATTAAAAAGAAAAGAGAAAAAGATGAAAGTGACATCATTATATAAGCAGAGAATTTTGAGACTTTTTGGGTAAAGAAAAGAAACCAATGGTTTGATTTGAATTAAAGACAATGAGATGATGGTGACTGAAGATGTAGAAAGATATAACTAAGGTGAAAATGTGAAAATTAAATAATAGATGGAAAACATGTCGAGGTGTTTAATTATAATTGGTTAGACGGTTTATATCAGAAGTAGTGAAGTCAGTTAAGAGAGTGGATAGATTGATATAAATAGCATAATGTATGCATTTGTGTTAGTTAATTAAGAAGTGCATGAAATAGAGTATGTATGTGTAAGTGCAGTATAATATGCGTGAAAAATACAGAGTACATAAAAGTGTGAAATCGTAGTGTATGTATTCATAAGTGAAAATGACAAACATTCTATCATGCCCTAAACTCAAGGAGACATAATAGCCCCACTGTATAAACTATCCTAAGCTAGAAGCTACTTTTCTTATCTACTAACATAATTATAATCCATACAAGGCGAACAACAACTCAACCATCTTTGAAGCAATCAGATAGGTGCCTATAGCAACTAAGATATGTGGAATAACACTTTACAAAATATATTTTCTTATATCTACAAATAGCTTAGTTCTTTTACATGGCTTTATATCATCAAAAGTTCTAAAGTTTTCAAAATGAGCTATACATCTCCATAGGAGGACTACATTACATTCTATAAATATAACAACAAGCCAACGAAGAGTATAAGGCCTCCTAAGAATACCTTATATGTAGAATAAATCCAAACTTATATAATGAAGAACATCCTTCTCCCTAGACAACGTTTTAACCACAGTCCCCAACCTTATTGCGACCTCCTCTTCTGTTATTTAATTTGACTAAAAGTGAAAAAAATGATCATTTCTGCTATCCTCAATGAAGAATTGGTATTTAGTCTAACAACCGAATCATTATCCCTATTAGGTTCATGAATGTCAAGTTAAATCTTAGTCAACTTAAGATTAGCCTAGAATATAAGGTGAGCAACCAAGATCATACTAGCCAAACATGATATATTTAAGTAGAAAACAGCACTCAGAGTTCAACTCTTAATCATCAATCAGTATCACAAGTATACACATAGCACACATATAAACAATCTAGCTACACCCACAAACAAATACTCTTACTTCTCCAAGTATCTTAAAATGATACTTCAATATGCCACGAAGCATCAATCCCAACTTACATGTAGCCACTAATAATTACTCTTAACCATTGCCCCCTTGCTCTTCAATTGTCCTTAAAAATACACAATAGATTAGTTTTCAAGTCTTGATTCATTTGCTATTAGTTTGTTTTATACATTTTTTGTTATTTTATCATAAATTTTATAAGTTATTTCAACTTAAAAATCATTATTTATTGATTTTTATAAGTTACCTTAAACTATAAAATCATTTAAGTTAGGTTCTGAGTGATTTCGTAATAGTTTTGTTTAGTCAAAAATCCTTTGAGTTAGGTTCTGAGTAATTGGACAATAATTTTCTTTAGTTGAAAATCCTCTAAGTTACTATCGAAGCTATATTAAGATTATTCATAACATGAATTTTACTCTTTGAGATATCTTCTGAATTTTCCCAAGTTAAGTTCCTTATTAAACCATCTTCTAATAAATTTTTAATAAAATCATCCTCTAATCAAGCTTATACTTCTCTTGTTTATACATTTTATTCATAAATTATGCTTCTAACCTACTTTTTGAGTATCATTATAGTGAAAAATCCATTCACAAAATCCTCTGAGTCATCGTCTACCCTTAACCAATATTTTATATTTAGCTAGTTTACTAACTTCTTCCAATTTACAATTATGAAGTCAATTTAAAACAACAAGTAACACTTCAAATAACTTTCCTCAGCTTTATTACTTCTCAACTCCTTATACATTACATCATAATTCATCAATTTATCCAAATCCAACCAAAATATTCAAGTTATCAACTTCACTTTTTAAGATCAACATACAATTTTCCATAACTTTTGACTTTACTAATCAATCCACTTACTCTAGAACAATACACATTCTCTAATATTGAATTAAACTCAGTATCTAAGCGAGATTTTTTTTTTAAAAAAAAACACAATATTTTTCACTAAAAACACCATTTTAGGCATAATTTAAGGCTCAAAAATCAAATAAAAATATAGAAAATATCTTCACAAAAAATTTTCACATAGTAATTTAATATTAACTTAAGATAGTTTATAAAAAAATTTTGAAGTAGAAATTTCATTGTTTGCCCAATTTATTTCAACTTGGAAAATTATTCAATTCCTTCGATTTCTTAAAGACATGTATGATGACTACTAAATTTATACAAAATGATATTTTTCCTAAATTCTATATATGAAAATATTCAAGAATAAAATTTTTTATAATTTCCTAGACACTTTTAGTATCAGGTCAAAAAGGGACTTCACCAAAAAATTGACCTCCGGCCACCCACAACTGCTCCCCCCTTATCGGTAGCTCCAAAAGATGGGTATGACTCATAGTGGTGGTGAATGTTAAGCTCTAGCAACTCTTTAGATTATTGTACCATCATTGATTAGATTACACCTAATTTGTATATAATTTTCCCAAATTATTCCCTTAATCTCCAAATCCAACACTTAATTTTCTCAAACCCTAACTTGCATATGCTAAAGGTTGGAGAGGGTTTTCTAAATTTTTCAAGCCTATAAAGTATAAGAATGAATTTTCTTCTCTCTCCTCATGCAATTTCCCTTAAGTACTATGCTTAATTTGCACGAAATTTTTATCTCCTACACCAATAGCTATCCATGGTATTCTACATGCCTAAATTGCTTTGTTATTAGCTGTTCCCTTATTTTTTATAATTTTTGTTAATTTTTTTTATTGATTTTCTTATGTTATTTTGGCTTAAAATATTATTATTAGGGTATGTTAGCTAATTACAGGTATATGTAAATACTTAAAAATTACACATTACACATAAGTATATATTCCATATATTATTTTATATCCCATAATAATTTTATTATGTATATAATTTATCTTTAAAAATTTACAAATTAACAAGACTTATTTTACGCAATTATGATAAATAATACGTAATATAATTAAATTGTACTATTTAAGCTATATTATTATATCATTATTATATTTTTAATATCCGAGTCTACAAGATCTCCTAAACTAATGTCTTTAACCTATTTGTAAGTTTGCAAGTTAATTGAGTTAATTTTACCAGTACCCTAGATTTACCAGTTCAATTCTTATCTGCCAAACATGAGGCTCACACATTCAACAAAGAAAAGTAGTATATGCAAAACTTATGTGTACTCTTAATTTGAATTCTCTCTTACTTCTGTTCAATAGTAGTATCGGATTGTTGTTAATTTTGTATTTCTTATTCAAGAAACTATGTTGAACGGTGCTAGTAATATTACGAACTCAGTTCCTATTTTAGATGGTAAAAATTACAATAAATGGTTTATTCAAATGCAAATAATATTTGGTTTTCAAGAAGTCTTAGCAATTGTCAATACTAACCTGCAAGAATTAGGCGATGCTCCCTTTAATGCTCAATGTGCAACCTATGGAGATGCTAAGAAAAAAGATTGTAAAGCTCATTTTTATATTCATCAATGCGTTGATTCTTCTAATTTTGAGAAGATAGCTACAACTAAAATGGCTAAAGAAGCGTGGGACACTCTTAAGAAGTGTTATAATGGAGCAAATCGATTAAAGAAGGTCAGATTGCAAATGTTAAAGAGACAATATGAGTTACTTTAGATGGATTCCAAAGAAAGTACTAATGAATACTGTATAAAGGTAGTGTCGTTGTACAACCAGATGAAATCTAATTGCAAGACAATGATGGAAGTAATGTTGATTGACTAGATTCTTCGAACCTTAACCTCAAGATTTTATTATGTTATAGTGGCTATTGAAAAGTCTAAAGACCTTAATGATTTGGAATTGGAAGAACTTCAAAGTTCTTTAGAAGCATACGAGCAGAGAATGAATGAAAGAGGCCTTAATTAATCAATTGAACAAACCCAAACAAAGAAAGATAATTTGGATTCTTCAAGAAACAGGAGAGGCCGAGGTAAAGGAAGAGGCTATAATACCTAAGTACGAGATCAATATATCTTAAGAAGTTAAACTCAAAATTATGTTGATAGTGTTATTAACTATCAAAAGCAAGGTAGTTTACGTAGTCCAAGGGGCAAAAGAGGATTCGATAAAAGAAGCATACAATGCCATAATTGTCAAAAGTATGGCCATTTTGCAAATGAATGTAGGGGTCAAAAGGCCATTTAAAAGAATCATAATGAGGCCGCTACATATGCATAAGAAGATGAAGGGAGTCAAATCATATGCTTTTGATGGTGACCACAACTCTAAACACTACAGCAGCTAATTCTTGTTATCTAGATACCGAGTGTTCAAATCATATGTCAGGTAATAAAGAATGGTTCGTACAACTTGATGAATGAATTAAAAGCAAGGTTAAGTTTACTAATAATAGTATGGTAATGGCTGAAGGACTTAAGAAGATCCTTATTTAACAAAAGAATGGAAAATATTCATATATTTATGAGATGTTGTACATACCCAAAATGAGAACTAACTGGTTAAGTTTGGGGCAATTATTGAAAAAGGGTAATAGAATGGATTTATGAGACAAGATTTTAATTGTGTATGACAATAAAAATAAAGTAGTTTGAAATCTCCTCTCACTAAGAATAAAACATTTACAATTTGACATCCAAGCAAGTGTTAGTAAGTGTTTGGCAGTAGTTGTAAATGAAACAAGTTGGCTTTGGCATCAATGTTATTGCCACTTAAATATTTGCATTTTAAGTTAACTTAAGAATGCTAATATGGTAGATGATTTGCCTCAGATTCAAATACAAGATAAGGTATGTAAAGAGTGTCAATTGGTTGAGCAAACTAGAGAATCGTTTAAGCACCAAATCAATTCAAGAATGTCTGATGTACTAGAAGTAGTCTACTTAGATGTTTGCAACCCGATAAACACACCTGCGCTTGTTGGGAATAGGTATCTTATTTTATTCATTAATGATTTTAGTAGAAAAATGTGGATATTTTTTATGCAAAGAAAAGCTAAAGTATTTGAGACTTTTAAGAATTTTAAAGCAAGAGTTGAGAAATAAAGTGGTAGAACACTTTAAGTGCTATACACTAATGGTAGTGGTGAATATGTTTTGAAAGAATTGAAAAAAGTTTGCGATGATGAGGGTATTGAACATGAAGTGATAACTTCACATACTTCTCAACATAATGGAGTTGGGGAGAGAAGGAATGGAACTATACTTAATATGGCAAGAAGCATGTTGAATACTAGGAATGTTCTTAAATGTTTTTAGGGTAAGGTAGTGACTACTACTACATATGTGCTAAATTGATGTCCTACAAAACATATTTTGAATAAAACACCTAAGGAAATTTAGGCTGGTAAGAAACCTTCTTTAAAGCATTTAAGGGTATTTGGAAGTTTGTGTTTCTATCATATTTTTTATGAGAAGCGAAGGAAATTGGATTATAAAAGTAAAAAAGCTATATTACTTGGTTACTATCGAACTGGAGCATATAAGCTCTATAATCTAGAATCAAAGAAGGTAATGTTTAGTCATGATGTGGTGTTTGATGAATCACAAGGCTAGTGTTGGGAAACAGTAGATTCAGTACAAATGAAAATTCTACAATTGTTAAGTAAAGATAATGTTGATTGTACTAGCAATGAAAGGAGTAATCGAGTGTTAAATTGTTCAAGCATAAATGAACAACATCAACATCTTAGTTGAATAAGGGCTTAAAGATTGCAACAAAGGCCAAGACGATTGGATGACTATGAAGTTTTCCCTAACAATGCTATTACTAAAAAAGGTGATTTAGTACATGTGGCATTATTTGTAGATATAAAGTTTGTGACTTTTGAACAGGTAATGTATGAGTCAAAATGGATTGTTGCAATGGAAGAAGAATTGCAAGCTATTGAAAAGAACTATACATGGGAAATGGTGACTTTGCCAAAGCATAAGAAGCCCATTGATGTTAAGTAGGTATTTAAGGTGAAAATGAAACGAATGGGACTATTTTGAAATACAAAGCCAGAATTGTAGCAAAAGGTTTTTTGTAAAAACCTGGTTTTCACTTTTAAGAAGTATTTTCTTCGGTAGTAATAATAGAGACTATTAGACTTCTTATTGCAATTGCAACTTTGAAATCTTAGCCTATATATCAAATGGATGTGAAGTCCACTTTCCTCAATAGTCCCTTAGAAGAAGAGGTTTATGATATGCAAGCACCTAATTTTGAAGTTAAAGACAACATGAATAAGGCTTATAAACTCTGAAAGGCTCTTTATGGATTGAAGCAAGCTCCTCGAGCTTAGAATAGGAGAATTGATTTCTTTCTAACACAACAAGGATTTAGAAAGTGTATTAGTGAGTATGGAGTTTATGTGAAAGGGAATGGAATTGATTTGATGATTGTGTGCTTGTATGTAGATGATGTATTAGTTACTAGCAGCAATGAATGTGATATCACCACTTTTAGGGAGATTATGAAAACTGAATTTGAAATATCAAACCTTAGCAAATTGCCTTATTTTCTTGGATTAAGTTTACTGAAGTTAAAAAAGGGTTATTATTTCATCAAATAAAGTATGTAAAAGAAATTCTAAGAAGATTTGACATGATGAACTGTAGTATAGTCTTTACGCCAATTGATATCAACATCAAGTTAGTGAAAGATGACAAAGAGAAGTTGTCTAATTCAACTTTGTATAAGCAAATAATTAGTTCCTTAAGTTATATTTGTGAAATAGTAGACTAGACATTACATATAAAGTAAGTGTTTTAAGTAAATTCATAGAAAATCCTAGACTATTTCATTTAGTGGTTGCTAAAAGATTCCTAAGATACATTAAAGAGACCATAGACTAAGGTTTACTATTTCAAAAGCGTGAAGAGACAAGTGAGAAAGTGAATGCATTGTTAAGATATTTTGATTCTAATTGGTATGGAGATAAGATTGATAGGAAGAGCACAATAGGTTATTTGTTTTAGTTGGGTAATTTTACTTTTTCTTGGAGTTCGAAGAAGCAACAAATTGTTGCACTTTCTTCATGTGAAGTGAAGTATGTTGTTACATCTGCTGCTACTTGTAAAGTTGCTTAGTTGCAAACATTAATGGATCAAATGACATTTTAAGTGAAATGTCCAATGGTGTTAAAGATGGATAACGAATCTGCAATTAATTTAGCTTAGCAGCTGATTATGCATGGAAGAAGTAAACATATCGAGACTCGATTCCATTTCTTACAAGATCAAGTTGATAAAACAAGTTAGCACTTGAATATTGTAGAATTGAAGGGCAATTAGCCAACATCTTAACCAAACCTTTGAGAATAGATAGATTTGACAGCTTAAGGTTCATGTTTGGTTTAAGGTCTCTTAGTTTAATGTAAGCCAATCAACATTAAGGGGTGGTGGTGAGGAAGGCATGGTGTTGAGGTGTTTAATTCTGATTGTTTATACAGTTTATATGAGAAGTAGTTAAGTCAATTAAGAAAGCAGATATATTGACATAAATAGAAGAGTAATATGCATGTTTATGTTAGTTAATTGAGAAGTGCATGAAACAGAGTATGTGTATGTAAGTGCAATATAGTATGCATGAAAAATACAAAGTGTGTGAAAGTGTGAAATCGTAGTATGTGTATTCACAAGTGAAAGTAACAAACATTCACCAAAGAAAGGTACTATATGCAAAACTTATGTGTACTCTTGATTTAAATTCTGTCTTACTTCTGTTCAACAAAACAAAGGTCGCAGTCTACCATTAATGAAGCAAAGCATTTCTCTTCTTATCAAAAAGTAATAAAAATGATAAAGAATGTAATCTTTTATCACCTTCTTAATAAAATAAAGAGTAAAGTAAAAAATTATTCCTTAATGATGGTTATTATCAAAGATAGCCTAAAAATTTATACCAGATAAATTACACAAATGTGTCCAAAAAACTTTTATAATTATATGAACCCTTACTCATTCAAGTAGTAGTAAACCCCCTAAAACAAATGTGGGACCTACTTATTTTAATGTGTTGGTTGCTTATATGTATTTTTTTATTAATGTAGATAATTAATTTAATATACTTAATTAAAAAAGTTAAAAATACTAAAAATTTGGAAAATAGAATAAAAATCAATGAAAATTAAAAAAAAAAAAGAAAAAAAATATGTGGTGTTTGTTGGCCATTTGCACAAATACATGGTAGCTTACGACTCATATATATAGGTCATACGACCTACCTAATTTTAAATAATTTCTTTTTCTTTTTCTTTTTAGTTAAACCAGTATAGATTGTTATTAAGTATCATGGTAAGGTCAAACCATATTATTGATGGATAGAATCATTTCTCTTCTAACATTTTTATTTTTCTAATTAAGACGTTCCTATCTTTTTAAAAGAGCTTGGCTCTATTTCAGATACTAAATACAATATAATTTTCCTCACTTTCTCTCAACAGTTATGTAACCACTATGTTTAAAGAGAATAGTACTCTTTGAGGATTAATAATATGTTCCTCAACACTTTAACTCAATATCTCAAAATGATAATACAATAAGCACTTTAGCTCTTTTTCTTCTTTTATATTGTTCTATTTTTGCTTCTTATCTTCTATAGCTTCATTCAAGAGTCTATTTTATAAAGCTTTTCTTCTAATGTCTTGAAGTGCTTCATTTATGAAAATAACTATCATAAACGAAATCTCCTTATAGCTACTATTTTGTGTGCTTTCCATGTCCTTGAGATGTGCTTCTACTATCATAAGCATCACTTACATATATAACCATTTTATCTTTCCTTGTATCATGTAATTACTTATTTGCACTTTATTTTGACCGTTGATTGTCTTTAAGCATTCATTTGAATTAATTCGTGTGATATGAATAGATATATTACTCAAATATATTCATTCACGTAAATATATTCATTCCATGTTGCTAAGTCTTCAATTTATAAAAATCATTGTCTCTTCTTTGTCACATGTTTCTAATTAATGCTTCTTCAAAAAATCTTCTAGTCTTCTAATCAATCTTTCATAACTTCTAAGCATTATACTGCTTTTAAGCTTCTTCTATTCTTCAAAGATTTTGCACTTAATAATTTTAATGCTTCTTACTTCTTTTGTTCTTCAAAGTTACAACATTTAGGCTTTTAATTTTATAGCTTCTATACTTTGCTTCTACTTTTGAATATTGTTTAGGCTCAACTTCTTCTAATCTATTTTAATTATTATAGCTTCTAATTCTTCTCTTAATAATCTTAACAATTCTTTGGGTACTATGTCATTTATTATTTTGACTCTTCTCTTTCTTTACTTTGTTTATTATATCTTCTTATTATAGTTCCATCATATGATTTTGCTTATTTATCATTTTTTTTTCTATTTGCCCATCTAATTCTTTGTCTTTATAAAAGCATTTCTTCTAATTGTTCATTTATGTATCCTTCTGTATATGCTTACTAAGACACTAAGTAGTTTTATTAGTAAAACACACAAATAGTTTAATATCATTAAAATACTTTCTTCGAAGGTTTTAACATCTTGACTCCTTATTTTTCTAAAAAAATCATATTAAAAGAACTTCAAATTTGGTATGAAAAGTTTCTATATTGATAAAATAGCATGTATGTCAAATGTGAAAGCTTTCCAAAAGTTGTGAATTAAGCAAAAAAAATTAACAATATTTGCATTTTAGCCCATAAACTTCCAAAAATTTCAAAAACAACCTAAAATTTGAAAGTTTTTAGAATCATAAGTGGTGATAATGGATATTATGGGGTCTTTTAGTGGTCCAATAGTCTTGTGCATCAGAAGACCTAAAAGACAGCCCCCTATACCAGTGCCAACGAAGGTCCTCCGATGTTTAAGTTAGTAAGAAGAGGAAGAAAGCGTTTGAGAATGCTCAAAGGTGTAAGGAGAGCTCGAGAATTGATCTTGTACTTGTAGCTTTGTGCCTCATTTGTATAGCATGAAGCTTACTTGCCTAAGATATGTGGCAAATGAGGATCAACTCATACATAGTTAATGCAGGGAGGTATGTTCAATACTAGAAAAGATAGTACCTTTTCCACTAGTTAGTGCCTTTAGGGAAAGGTGCTTATCTCATTAACATGGGTAGCCATCACAACTAAGGCAACTAGGCATCTAAGCCGTACTGTAGAATGTCAGGCAACCTTCAATGAAGAGAGAGAAGGGAATTAACAAAGCAATTTTGGCATCTTGGTCCTTAGGTCACATGTTGAGCTTTTAACATATGCTCAGGGCTGAGGTTAGCGTGGGTCAAGTGTTAAGGATTTAAGTACCTCAAGGACAATGATTGAAGCTTCCAATGCTTTAGTTAGTTAAAGTCAAAGAAGTGCTCGGGGATGACCCAAGTAAGTCGTACTGGTGCTGAGTATTACCAACTATGTAATTGCACTTGGGTTAAACCAAGTCTATAAGGGAAGCCTAGTTATCGACCAAAAGGAGTGCTTAGAGGAACCTATGCATACTTGGGCACTTAAGCCTAAGACTTTGGAGCTTAGGCCTAAAAAGGCTTATCAATACTAGCAACCCTTAACACCCCCCACCCCCCCTCCTCCTCTAAAAAACTCTCCTTAGCGTCTAAGTAACTAGAAGAGTAGTCCAATCCTCCAATAAATGGCTCTAGAGGTCGAGGCTCAAGCTATAATTAAGTGATTTTGATGGGGTAAATGATGAACTTAGGCTCAATAGCCAAGGAAGGGATACTATTGAGTGCTTGCTCATGTGATGTGATGGTTGATTTAACCGAACGCAACCCTTTGGATGCTAAGGCACAATGATGGCGCTTTGGGGAGTATGCATGGATTCTTTAGTAAATATGGGGTCCACATTAGCAATCCATGTGATAGGTAAATCTGATCCATTAATGGTTGTGGTTGAGATGGTAGGAGACAATGATTTGTATGCCCTACCTTCGTCTATATAAGGGTCTTGGGGGTGACTTATTTTCCTACTTTTCAACTTACCCTTACTAAAACTTTACCAAACTTTCACAAAATTCGCTCACTTTTCTTAAACTTTAAGCATTCAAAACCCTTTCACTTATCAAGTCAAGCATCAACAATGGTTGAGCAAAGAAGATTGAAAGGAAATGACTCATTGAAGACTATTCTGTTTTGGTAGACAAATCTCATAGGGAGATTGTATCTTACCCCACTCCTAGACACACAAAAAAGAACGTAATAGTAGTGAGCGACAACAGCATATAGTCATTAGAGATGTGGAGGATGGTGGTAAAATTAAGGCCATGAGAGAAGTATGCCCTGAAAAATGCAAACAAAGATCCCATAAAAGCATTGTAACTAATAAGCAAAATGGGTCAAGCCATGACCAAGGTGTTGTCCAAACACTATGAGGACTGCTAGACTTGGGTGTGTATTGAGGTTTGAGACAACATGGAAGGCTGATGATAGAAATCAGACTACCAAACCTTGGCCCAAGCCCAAGCTCAAGGGATTGAGAGCATGGCCAAGCGTATTCTCTCACTCTGACCCACACCTAAAGAGTTCGAGCTACTTTTGACTGCTGATCTACTATTGCTACTAGGCTGAGCTCTCTCATGTATAACTTTGATCTCTAGGGGTTGAACTAAGGAGCGCTCATCTGATAACACTAGCTTGGCCATACCTGTTTCAAGTTGCTAGGATCAAGCCCAAGGCAATCTAGTCCTAAAGGAATCTTAGGTTAGCTCAACATCTACTAATCAACTCAGCTATGCTTAATACAATCGTACTCATCTGTTGAATTCTCTAAGCAACCCTCCAACAGTTAGCTACCACATGCCCTATACCCCTACATGACGGAATCTACAACCAAAACTTCTTGCATCTACATTCTCTTTTGTACACTTAATCATTTCTTGTATTTTAATTCTTTAAAGCAATACCCTTTTAATCTTTTCCACTTTTGACAATTTACCCTAGATTATCGAGTATAAATACCCTTATACATTGTAGCTACTATAGTTTTTTTATATTAAATATACTACACCATCTCTTTTATGAGAATCCTTTGCTTGCTTAGTCTCACTCTTATGCTAACCCATAAGTAAGGCTAGGTGATAAGTACCCTCACTAAGTTAGCTCATGCATCTTATAGGGTTAATTCGTGAGTCCTTGGTGGCTCCTTAATGCTTCATATCTTAGGAACTTATCGTAGGTTTTGCTTCTTTACTTTCTATTCTAGGAATTTCTATCCTTGTTTTCAAGCTTTCATTAAACTTAGACCCATCACTTATACGGTGGACCTTATCTATCCTTGGCGTAGCTATATCATCTTAGTATCAGAGTAGAGGTTTGCAGTAAGTAAGTTTCTATTCAGTTGTGACTGTTACCATATCATGTATAGTATGTATATGGCTACATGAGAAATTAGATAGTAAGAAGTGGAGGTAGTGTTGTTTGTTCTGTAGACAATAATAGGTGACACTCTGTTTTAAGCCTTTAGAAACATAGCAAGCCCTAACTGAACCTTTCTGTCCTTTCAGAGTAGTTATTGTGTTAGTAGTCTATGACAAAGTCTACTTGGATTTAGGTATTCGTTAGTGAATGTATAACCTAAGTGGTTTCAAAATATAGTGTACTAGTTTCTTGGAATATTTAGTCTTCGAGTATTGCTAAAGTTTTATTAAGAAAACAATATCAAGTTGAGGAAAAGAATGACTTATTCTAGTGTAAATGCTAATATTGGAGGCGATAACAGTAGTATCATCCAATATAGGTAATAACAGTAGTGTCTTAACACTCCTAGAAGCATAGATGAACAAATCAACAAAATAGCTAACTTAAAAGCCAACATGACCAGAGTTGTCTACGCATTAGCTTTCCGACCTACTGATGTCGCTCAAAACACTCCCCAAGTTGCTCAACCTGTTAGAAGACAAATCCTAGCTCAACAAAATCGAGGTAGAGGAGTAAGAGAATGAGTTTGGAGGAGAATCGATTTAGGCAAAGTAAATGAAGAAGATGAAGAAGAAGGGTATGTTAAAGTAGAAGAGCAAGCTCAAGTATACTAAGCTACCAACCTTCTGAAGCTTCAAATCTCAAGCTTCAATGATTCTAAAGATGTTGATGATTATCTCAACTAAGAAGAGAAAGTAAAGTGAGTCTTTGACTATTACTAATATAAGGATAGTAAGAAAATGAGAGCTGCTACTAAAATTCTTAAACTATATTGCGATGTGGTGGAGAAACTTCTAGCCCATGAGAAGAAAAGAAGGATACAGAGAGGTTAACACCTAGCCCAAGATGAAAAAAAGTCCTAAAAAATAAATTTTTGCTAGATACTTACTTAAAAGATACTTTTCCTCGACTCCAAGAGCTGAGGCAAGGGAGCTAAACCTTTAATGAGTATGTTCAAGAGTTTCTATGCTTATGATTCGTTGTGAAGTTAATGAGCCATAAGCCTAAATAGTATCCAAGTTCCTTACTAGGTTGACAAATGATATCCGAGATGTAATAGGACTTCAATAGTTTACTACATTAGACGAAGCCATAAGAATAGCATAGCGTATGGAAAGATAAAGGAGAGAGAGACCAATCTAACCTTAGATTAGTCAACCTATTTAGAATAGCCGGCTTACTCAAAATGGCAACCAAACTCCACAAGGTACTAACTTTAGTAAGAGAATTAATGTTATATCCAAGCAAAGGGGCCGTACTACTGACTAAGAACTACTAAAGAGTTCTTACGAAAACGAACAAGGGTCTAGACAAAAGATAAGCTAAATTAAGTGCTTTAAATGCCAAAGGTTTAGACACATAGTGGCCCAATGTCCAAATGAGCGAAGTACTATCATCAAAGGTGAAGGTTTGAAGGTTGAAGTAGACAATACTAACAAAGAACATGAAGAGAGAGGAGTGTTAGGTAAAAATGTTGAAGGTAATGAGGAGCTAATCGAAGGGGACTTTTTTGCTGAAGACTTAGACAAGCTAACTTTGGTTATCCAACATGTGATGAGTATTGATCCCTTTATCGAAGAGGAGCAAAAAGAGAACTTATTCCACATCACATATAAGGTAAATAAGCATGTGCGCTCGTAGTAGATAGTGGAAGTTACACCAATATAGTGTCTGCTGACTTTATTCAAAAGCACAATTTGCCAACCTTATCATATCTCAAATCGTACAAGTTACATTGACTAAATGATAAGGGAGCATTACATGTTACTTAATAAGTACTATTGTCGATCTCAATTGGGAATTGCTCCGATGACATTCTTTATGATGTACTACTTATGTATGCATCACATATATTACTAGGCTGACCTTGGCTTTTTTATCGGAGGGTTATTCATGATGGGTTTTAAAATTTGTATACATTCAAGAAAGATGGAAAGAAGATTACTTTGAACTCCATGACCCCTAGCCAAATGAGCAAGTTACAATCTAAATTAGCTCAAAGATCAAAGAAGGCTTTGGTTTTCAGTCAAGCTAAGCTCTTAAAAGCGATCAGGTCCAACATGCTGACCTTCCTATTGATAAGAAGACTACTAGAGTTAAAAGAGCAAACTATGCTACTTGAGGAGGTTTAAAAGCTATTGGGTAAAAATGCCAACCTATTCCCCTAGCAATTACTTGAGAGATTACCCCATTTTTAAGGATTAAATATTACATTAAGTTGATACCTGGTGCTGCTCTATCAAACAAGCCTACTTATAGAATGAATCCCAAGAATACTGTTAAGCTCCAAAGCCAAGCCAACGAGCTACTACAAAAGGGTTATGTAAGAGAGAGTATCAATCCTTGCATTGTGCTTATATTATTTGTGCTAAAGAAAGATGGTACTTAGCGAAGGTATGTAGATATTAAAGCTATAAATAAGATCACAATCAAGTACATATACCCTATCCCAAGGCTAGATGACATACTAGACGAACTAAGTGGTGTTAGAATGTTCAGCAAGATTGACTTAAAGTCAAGTTACCATCAGCTTAGCCTTGTATAGACACTTCATTTTTGCCATCCTTAAGATTCTTTTTTTTTTTCATTGGGCCAAGTTAAAAAGAGAAAAAAAATGAAAATTGAAAGAAAAATAAAAAATATAAAGTTTCAAGTCGAGTCAAGTTGCTTCGAATCAGATTGAATCGAACAATGGTTGAAGATATACATGCAATTCAATAAATTTCAAATCTTAAATAGTCAAGCTTTATTAAAATATTTTTTAGTCAAATCCAATATAAAGTAGGTTTTCATCTAATTTATATTAGGCTAAATAGATTTAGGATTTTATTAAATGGGTTAGTATGTATTTTGAGTTAAATCAAGTTGAACTAAGTCGGGCCAAAAAACATAGAAAGCCCAAATAAATAAAAGATTTTTAGAAACTAGATTGAATCTTCAATGAATCCAAATCGGGTATGATCGTATCTTGGATTTGTTAAGATTAAATCTATAGTAAAAAAAAAAAAAAAAAGATCCAAATTGATAGCTTATAAATAATGGGCAACAGGTTGTGAAAATACACGCTTTCAGAATTCACAACACACAACACAATTTCCTACACCCACCACTTTTTACACATACAATTCGTAATACACAAACACTGCACATTCCATGCACATACTCTAGTCTCACACACGCACAGTCTACATACAATCACTCTCATGCACAATTCCATTCGTACAACACATACTCTCAATCACACATACTCTACGTAATCCGATCCAGTCCTACATACACACTTCTAATCACGTATAGCTCCATGACAACACATGTACGCATAGCAACAACTCCACGCGATTAGTAATCATACAATCAATGACTCGAGAAACAACAATTTTATAGAAAGCAAAACAACAACGCAATTCACATAAGTTTTCTCCTTGATTCGACCTGCAATATAGAGTATAGGTAGCTTTTCCTTCTTCTAGTATAATTATATTTATTTGTTTTTTCCCCCTCTTATTTTGTTTGTTTTTCTTATTTTGGTTTAAATAATTTATTAATAACCCACACTAACTTCAGTTTATTTTTATTTAGGTTTTATTTTAGTGATAATTTTAGTTTTTTATTTTATTGATATGATATGATTTATTTATTGTTATTTTGTTAGTTTTATCTTATGGGTATATTAAAGTGTTGTTTTAGTTTTTACACGATCAGGATTTGATGTAGAAGCATTACTAATCTAAGTCTTTGCAAGTCTTTTATGTCAATTTCCAATTATTTGTGCCTTTCACATCTCTTGTATAAGTTGTATGTTTTAGCACAAATTTGCATACTTTTGATCAAAATTGCATATTTTAATAAAATTCAATATTTTTGTTGGAAATTGCACTTTTAGAGGAAATTTGCATCTTTTGTTTAAATTTGCATGTTTTTCATTAAATTTACATTTTTAAATAAATTTGGTATTTTAGGAATTTTTAGAAAAATCATTTTGTCACTTATTAGTTTTTCATAAAATAAAAAAATTTTAATTAACGTCTTTTCTATGATTAAAGATCTTTTCCATGGTCCATGGTCTAAGAATCTTTTTTATAGTTTAGGCATTTTTTTTTATAATTAGGCATCTTTTCTATAGTTATACATCTTATTCATAGTTTAGGCATCTTTTTCATAATTAGGCATCTTATCCATAGTTTGGGATAATTTCACTTTTTACTAGTTTAATTGGTAGGTAACTCTAATTTTTCTAAATATTTTTTAAAGAAAAATATTTCCTTAATTTAATATCAAGTAATTTATATTAAGCAGGCTAAGTTTAATATAGATTGAATTAAGAAAAACCAGAATAAGGGTCAACAACACCTAATGCTTGATGTAGTAGTATATCGACTGGGCCATCATTAGCTTCTCACATTGACTTAACCTAATGCATTCCAATTAGCATTTTCTTTTCTGAGTGTTTTAGCAGCGGAGTTATTTTGTTAAAGAGTGGTGTTTATAAGCTCGTAGGCTTTGTAACCAACTTATGCTTGGTTTCAAGCACTAAGCCTTCAAAGGTCGTCAATTAGATGTGGACATATGGTGCAGATTTGGTTAGTAAACTTGGTCCAAAGTGCAATCCCTTTAAGTGTAAGTTCTAGGGTACTTAAGGTCAAGGAGGTAGGTCAACTTGTACACTCAAGGCTTAAGACTCTTGGGTAGTGATCAATGAGAGTGCCTGGCCTTTAAGGATGTATACTAATTAGATAGAGCCTAAGGCCTTCTTCACTCGAGTGTCAATATCAATGAGGGGTCGAGCTTGATGATGATCGAACCATGGACAAGTGTTTGGTATAGATAAAGAGATTAGAGTAGATAAGTGTAGGAACTCATCTTTCATTAATTTGATAAATATTTACATGCACATCGAGCTCTTCGTAAAACTTTACAAAAAGCAAGGCCTTTGGTTGTTGGCATTCCAAGTCCTCAAGATAGGTTGCTCATCAACGGTCTCCAATCTATAAGCTCCATTAGTTACGTCCTCTTTTATTTACATAAGGTCCTCCTAGTTCAGTACAAGTTTACCTTGCCTTTCCCCGTATACCCATGAACTCTAGTTTAAGGGCATAGATGCCCTCCTTAAGTCTAAGATACTGAAGAAGTAGGACACTATGCCCATGACACTAGAGGACATCATCGATGATTGCGTAATTAGTTGCATTGTAGACAAATCTCTTAACTATGCCCCTATCCTCAAGCAATGTCCCTATCTTACGATATTCAAGAATCGGATCCATCCAATAAGCTCGGTAGATGAAGGCCAAATCTCTAGTACTTCATGCTGTTGCTCGTTGATTGTAAGCTTGAGCAAGTACTAAAGGAAGATCTACTTATCATTTCTATAAGCCAATAGGATAGTTGAGGATGTGAGCTTCAATAGTTTGTCCACTTATGTATTCTCTACTAAAGGAACTTTGGTGATATTCCACAAAGGGAAACTCAAGGAAAGGTCCCACATTACTCAAAGATATTTTATCATGGCCTCTACCTTTGCTTCATACTTCTCTTTGACTTGTTGTACTACAAGCATGGAGTCTGAGTAGATCTCCACCTTCTCAACCCCGACATCTTTTGTGATCTTAAGGGTAGCAATGAGCACTTCATACCTAGCCTTGTTATTACTTGTTGGGAATCCAAACTTGCACACATACAAGACCATAGTACCATAAGGCTCTTGCAAAACTATGCCTACTCTACTCCCTTCGCCTCCCAGTGATTAGAGGATCCATCAACATGAGAAGTCTACACCAATTTATCAATATGAGTTGGTATTTCCTCCCCTTTGGTGTCCTTAGTGACGAAGTCTATGAGGATTTGTGCCTTAATAGCTTACCTTAAGCGAAATTGAATTCCATGGGTACTAAGCTCCAGTAAGTACTTGACCATGCAACTCAAGGTGTCTGGCTTTTACAAGATAGTTCGTAGTGGCTAGTTGATAAGGACGACAATAAGGTATGCTAGGAAGTATAGCCTGAGCTTCCTTACGATAATCACTATGGCTAAAGTGAATTTCTCTACCTTTGTGTACCTAGTCTTCAAGCCTTGTAGTATATGACTGATATAGTAGACCAGCTTATGCCTTCATCCATTTACTCAGATGAACACAAAAGTTAGTGTTTGATCACTGACTCCTAGATGCAAATAAAGCTCTTCTCTTACAACTAGCTTGGAAAGGAGAAGTGGACTCTCTAGAAATTTCTTGAGTGATAGGAATCAACCTTATTGGCTTATGACTACAAGCCGAGCTAAAGGCCTGCAAGGACTTACTTAACATATCTCAACTCGAGAATCATTAGTGGATAAGGATTCCATCAAAGACTTACTATATTTCAACCATCATGAGTATTGAGCTATCATCATGGCTAGTATATTTCTTAATCAGACCTCCAAACAAATAAGCATTAAGCTAATCCTCAAGCTAAAACGTTTCATTAGTTAACCTAATGCAACCTTAAGCTTGAACATTAAGCTAGCAACCAAATATCGACTTAATGCAGATTAGATTGACTAATCCATCCATTGTTCTCCTATGTTCTTACCAAGCTATTCTTCCTCAAACGTTAAGCTACCTCAACTACTTAAGACTTCACTTTCCTAGGATCAACTAAGCATGATATGCTTCTGTCTTCTTTCAAAACAACCATATACAAGCAGACCTTTGTCCACTATGCTCCTGATTCAAAAACAATTTTCTAATAGATTCCCCTTATCTGTTTACCATTTTTACCCTTTTTAGCATTAGTCGTAAGAATCTTTGTACATCATTTTATGATTTACCCCTTTTATCTTTTCCCACATATAACCTAGAGAAGTTAGTATATAAGCCTCTTCTTTTTGTACACAAACAATTTATCACTAATATATTGAATTCAGATATTTCTCCTTTTGAGAGCACATCTCCTCTTCTAACTCTTATCTATTCCCTTTAGCAAGGAATAGTAGTGAGTGACTTTAACTTTCACTTTGTATATAATATCAAAGTGATAGATTAGGCTAAATAGGATTAATTAGTGAGTAACATCCAACTAGTAGCTCTCAAGTTTTGTAATTTTCTTTTGTTTTCTTCATTTCCTACTCGTTGTGGTACGACCTCCATGTATCTTAGTCCTAAAGACACATCAACCTCACTAGTATTAAAGTACGGTTCTGATAAGGAATATGTGAAGTTGTAGTGAAGTTTTACTAGTGGCTACTGTATTCTTTTGTAGTTGCTATAGTGTTAATGTATGCTGTAGTTGTGGGAGAGTAGTTAAAGTAGTATTGGTGATTATATGGTTATAGTGAAGTAAAAGTGAGTAATGGAGTAGTGGTTCCACGTAGTATTCTATTCTCCCCTATTTTCTGTTGTGAAGATAAAGCAAGCTATGTTTTCTATAGTTTTTGGTTATTGAAGTGCAAAATTATGTCTGTAGTGTTTTGGGTAGTAGTTGGAGTGTGTCTTGCTAAAATGGTTGTTTGAAGTGGGTTTAGGTGACTTTGATGTTATTTTAGCTAAAAGGAAGTGGTAACAATGTCAAATTCAAGCGTTCATGGTACCATTAGAGATAACGAGAGTAAAACGACTCATAGCTGAGGCTAACAAAGGAGTTACACCCCAAGGTCAATTGATGATAAGGTTAACCGATTCATTAACTTGGTGGAGAGCTTGGTGATTGTCTTATGAAACAATAGGCAGCAACCTACAGATGTGCTAAATAGAGATCAAGCAAATGACTTGCCCGAGTAAAGCAATAGCTACCTTGGCCAAGCTAATCACCTAACTCAACCCCTTCAAGCTAGAGGAGTAGACAGACCTACTTGATATAGACATGAGATAAATGAGATTGAGGAAGTCAATGAGGAGATTGGTGAAGAAGACAAGGAGTATTATAAAGTAGAAAAGTGAGTGTCGAGCCTGATTTTTCAATTTCTTTTATTTAAAATTAATTGATTTCTCATTTCCTAATTAATTGACTCCAAAATAGTTCAGCGGGGTTATCAAAGGATAATTGTGTTTGGGATTTGAAAATGAATGCCTAACTTCATTTCAGTCTACGTATCAAATTCAAAATGGGCCTCCTTTAAGGAATGAGTCCAAAATATCTTCACCATGATGTCTCTTAACTCTCAAAGTGTTTAAGGGTTAGTGTATATGATATAGCTCGCCTCTTTTCATTCAAAACTTTTTTAAAAGTGAGTTACCAATTCCTTACATAGAGATTGATTGACCTTAGGGTATTGACCTTACTCCCTAATTCCTTGGAACACACCCCAGTTGTGAAATTTCAAAGACTGAATGCCCCATGAGCTTCCATATGTGATTTTGGGTTATGTTCTTTAGAATTCGAATAGGCTGGAACTAATAACTTTTGAAGTAGAAGGGACTAATGAATTGCCCTTTTGTTTGTATCGGGAATTAAGCTTAGGATAGTGTTTCATGGCTTTGTGTTTTGACTTGGTCCATGGTTGGACTTAATGGCTCAAGCCTTGAGTTAGTTCAATTATCTTGATAGGCTAGGGTTCGGGTTTGGTTAGTTATTTTCTCGGGCCAAGTGGGTCTATTTAGGTTAGCTGCTTTAATGGGCCAAGTAATTGTGTTTATCCCGAACCCTATCTTTTCTTTTTCTTTTTTTTATAAAGAGAGAAAGAAAATGTGAAGGCTTTCATGTTACAGAGCCCAAGTGATGAGATTGTAAATGGATGATTACGGAGGATTGCTTTTATAGAATTCTATATACAAGCTTATACAATTTATCGTTACTAAGGGTCTATTTACAAGCGAGGAATTTTAAAGAATAAAAGACTAAACAAAGAAAATATATAAATCTTATTTATTCCAAATGAAGGCTATTTGCAAAATGCTAAATTTACGTAAAAGAATGAATATTTCTGGTTAGTAGAATACTAGGCAAAATGATAACTACCTATTATTTTACAGCTTTGATTCTTTTTGTTTTGTTTCCTTTTTTATTTTTATTTTTTGTCTTCTATTTACTTCGTGAAGGTTGGGCTCAGCTAATGTGGGCCCAAATAAAAAGCGATAGATTCGAGTTCTCATAAATATACTAAGGCCCGTACTAAGGTAATATTTATAGGGTTGTTCTATAGGGGCAAGATGAACCCAATTTTGTTCCTAATAAATTCTTACTTATTTGGGTTAAAATGTTATAACCATATCTAGAGTATCTTTTAAAGCCAATGAGGTGGGTAGACGTGAATCTGTTTGGAAGCCCCTTGACTCGATCTAGCCATGACTGATCAAAGTCAAAATTAAAATTACAATTACAACATAATCTAAACTTTACATAAAATTATTACAAATTATGTACAAGGAAATATTACAACTACAACTTCACAACTGCCCTTATCCATTTAGGTCTGCCACATCATTGGTTCTTGCGATTTTTTTTGAAGAAAGGTTTTGTGTAATGCAAAAAGGTGGGTTCTAAAGGTTCTTAAGTTCTACAACCACTACATTTTTTCAAAGCAACGATTCAATAGTCGCATTTGAACTTGAGTAGGGTAGCCTGATCGGCCTCGGAAGGTGGTTACCCCACAACATCCAAAGCTTACACAATGGCCCCCCTCCTAAGGTCCTAAGACGGCCTGGTTCTGACCATGTCTACCATACATTAATGATGCAAAAAACAAAATAAAAGTAACACCCCCGAAAATTATCCCCTTAAATAAACTGGCACAACAACAAAAAAAATGTTAGCAAAAATAAATAAATAAAATAAACAAATAAATAACATACTTAAGTTCTTTTTTATTATTTTTATTATTTCACCTTTTTATTTTTTGAAAAATAATCTTATTTTTTGAAAAATAATCCTATTTTCGATAACTTCTAGTAGCTAGCCCTCTAGCGTCCCCAGTGGAGTTGCCAAACTATCGAGCCTAATTTTTCGATTTCTTTTATTTAAAATTAATTGATTTCTCATTTCCTAATTAATACTAAACCCTAACCCATTTAATATTAATCATCGACTAAAGAAATTGAGAAATTCCAGTTTTTTATTGAAAATAATTTTTAAAGTCGTTACCCGACCGAAGTCGAGAAAAGAAAAAGAAACCATAACCAATTGGGTGGATTGATTACGATTTGACTACCAGTCTTTGATTTCAATTTTAAATGAAAAACCAGAGGGTTCTAAATTCGAGGGCTAACCTATTAAACCCTTAACAGATACCACTATTTATTTACCGAAATTAGGATTATTCTTCTAATTGTAATATTTAAATAAATAAATAAAATCAAAAGAAAAAAAAAAAGAACCTAAGTTTCTACAGATTTTATCATTGCCCCGAAGGTGCCTACGTACCCGCTAGCCGAGATCAGACGATCGTAGTTCTTTTTGAAAACTTTAATGTGTTGATTGACTTTAATTTTTGAAAACCGGCAAAGTTTACGTTTTAGTTTATTCGGTTTAAAAAAGATCTAAACGATCTTAACTCTTGAGTGTTTTTGTTTTTTTTTTTTAAAAAATACTCTAACAATCTTATTTTTTTTTTAAAAAAAGGTCTTTTTATTAATTTTTATTTAAAGAAAAAACAACTTTCTATGTGATGAATCCTAAAGAAATAATAAAAAATAATGTAGTCATATATACATATACCAGGAAACATCCTTAACATAAAAAAAAAAAAAAAACTAATACTGAAGTTTCCTAAACTAATGTAATCATATATACATATACTATATTAAATAACAAGGAACTAGTAACATAGTAATAACAATAATAATAATCATAATCAAATAAAATAATGATAATAAAAAAAACTAACTATTTAACTAACAAAACTCACATGGTCGTGTAATAAGGGGAGTGCTCATGTCTGATTTCAGATCAGTGGGGGTTGGCCATTCACCAGTTGCCGTCGTCGTACTGCCATTCAGTTGCACAGTTGGTTGCTACGTCGTACTGCCGTGCTTGTTGCAGTTGGACTGATCACATATGCAGTGCAGCGATGTCTGCACTGATCATGCAGGAATTCAGTTTGGCCTGAGCACTAAATTGTTGATTGTTGCTAGTGTTATGGAGATATAAGATCGCTGGATTGAGGATGTGGTAGGGAGTCAGTTGCTGTATGTGCAGTTGGCATGGTTAATCGAGACTGGCGGCTAATGTGGGGGCTGGTTGGATGCTATCAGTGTCTGGAGTTTGCCATGCTGCTGCTACTACAAGTTGTACAGCTGCATACGGTATCAAGTTGGGGTTCGGACTGCTGTTCTTCGCTGTGGAATGTCGGGGGATTCTGCAGTGGCTAGGCGTATCGTCGGCAAGAGAAGGAGAGTCGCGTAGTAGCTTCGCCTAAGGTGATGCTGTAGACTAGATCGTCGATGTTGAGGAGTTCCGATTACGAATAATTGAGGGTATGATGCTTTTATACTGATTGTTAACAAATTAAACCTCTCATGATCAGCACGACCAAGAACATGCTATTGAAGGTTAAATGGAATAATCGGCTTGTTTAATTGCTTCCCTAGCGGTGACTAATAGAAGGCCACTTCTCGAATTCCCTGCTGCTCTACATGTTTTGCTGACGAGAAGAAATTCAAATTGGAGCAACTTAGGGAAAGCGACGAGGGGACTGACTTGCCTGTTGATATGCGGAAGTAATGGTCTTTTTGGTTTTGCGCCTCAACAATGCTTTCTTGTTACTAAAGTGCCGATGTATTGAACAGCAAACACTAGTTTAACTTGGGGTGGAAGAGAATTGGTGGCTGTCCGTATGAATGTGTTATGGCTACTATCGTCCATAGGGGGCTGGATGTATGTGCATTGTTTCGGCTATGTTGGGGGATGAAAAGAGAATGAGGGTGATCGGTGGCTGGGGCTAGAAATTGGTGATCAAAAGTAGACAAGGGCAACAGCAAATGTGTCGTGCTGTCGGGGTCGTGTATGGATGGAGTTAGGATCGATGAAGAAGATTGAAGATCCTCTTTACAATAGGTGTCTTCGCTTTTATTTGTACATCAAATCATATCTAGATATATCTATCGTATCTGATTCGATAATTAAACTATATTCAAATGAATTCAAATCCAATTTAACAAGATCAAACTAAATTCAAATGATTTAATTAGATATGAATCCCATTTTCTTCTCGCTTCTGCAAAAATAAAGACATAGATGCCTACTGAGACTCGAACCTAAAACTTCAAACTAATTCTATATCAAATACTCCAATACTTATCCGTTAGACCGTTGGCCTGTGCCTTGACATTCAGTTTCAATTAAATTATACTTAAACTACTCAGTTCCCTAAAATAATTTTTTTTTAACTAAATTAAAACTAAAACTATTTATTCTTAATATAAGTTATTTCCTAAAAATCTATAAAAATCTTTTTAAATTTTCTTTTCTTATTTTTTTCGTATTTTCATTATTTGTTAATTTTTATTATTTTTATCTTTTATTAATTTTTCTGTTATTTTTATTTTTGAATTAGGACCCTTTTTGTAAAAATAAAAATTAGGACTACAGAAGGGCAAAAATTAGGTGTCTACAGTGAAGATATGGAGTTCTTTGAGGAGAAAGTGTTTGATTGTTATGAATATGCTAAGGAAGGGAAGGTCTAACTTGCTGCAATCGAGTTTTTTGGGTACATGTGATAGAAAAATCTGAACGCAGCTCGAGCAAGAGATGGTTAATGAGGCATGTGCACTTCAGAGGATATGGACAGACAGTTACAAGGTAAATTCATCCCTAAGTCAGACCTGATGGGTTCCAAGAGACCAACCAAGCAAGTATGAACTCTCATGTTGTCCACTCTGGCTATTCTCTTCTATTGTATCTTGCTCTGTTGTGCTCTGTTGTGTTATGTTTGCTCGCCTAAGTTAGGTCAACTTAGCCAATTCAGGTCAACCCAGCCAAGTTAGGTTGTTTTGGCCAAGTTAGGTTGGTTCAATAAGGTCTGCTCATCCAGGATGGCAAATTTTCAAAAATAATGTTTTATTTACTAAATTACCCTTATATTTTATTTTGTATTTACAAGATTGTTACTAGAACAACTTTTACTTTTTTTATTTACATAATTGCCGCTATATATAAATAGCCCATGCTTGTAGGTTTTTAGGGTATCTTATCACACTTATGACTTTTTAATGAAAAACCCTTCGAATATTTCTCTATGAAAGCTCTCCTATTATGCTCTTATTAATCCCTTTAGCAAAGATTGTTGCAAAAAACACTAATTTATACTTCATGCGTAATGTCAAAGTAGAGATTAGGTCGTATAATATCCATTTAGTATATCATATCCTTATGGGCATCTCATGAATTCATTAGATTCAATTCCATCTTCCTTTCTTCGATATCTTGAATGACCCGTTTTACCCACTACAATAAGCCCTTCTTAGTGATTATTGAACTGTAAGCACATTATATATATATTTTGTTATTAGAGCTCAGGTTTAGCAATGGGAGTAGAGTTTACTGTTGTAAGGTGTTTGAAGGATCTGTTCAAAGAAATATCAAAATAATAAACCAAGTTGCTGAAATTATCCTAAATAGTGATTTTGTTAGTGTGAGTTCCATTGTTGTTTCAAACAGTCCTTAGGCAATCTAGTTATGCCAACATCTGTGCGTTCCAAGGAGGTACTGTCACCATATCTAGACATTGCCGTAAAAAAAAAAATAGATGCTTAGGGTTTAGAGTAACGAGTCAACAGCTGGGGAAGTTAAGACTGTTTTGGTTTGGGATTTCTTGAAATTTTATCATAGTTGCTGTCTGTGTGATGTGCATTAGTTGATTTCTTGTGAAAGGGTTGTAGGTATGTGTTTAAAACATAATTCTAGCCTTATTTGTATGTCTGATTACTTTGTCAGTAAAGTTGTGTTGTGAGTCTAGCGTGAGTGTAGTACTGATCGAAGTTGCTTTGTTCACCGGAGAAGAAGGGTGCCATAAGGGTGAGTAGTTTCGTGAAGTATAGGGATTGTGTGGTGGCCAGGAATAAGTGGTCAGGGTTCTGACTGTAGCTAGTTGAGGTGTTCATTCGATGGGTAGACTGTTGTTATTAAAGTAGCATTAGGAGGATAGAGCTGTATGGTCGTAATTTTAGTGCTAATCTAAGTCGTGGCTACACTGCGTATGCAACTTCACATGAATTGCAGGTGCTAGTGGTTATGACTGAGACAGAGCTGTGGGTATGTCGTGCTTTCAGTCCAAGCTGTTATGTTTTAGTTGTTGTTAAGTTGCTACAACTGACTCCTTACCAAACTAATTGTTAATGAGAGTTGTAAATCCTTATAAAGGAAGTTGTTTTGTGTCGAGTGTGCTGAACTATTGAATGAAGCCTAAGCTGTGGATGCAAACTTGATTGCACTGTAGTCGATGGAGCAAACCTACTTCGGAGCTATTGTGAACTTTTCAATTGCTAAACTAAATTGAAGAAGTGATTCGAGCTGCCATGATATTAAGTGCCAAGCTAAATAAATTGTGCCGAATTCCTGTAAGTTGAAACAATAGCCAAGCTGTACTGTCCAAGGAATTACGGGACTGAAATCGTGGTGTTTAAAAGTGCAAAGTTGTACCGAGCTCACTATTGGCTGTAGGAGTAAATTTTGGAGTGCTTTGTGGATGTTACGAGCTACTAAGTAAGAGCCATTCTGTCCAGTTTAGTCGCTGCCGAGCCATTATGTAGTGTGCAAGCTCAAGGAACCGAGCTGTCTCGGATTTTATTGCGTATGAATCATTGAGCTACGGTGAGCTCAATCCATTACCAACCATTTTAACGTGCCCATCCGAGTTGAGTGAACTTTGCCGAGCTAAATCTATCCAGTGAGGTGCGTTGGAGAAATACTTCAAATTCATGTATGAATTTGTTGACTTGCCTACACACGAGGAGATCATTTAAGTTGAAGTTCGTGTGTACCGTGCTAGCTAATTTTAAAATAGTTTGAGCTACTGCTGCTTAGGTGCCATTGAATTGATTAGTCGTCAAATTTCTCAAAATATGGCAACAAAGAAATTTTACTTTGATGAAAGACTTCAACACGACATTATATTAATTTGGGTTAGTAATTATCTCGTGAATTTTGTCTTTAAAGCTATAATTGGGAGATTTAACTATGGTACTACCGATCACTTGAGTCCCTATGAATTTTTCTATAATGACAAGGTGATTTGGGTTATCAAGCAAGTAAATATAGGATTCTCTTTTGATAAAATTTAAGATGAGGTTTTATATGATGTAGTTGATATTGATGATTGCTATATTTGTTTGGGAAATCTATGGAAGTCGAGTCGCAGTATGTGCTATCTCTCGCTAAGCCATGCTTATTCATTCTATGATAAAACATGAGTTGTTATGCCTTGCAACCCTCAAGCAAGAATTGAAGAAGGCTTAAGAGTTGTCAAGATTATCACACAAAGGTAAAGAATTGGAATGTAAGCTTTTAAAGAGCACGATAATGAAATAAAAGAGATTGTTAGGAAGGTTGTCTTACCTTCCATAACATCCCAGGAAGACCAATTTGAGTCACACCTAGTTGTCCATGCTCCTAAAGTGATCTCATTACCAACCATACATGCTACTAAAGATGACTCTAAGTACTACTACATTATCTCTTATTTATTGGACTAACCTATCTTGATCCATTGATGGGATTAATTAGGATTGATGAGAACCGTAGTGGTCTTGTGCCCATGAGATATTATAGATTACTTGGTATTTATTGTGGTTATGGTGATGGATATTTGTATTGGGGTTATTTTGTGCTTTTACTCGAAAATCTTATGTTGGAAGTACTAAAACTATATCAATAGAGAGAGGAAGAAATGTATTGTGGAAGAATTGAAGAAGTGAAAGTGAATGAGGTAGAGGAATGAGTTGAGGCCTTACATGTTTAGGTACCCTAACTGATAGGAATCAGCCTCTAACAATATCCAAGCCGAGGCAGACTTTCTCAAAGTTGAGGCCTATCAATGCTTGTCGAGGCCAAACTGAAGTTAAAAGGACGAGAGGAAGGAAGATAAATACTAGGCATCAAGTCTATTGTCAGCCGAAGTGTCAAGATACCTCAAGGTCAAGTACTCAAGATCAAAGAACTACTCAGTACAACTATATATAGATAGGATAGTAAATTTAATAAGTGAAATTTCATAGGTTGTAACATTAAGTAATTGCAAAAATTAGGTTTGAAAAAAAAAAACCCAAAGTTTGGAGTACTAATTCTACCACTACCCTTTCTTTTATCTCTTATTCCCTTACCTTTTAGTTCTCGTTCTGCATTCGCTACTTACAAACCATCTCATCATGCTTGTAACCCTCACCACCATCTCAATGATAATATGTTTTCCACCACTAGTTAATCAAAAGAAAAATTTCTAGAGAACGTGTATCCCATGCATCATATGGACAAGGAAAAGCGAAACCAAAAGAACTGTAGATGTAAGAGTCCAATTAGAGTAACCACATGAATGCTATGTCAATGATGCACTATTCATAACTTTAAAGAAGTAAAGTAAGCCTATCACCTAAACAAATGATTAGATGATAATAAAGTAGAAAGGAAAGACAGACAATCTCAGCGTCTCAAATGCATAAGTAACGAACAAAACAGCCTTAGGAGACCTCAAACATTCAGCTTACAATTTAAACAAATAGGATCAATTCTTTACATAAATTACTTATTTAATCTTAAAGAATAGAGATTTCACATAGTGCTATTGTTTCTCTATTCTCTCTAAGATCCAAATGAAGAGAAAAAACCAAGTATTTATAGGCTCTTAGGTAAGATAACATCCATCCGATCATTTAGGTGATCAACGGATGAGATGAAACTCATTCAATTTATAATTTTTCAAAATGAGCTAACTAATGAATCTTAAATTAACAGTTTTTCTTAGTGCATGAGCCTACCTAAAAAAGAATGGATGCAGACGAACCAATCTAATGATACCTATTCCAAGCCCATTAAGTCAAATATCTTTGATTTATCCTAATATATGGACTGGATTGCTTAAGCCCCGTCACTTAACCTAAAGAGTCAAGTCTAAATAAATAATAGACTTAATCCAATAACTATATAACAATTTTCAGCCCTATATATATACAAAGGAGTGATGTGTTCATTGCTGGGGTGTGAACTTGAAAGTGATTCTTTCTCATGTGAAATTCAAGTCAATTAAGTCAAGCATATTTATATACATCCTTATCTCTTTGTAAATGCATTTTTTTTCTCTAATTATATTACAGCTTAAGAGAGAGATTCAAACCCTAACCCATTCTAATAATAGAATAGTAATAATGCTAGGCTATAACGGTTTTGTGATGTAGCTAGCCTATAACCGTCTTATCCTTTATAAATATAAAGGCAAATATAGAAATATACATAATGTATATTATAATGAAAATTACCAAAGATATTTTTCCCCTTAATGACGCCAAGTTGGGATAAATATCAGATATAGAGCCGGTGCATTTCACACCGGACAAAGACATTTGACAAAAACCAAGGGAGTAATTATTTTTAATAAAATGATTTTCAATGGTAAGTAATATCTATTAAAAATAATAATAACTATTGTTTTCTCATTTTAGTATTTAAAATAACTAATTCTATGTTCATGAGAACTCAGCTTAAGGCTTATAAAAATAATCGGTTTCATTCAATAATATATATTATTGTCTCTAAAATCAATAAGGAAATCTTAGAATTTATGAGGAGGCACCACGATAATGCAAGTCTTCTGCGTAAAACTAGCACCATACGAGTTTTGACATAAAAATTATGCAAGTCAATATATATATATATATATATATATATATATATATATAGATGTATTGTTCTTTTGCTTTATGCTTATTTCCATTTATTGTTACTTATAATTTTGTGGTTTCATGATCTTAGCATTTCTAAATGAGTGTATCCCGATGACTCTAATATAAGAGATTCGTCAACTTTTGAATTTCCAACTAGGTTTTCTAATCGAATTCCATCTACACTGAATTACGAGGCTACAATACACATTTATTGAGTTTTAAAAAAAATTATATAATTATAAATTATAAAAAATTATCAAAATACTGTTATTATGTCGTATTGTTAAAATGAGGTATCATTATTTTTTACTAATCATTAACTTTTGCATAGTACGTTATAGATACAATATAAATATAAATACACTAATATTGTATTTTAAAAATATAACATAAGTGTAACTATACTAATGTCGTACTTTTAAGATATGACATAGGTTTTACACTAGTATCATATTTTTGAAATATGATATTAGTATAAATAAATATACCGTATCTTCAAAGTACAAAACAATAATATTTTAATGATATTTTTTATTTAATTTATATTTATATAATATTTATTAATTTTAAAAATAAACATGTAAATTTCTCTAAATTTTAGAGATACTATCCCCTAAAAACTACTAAAATTGATACTTTTAGGCTCCTTGAAAAATGTTAACATAGGAAAGTTTATCCTTCAATGCAACACTAAATTAGGCTTCGCCTGGCTTGATTGTTTCATTGACTTAATTAACATATACCATTACAAAAAAATGAAGTTAGTGTATATTTTCTAGTATTAATATTTTTCAAAGATTTTAAATGCATTTTTTATAAATTCGAGCTTGAGCTTTATATATATATATATATATATATATATATTTTTTTTTTCCGAGGTAACACCAGTGACTTATCCAATTATCCATGTTTCGTTTTCTCTGTCACCATTGTATATTTTGCTTCATTTGATTTTGGTTTTTTTTTTTTTTCTTTTAATTTCACTATTTCCCCACTATGATGCCGATAATGGAGATAATATTCAAGTATTTCCGATTAATATAACACCTCTATTACCCAGAAAGACAAGCATACTGGCAAACGTCGTGTAAATGTCAATGAATAAAAAGAAAAGGAACCCCAAAACAAAAGGAATGAATCTTCTAATATACTTTAGATAAAGTTATAAAATTACTAATTAAAACATCTAAATTTTTTAAATATTTAACAAACCTTTTTTATCCATTTAACCTAAAAATAGTCTATACGGGGCATTGACTTAGCATTTACTATCTTGTTTACATAGAACTCGGCATCTCCATTCTCCTAAAATTGGCCACTTATATCCCATCGGGAAACATGCCCTGTTCACAATTTCATTTATGTCGTCTCCATCGACATTGAACGATTGGACCCATATTGATCTATGAGGTCTCATGGGTCGACCCGATTGTCATACCGCACAAGCAATTCTGTTTAGCGGTTAAAGATATATACACACAGCATGCATATCTAATTCTCTATTTTAATGATATCAGTTTAACCCTTCATTTAAGTTAAAAAAATATATAAATTAAGTATAAGAAAAAAAACTAAACCGGTCCCTTAAAAACAATAACAATACTGTAAAAAATCCAAAATAAATATACTTAAATTAGAACTTCATTTTTTAAAACTTTTTTTTGTCTTATAGAAATTATAAATTTTACTGATATTTGTTTAAGACATTTTAATTTATTTTTAATTTAAAGAATGATTTTAACAAATCAATTCAACAAAGTAGAGATAAATTATCGAGGAGCTGGCACAAACCTCCTAAGATGTTGATGGCCACCCATTACCACTATTTTTTTAAATGAAAAGAAAAGAAAATATAAAAAAGAAAAAGAAAGGATTGGTTTGCATGACCCGATTACAACTTGATCCATTTCCACGTTTTTCTTTCTTTTCTATTTAAATGATTATGATGGATGGCTTGGAACAACTCACTTTTATGTATGAATCACAACCTACATTTTAATTTATGACCGTTCCAACCATCTCTTAGCTTTTATAGGTACCTAACTATACTATTTTTATTTTTTAGAAAATTTCTTTTTATTTTAAGATTTTTTATTTAATTAATTAATATATATCTAATTATTTATATAAACTAATTATTTAGATGAATCAAATGCTACCATGTATTAAAAATGGATAGAAAAGTTAATAGTGTCTTATCGTTTCTTAGTTCTTGTTGGTAGTTGTTCGAGCTCTACACGTATTGGCCTGCAAAACAACATACAATGAAGGGACGCCAAGGGATTATCTAGCATGACCACTCCAATATTTAAGTTAGCAGTAGGCTTTTGAGAGTGTAGAATACACGAGGGTAATACGCAAACTTAGTATACAAAGTATATAAAGAGAGTTACCCTTAAGCAGTGATATGATACTTATAGTGGAGTGGAACCGGCAGTTGGAGATCAGTTGAAGAGAGAGATCTTCTCCCAAAAATGTAGAAAAGTGGAGCTATCATGTTCGACATATCCCTAATATTCGGCACGTTGCCATTTTATCCTTATCTTATGGATTATGATCATTACAGTGCTTAATGGGCCTAGGCAGTTCAAACCTAAGGTTGAGCCTTACGGGGGTAAGCTTAGGGTCTGATCTAGTCGGACTTGATGGGTCCATACCCAAAGTACCCTATCAACACTTACCTCCCCCCGGTAATCTCGTTGTCAAGGAAGAGGTAAGGAAAAGGAATACATGAGCCGCTCAAGCATGACCAATCCAACTTCAAGAAGTTCGATCCAGTGCTGTGGTGCCGATGTAATGAGATTATAGATCCAAAGTAATAGATAGTCCAAGGTGGCAAGGTCTGAGGCGGGAAGGCCCAAAGTAGTAAGTCATCCTAAGCGATGGATTGCCAGTCCAAAAATGTCCTAGGCTAAGTGAGCAAAGGTGGTCCAGTGCTCCTATGCTACAGACCAATCTGTTCAAACAAGGCTTGACAAGGACCGAGCAGCCATAGATGCGTCGTGTCTTCGTAATACCGACCAAGTAGAGGTCAAATGGGCCCTAAAGAAACTTCCTGTTGAGGGAACTTTTTCAAAATGCAACTTTTGCCTGCTCATATTCTGTGCATTAAATGCAACATAACAGGTATCATGCTGTAGCAACCTAGCATACAGCTACATGCCTTTTGTCATTTAAAGGTGACTATCAGATTGAAATGCTTTCTACGTATATGCTTTGTAGCGTTCTAAGAGATTCGAGGTTATACGTATCCCTATAACTGCTTGTACGACTTCCCAAGCGGTTTCCCTATAAATAAGAGGATCCCAAAAGGAGACCACTTTTCTACAATCTCTTAGCTTTGCCGTTATCAAACTCAAAAACTTACTTCAAAACCGTTCAAACTTTCTTAAAGTTTTTCTTTCATTTTTGAGTACTATAGCCATGTCGACCAACAAAGTTAAGACTAGTTCCTCTTCGTCGCCGCAGCTCTCTAATTTAAAGTCTACAAGGAGTGATCCCCCTCAGGTATGAAAGGGCGAGGTTTTGTTACTAGCACAACTCAACCAACCTATGAAGATGGTCATGGAGGTGTTAGACAGGGCCAAAATTATCAATACCATTCTTAGGGATGTATATGCAGACATTCCCTAGCCCCCTATGACAGATTTGTTCGATGCTCCTATACGAGCAAGGGACCTAACAACCATGTGAGTAAGAGTAGGCAATCTGCCCCCAATTGGGTCATCAGCAACTTTCTTATAGGGACAATCCCTAAATGACAGATTAGGTTGCCAAACAAGGACGAATGGGTGGCCTTGCTGTCAAGGAGGCGCTTTGCAGTCTTTAAGAAGTGCTTAGAGTTTAGACAGCGCCTCCCTCCTAATCGCTTGGAGAAGGAGTTCTTCAACTACCACCACTATAGTCCATTACAAGTCCCTCCTAATGGATGGAGGGTACTAAAGGCTTTTCAGTTGCTCTACGAATACCTGGTGATAAGGGTTACTCCCTAACTCTTCTATCACTTCTATATGTAGAAGAGTGTTGGGGGGTAGCTTTACCTCCAGTTACGCCCGGGGAAGAAGCTATTCTACGGCCTTGTAGACTCGGCCAAAGGCTAGTAAGATGAGTATATAGTGATTGAAATACCCGATGAGGCGGATTTCTGGACCCGGTGGACTAAGATAGTCCTACCGGAGGTGAGCAGGGGCTCAATCCTAACAACATTAAGGCTGCACAGGAGATCCTGGCCTTCATGGCGCTGAGAGATGGCCAAGAGATTAACGCTATGGAGACTGTGGAAAGGTATTTCCAATGCTTGATCTTCGAGATATTCCGCAGCATGAAGAAAGCCGTGGTGGAGAAGTGAACTGAAGGTACAAGCCGGTTCTTACATACCTACGTCTGTTATGCTAGTATCAAGGTGTTTCATTCGATACTTGTAGGATGGGAGGACCTCCTTAGTCATGTTGGTCATGGTGGTGTTTTGCAAACAATAGTAGTAGTTTCGTTTGATTTGTCCTTGTTTTTGTTTTCTAAATTTAAATCTGGTTTCTTGTAGGTAAAAATTTGGCCTCAAGGATGTCTCATCCCTCAGTAGACCATCTGATGAGCCGCTATCAGGCGAGAATGAGGGCGAATCCGTCAAAGGCTAGGATTACAAAGCCAAGGCCGGGGGTTGGAGAGACCAACAAGGCATGACTGGAGTCTGTTCCCTAAAGAATTCTCATCAACATTCAGGATGAGCCTATGGACATAGATCCTTTAGGAATCACTCTACCCACTCCTAACCTCATCCATTCATTTAGACCCATCATCATAAGTGATGAAGGCATCGAAGAAGAGGGGCCTGACGTACAGGTACTTTCCCCTTCGAGGATGGTAGAGGGAAAGACCGAGGAAGGGGTCACCCCTCCTCTACCTGCGGGCTAAAAGCGTAAGGCTCCCAAGACAACTGGGGAACCAGATCCTAGGGCAAAACAACAAAGGCCCCTGGCAAGGGATGCTTTGGAAAAAGGGAAGTGGAATGAGTGGCCTATGGCGCATCCCTACCAAAGCATCAATGATAGAAGGGACGGGTTTTTGGATGCCCTCAACGATTTCAAGTAAAGGAGGATAGGGCCAAACTTGTTTCATCAAGTTCCGTACATTTCCCAAGATGAGGCACTGAAGAGGGAAGCCCTTGAGTCGAAAATGAAGAGGGCCCAGGGGAAGATCCTCAAGCTAAAGTAGGAGGTCTATGCTAGCAATCTGACGCTACAGCATTGGAAGCTCAACTATCAGGCTTTGATGAGGTCTTACACCCCTAACGATTAGGCTATCCTAGAGAAGATCTCCTAAGAGGTTGGGGATGACCAAATTGCAGGCTACTTAAGTACGCTGATGCAACAGGTAGGTCTTTGTTGGTCTTGTATCATTGTACTTTGTGTCTTTTATATTAATGGTGGGTTTTGTTTTCATTTTACAAAACCATGGCCAGGTACTGCTTCAATTGAGCAAGTCTAATGCTGCCCATAAAGAGGTAACAGGCTTCTAAGAAGCATTGCATAAGCAAACGAAGTGCTTGCTAGAGGCGAAAACTTCTAGTAAGAGGTACTTGAGAGAATTCGCCCAAGTTAACAGGCGCCTACGTTGTTCTATTGTGCAGGTGGCGGAGCTTCAAGTGAAGTTGAAGGATACGAAGCGAAAGAGGGATAAAGTTGAGAAGATGACCCAAAAGGCCGATGACTTGAAGGCTCGGCTAGAGAACGAGCAAAGACAATGGCTCGGCTAGAGAATGAGCAAAGACAATGGCTCGTCTCTCTCAAAGGCTAGACGAGGAGGGCAAAGCCAAGGCCTAACTCAAAAGAGAGAATGCCGAGCTAAAGGCGTTTGTAGCCAAGCTACAAACTGAACCGCTGATGAAGGTATCTGAATGCGAGAGCGTTAAGGCCACTTCACTGGAGCTAGCCGGTTTGAAGGTCAGTTCAGAGTAGCAAGTCAAGGAGCTATAGGATAGAGTTTCGAAGATGGAAGAGATTATCTCCAAGATGGAGAGTAGGCAGGTCCTCAGTGATGCTGCCGTTAAGAAAGCGGTCGCTGACTACCAGAAGACCGAGGAGTGGTTAAAAGAACTGGAAGACCTGTCCACTGATTTCGCCCACTACACTCAAAGGGAAGTTCTCTCCCATTATCTGGACCTGAACTTGAGCTTCCTCAACTTTTTGGATTCCCCAACGTTTAATGAGAAGAGGGAAGCCCTAGCACGGGAAAGGGAGTCCACCCAGGCGGCTGACAATGATGTAAGCGTACCCTCTACTGCTAAGGTGAAGCAGGGCACTTCTACATTCGCCTCTACCCTAATAGGAGGTTGCCCCCGAAGCTAGTCTTGGGGAGAATCCATTTATAGGGAATCCTTCTACCGCTCCTAGTTCACATCCCTTAGGCTACACTCTAAGTCAAGGCTCGCCACCTGAAGTACCTATAGATCAGCGCTCCGAACAGATAGATGCTTTGAATTTTTCTAAATTACCGAAGTTAGCTAATCCTAAGAGATAGCAAGGTTCTATTTTCTTCTTCTTTTTCATTTATTTTTTATTTTTTTACATTAATGTAATTAGGGTCGGGATGCCGGCCTTTTCTCTATAATTAAACAATTAAAGAGTAAATAAAATATTTTTAAAACATCCTCTCCTTTTGTAACGCCCCAGAATCGAAGAGCACCACAACTAGCCACGTATCCTTACCATTCAGGAATACGTTAAGGCTCTAAAATTAACTACAATCTTCATAATTACCTCTAACAACTCTTCATCAAGTATAAAAGAACAATTCTCTAAATATAACCATTTAAGTGACTCACAGGTGAGTCACTTCACTTTAGCCCTAAACAAACTAACCAACTAGACCTTCATCTTCTATAACATACTAACCTACCGCCTCCCCTTCCCAACCCAATGATAGCAATTTTCATAGGTGTAAATTTATCAACTTGACCTACAGCTGTAAAAAAAAAAAATAAGAGTGAGCTAAAGCCCAATACGGGTGCACAAACACATACGAATGTCAAGCCCAAAACATATACATGTGTAATATGCAACTGTAACAAAATAAAATAAACATTAAATTAATTATCTCTAATTCTAGCCAGTAACCAACAAAGGGGTACTCATGACCCCGCTACACCTTGATCTTTGTTCACATAAATAAGTGAATATAAATATACATTTTCCTTTAAATCCTTTACGTCCAGAGTCCAAAAACCATAAACCTAATATTCTAGTTGCGTCATCCCATACACAAGTCCACTAGGGAATCCCCACATATGATCAGCAGTTACTCCTCTAGGAAACTGTTGCTAGGCGCTCCTACAGTAAGCAGGTCAAACACAACCAACAATTAATATCAATTCAACTGTATATGAATTAGTCTAGTTATATTCTAAGTCCTAACAAGCACAGTCATACGAACAAGCATCACGTACCTAGAATCGCTCCACAATCAAAAACAGGACTCCAATCTCACAACCAGAACAAAGCTCATGCCTTAACAAGGGAAACCGAACACCACCAATCTAAATGAAAAATAAGTAACACGTGAACTCTTAGGCATTCTAAGACTAAATCCTACCTATGAGTCATCTAAGAGCTTATGATTTATTCGATTAAGGTTCCAAAAGAAATCATTGAGTCAAATAATAATAACATAATAAAATTAAACTAAAAAAGTGACATAACTATATATATATGTATAAGATCACTTTTATAGAAACTCGTAAAGTACATAATATATATATATATAAATATAATATATCTATATATATAAAAGAAAGTATAAAAGAACACATAATTAGAGTATCGAAAAATATAGATTATCGAATCGATATGGTAAATAAACAATACATACTTAACTGGAAAGTAGAATATGATTCATAATAACTCATAAGGAATGATAAAGTAATTGTCGACAAATAAAATGGATACACTACGTATAATATAATATGCTATATATGTATATCAATAATACTAACATGATAAAATAATTAATTTAACAAATCATTGATATCAATAATAATTTATACCAATAATAGAACAACTTTGAAGTACACTAAATTGACACTAAGGCTTTTATAGAAAATACAGTCATTACTGTAATCCTATAATTAAGTAGAGAATAATGACCCAGCTTACACATAACAAAAACAGAAATTTGGCCCCAACTTATATATCTATAATTTATAATCCGAAACACGATAAAACATATTTAACAATAACGGTAATCTTTATATAAAAATAATTCTATATTATATGATAATCAATAATTATTAGAAATAATCGAATATTAACCATACTTAATTTGACAATAACAACGGTCCATGAATTCAAATCAAGACAAAATCACCAAACAACCACGGTTTGACATCAAATGAGAACCTATCATACACGAAAATACTGAAATTAATTTATATTTAAATAAATACCCAAATAATCGACTAATGTTAATTACTGAAATGAGCTCAAAACGAACTTGTATAGAAATAAACCAAACCCAACCAAAAGTGAGAACCAAAATTGAATTCGAACGAGCTTGTGAATAAAATGAACTGAGCGCAGGGGAGGACTTCGGTCGATTGAGAATGAAAATGAAGGTAGCCTGTATGTTGGAGTTTGACTTTGGAAATAAAGGGGTTAAGACAAGAACTAAGCTAAAAAAGTAAAAGAAATGAAGGGGTAAGAGATCGAATGCAATTGGGGACGAAAGAGGATGAATTTATGGATTGGGATGGAGACAAATGCGAGAATCGAGAAAGGGACAAAGGCAAGTGAAATTGGATTTTTTTTTCTCATAAGGGGTCAGGTTTCCAATGCATTAAGGGATTTGGATGGTTAAAGGGGCAGTTCGATGAGAGAGGGAGAAGAATGACAAAGGGAGAGATAGAGTGCCGAGAGAGAGAAGAGACAAGGTAAGGCCGAAGAGAGATAGAGACAATGGAGTGAAGAATTGTGGCTGAGAATTGATAGGGTTTTAAGGTAGGTCAAAGAATATATGGTAGAATTTATATTTAGAAAAAGAAAATAAGGAATTAATTACAATAAGAATATATAAATACTATGTAGGAAAAATAAATTTTTATATAAATGTCATAATGTATAATACTAATAAAAATTATTGCATCTTATACATAAAATATAAAATTTAATATACTTAATATATACGTAAAATAAGGATCTTGTAAATAATCAAATTAAGACCTTAATTTTTTATTTCCAACATCGCTAACTTAAGGAGTTTACGATTTAAATCACTAGTCTAACTAGAGTATTTCACCTGTTCTCTGTTCGTCTTTGAATATATCTACTAGCAAATTCATGTCTAAGGAAAGTTGACCCTGATCAAGGTTGACTAATAAGGTAGTTCCTTCGTGCAAGGGGTGTCTCCCCTTACCGAGGTTACCCTGGGGGGGGAAGAGGGGGGGTCTCAGGTTGATGGCGTTTCAACCTGCCCAGAATGGGAGAGTTCCTCCGTGTAAGGGTTGTTTCCCTTTGCTAAGGTTACCCTATGGGAGTCAAGTCAGTGGCTTTTTGACTTGCCCAAAGTGGGGGAGTTCTTTCGTACAAGAAGTGTTTCCCTTTGCCAAGCCTTATAGGGGGTCAGGTTGGTGGCGTTCCGACCTACCCAGGTTATCCATGTCTCTTCAAAGGCTCGTAAGGCAGGGGAAACAAAGGGAGAGAGAAGTATGCAATCAATTAAGAACTTTTATTTCGTCACAATGGAAAGAAAAACTGTATATAATGAAATTTTAGTCAAAATAGAGTCAGAGATTATCAACATTCCATGTACGCAAGATAAGCTCGCTATCCAATCTTTCCAGCCCGTATGCTCCATTACCAAATCTCTCCCTGACTCTGACCGAATCTTCCCAATTAGGGGTTAATTTGCTCTACCCTTCACCTGAACCTATGGCTTCTAATTTTCAACATACTAGGTCACTAACCTTGAACTCCTTGTATCTGACCTTCTAATTATAATACTGGGTAACCTGATGTTGGTATGTGGTCACCCTAGTAGCAGTGGGGACTTTGATTTCCTTGATGGTATCAACACTCGCTTATAGTTGTAAGTCGTTAAGGGTGGCTTTGAAATTTCAAGTTTGGATGTTTGGGAGCTCAAGCTTGATTAGGAGGACCGTTTCCAACCGGAAAGCAAGGCAGAAGGGGGTCTTGCCTATAGAAGTACAGTAGGTGGTCCTGTATCCCCATAGGATATTGGGTAGTTCGTCCGCCCAAGCACCCTAGGATCGGTCCACACGCTTCTTCAAGCTATCCAAAATGACCTAATTGGTTGCCTTGACCTGTCCGTTTAATTGGGGGTAGGCGACCGATGTGAAGTGCGAAGTGATGTGGTGCTTGGCGCAAAACTCCCTGAACTTGAGATTATTGAACTGTCGGCTGTTATCCATGATGAATGCATGGGGAACTCCAAACCAAGAGAGAATGTTGTTTCTGACGAAAAATTCAAATACTTCTCTTCATGATTCTAGCTACTTCTTCGACCTTAACCCACTTTGTGAAGTATTTCACAGTAATAATTATGAACTGCCATCCTCCTAATGCTTTTAGGAAGGCACCGAGGATATCGATCCCCTATTGTGCCAGCCATAGGTTCATCAGGGGTTGGAGGGCAGTACTAGGTGCGTAACTAATTGGGGCATGCTTTTGGTACTATGGGCACTTCTAAGCTATGATCTTTGCGTCATGCCTCATGGTGGGTCAGTAATATTTGAGCCATAACGCTCATAGGTAGAGGGCTTAGGATTGAATGTGATTGCTGCATACTCTAACGTGCAGCTCTTCCATGACGCGTAACCCTTCCTCTTCTCAAAGACATCAAAGCAAGGGGAAGCTGACTCCCTTATGATACAGGATACTATCGATCAGCGTACAATTGGTAGCATGGTACTAAAGCTTCTTCAACTCCCTCCTATCCTCCGACAGCATACCTTACTCAAAATAACTCCGAATATAATCCATTCAGCTCGGCTCTAGTGCCGCTGCAAACAGTTCCATAACTTTAGCAGAGCCTGAAGCTATGCTTCTTTTTTTTTTTGGTAGGTACTCTATGAAGATCTTGCTATCTTTCACCTTAGGATTCCGTATGCTAGTAGAGACCAGCTTAGATAGCCAATTTGCCATGAAATTTTCCAATCGAAGGATCTTCTTGATGTCCCATGAAGGGAACTCCGCTAGGAGGCTTTTAACTTTCTCAAGGTACTTTGCCATAATGTCATTCCGACTTCATATTCGCCTCAAACCTACTGGACTACTAACATAGAGTCCGAGAAGATCCACAACTACTCGGCACCGATCTCCTTGGCTAGCTTGAGACTGGCGATAAGCATCTCATATTCGGACTCATTATTACTAGAACCAAATCTGAACTTAAGGGCGTAGCTAATGGTGACCTTGTGGGGGCCAATTAAAACAAGACCTGCACCTCTGCCCCTTGGGGTAGATGACCCATTGATGTGGAGAGTCCACACTAGCTTGTCATCACCTAGTGGTGTTTCCTCCTCTCATGTATATTCTACCACAAAGTCAGCTAGTACTTGTACCTTGTAGGCCATTCTTGGCTAATACTAGATTCCATACGTACTTGATTCCATTATGTACTTCATTATCCATCCAGGCATGTCTGGTTTTTATAGCATAGTGCACGATGGTTGATCCATAAGTACAGTGACCTGGTGCGCTTGGAAATAAGGCCTTAGTTATCGAGCCGTAATGACAATGGCTTAGGCAAATTTTTCTACCCAAGTGTACTTAACCTCAAGCCCATGTAGTATATGACTGATGTAATATACTGGCCTATGTTCTCTTCCCTTTGCTCTAATCAACACAAAGGAGAGTGCTTGGTCGCTTACCTCTAGGTACAGGAACAGGTCCTCCCCTTGGGCAAGCTTGGAGAAAACTGGTAGATGAGCGAAGAACTCTTAGAGTTGCTAAAAGGCAGTGGCACACTTAGGAGTCCATTCAAAACCCTTTGGATTTTTTAGAATTTTAAAGAACTCAACGCATCTATCAGCATTCTTCGAGATGAATCTGTTCAAGGTAGCTACCATGCTCATAAGCTTCTGTACTTCTCGGACTAAGGTTAGAGGCTTTATTCCCCTGATAGCTGTGATCTTCTTAAGGTTGGCTTCAGTGCTTCTCTATGTGACCAAAAAATCGAGGAACTTACCATAGCTAACGCCGAAGATGCACTTTTAAGGGTTCAGCTTCATCAGTCGAAGGCTTCCCTGAGGTCCCTGACATGATCGACTGGCTTCTAGCTCTTAATGATCATGTCATCGACGTATACCTCCATGTTACGCCTAATCTAGGGCTTAAACAACTTCATCACCATTCACTAATATGTGGCCTCGATGATTTTTAGCCCAAATGGCATCATGATGTAGCAATATGTGTCGTAATCAATGATGAAGGAGGTATGGACTTCGTCCTTCGAGTCCATTTTGATCTTATTGTACCCCAAGAAAGCATCCATAAAGCTCAGCAGGGCGTATTTTGACGTAAAATTGATAAGCTAGTCAATCTTAGGGAGGAGGAAACAATCCTTAGGGCAGGCTCTATTGAAGTCAGTATAATCAACACACGTTCGCCACTTCCTATTCTTCTTCTTAACTAATTCTACATTCGCTAGCCACGTTGGGTACTTTTCCTCTCTCATAAAGCTGGCTTAAAGTAGCTTCTGTACTTCCTCCTCAATTACGACCTACTGTTCTGGAGCGAAATGCCTATTTTTCTGCTTAACAGGCCACATTGTAGTGTCAATGTTAAGGCTATGAAGGATGAAATCATCGCCCACCTATGGGCAAATTCGTATAGGTTCGCCTGGTTGGCGTCGGACATGCTCGGAATTTCCCCTGACTTAGTGACCTATAGCCTTAACATTGACACTACAATGTGGCCTGTTAAGCAGAAAAATAGGCATTTCGCTCCAGAACAGTAGGTCGTAATTGAGGAGGAAGGTCACTAAGTTAGGGGAAATTCCGAGCATGTCCGACGCCAACCAGGCGAACCTATACGAATTTGCCCATAGGTGGGCGATGATTTCATCCTTCACTTCGGTTGAAGTCTCCATCCCAACTTTCTTGGTCTGCTCGGGAAGGCTTCCGATTTGGACATCTTTCGTCTCTTCTCCAGGCTTGCCTCTCTCATTCTGCCTCTCCTGCGAGCTTGTTTCTAAGGCAAAGATGCCATCTCCCTTAACCACCTTGAGATATAACTCTCGTAAGAGCTTTTGATCATATCTACATACCCCCACCCCATTTGGGGTTGAGAATTTAGCCTTTAAATGAAGGGAGGATGTAATCACCCCAAACGCATTGAGACTTGGTCTTCCCAAGAGCACATTATAAGGGGAAGGGCAATCAATCACAACGAACTTTATGGGAAGTTATGCCACATGGTCATCATCGCCGAGCTCCATATCTAGGGTAATGATGTCCTTGGCTCGAATGGTGCTTTCATTGAAGTTGATCAGATTATGGTAATATGGCTTCATTTTCACTAAGAGCCTCACCCTCATCCTCTCGTATGTGTGGAGGAAGAGAATGTCAGTGGAGCTACCAATGTCCACCGTAATCCTTAGGACGTCAAATTTTGAGATCCTTACCCCTATCACCAAGGCGTCTTAATGGGGTGTGTCGACTCCTTCAAGGTCTGTATTAGAGAAGGAAATAGAAGTGTCCAGCTTCTGTCTCTTCTCCCTTACAGCCAACACCTCCGCCGAGGCATTAACTGAGCTGCTAGTGCTCGGCCGGCTCTGAGGGTACGGCTCCCCTATGATTACGTTAATGACACTGTTGGGCCTGCGATCGTTACAGCGATCATTATTCTACTCAGCATGGGTGTTCTCAATCCATTGCCTTCGAGGTGTCTTGTCTCTATCATCGTCGAAATGGTCATCAATCCTCCAATGCACCACATATTTGTTAAAGAAGCCACGTTGGATAGCTTACTCAAGGGCGCTCTTCAACTGGAAGCACTCATCGGTAGTGTGGCCATGATCTTCATAGAACTGACAGTACTTGTCAAAGTTTCGTCGAATAAGGTTTCCACGCATGTTTTACAGTAACTAGAGTAGATTATAGTGCTTCACTTTAAAATAGACTTGAGCAATAGGTCTATTAAAGAGCACATACTAGGTGTAAATGGGAAGGGGGAGCAAATCGTGCTCAACTCAGCGCTTCTTCTTCCCCAAGCTCTCCCCCTCTGGTCTATTCAACATCCTATTGCCGAGACGATCCTTTACAGACGGCTTTTCCCTATTCTACTTTCCACCGGTCCGTTTATAATTGGCATCGCACCTAGCACCAATGTTATCCTCTTGGTTGATGTATTTTTGGGCTTTGTTCCAAAAGTCGACCAGGATCTTCGACTTGCTCTTCGCAAGCAATCAGAAAAAGTCACCTGAGAGTCAGATGCTGAGTTGTACAGCATAAACAACAACTCCCTCATCCAATTGAGGGATCTCGACCACAGCATTATTAAATCAGGCCACATAGTCTCATAGGGATTCTCCTTCGCCCTACCTTACTAAGTACAAGGATGATGTGTCCTTTAATAGAGGCTTATTAGCTTTGAAATGGAGACTAAATCTTCGCACCAACTCATCAAAGGAGCTGATGGAGTTGTCGGGGAGGTGGTTAAACCACGTCCTACCTGCTTTCCTCAGAGTACTTGAGAAGGCCTTACATATTATGGCATCCCCATGACCGTAAACTTCATAAGGGTGCAGAACTGGAGAAGATGGCCGTTGGGGTCACCCGTACCATCGTACTGGTCTAAAGACAGAAGTTTGCCATTTAGGGGAAACACTTCATCCTGGATGCCCTTGGTAAAGGAGGTCTTATTGTTGGCGACTAGTCCGGCGTCGCCAGCAAACTTGCTCCCCTGCTGTTCAAAAAGCCATCGCACCATGGCTCAGAGCTCGATCAAGTCGACATCATCTACTAAATGAGCTCATCATGCAACTAAGTGAGCCTGTACTCCCTATGAGTTGGCTTCTTGGTCATTACTAACCAGAGTTCAGTCGTGAGTGGCCACAAACCTGGCTTGTTGCTGATCCTTGACTTTCTACTACTGTTGTTGAAGGTCTTTTTGGCAAGTGCAGGCCTCCGAAGCTTCGAGAAGGTGAGTTCATGCAATGAGTCACTCTGCTTCGTCCAAGTGAGTGCGGAACAAACTGTTCTCCGTAATATATTATTCAACCAATTGCTCAATGTACTCTAGGCGCTCCTCCAGCGAGACTCTTAAGACGTACTAACTGCCCGTAGGTTGGTTGCATACCAACTGTTGATTCTCCTATTCGTCACATTGAGACATATTGTCCAAAGAATTACTTATGAGGTGTGTGTTTGAGGTTTCAGGTATAACAATTCAATTTCCCACAAACAATGCCAAATGTCGTTTCTCAATTCTTGTCAATCATCGTTTGGGCTCTACACATATTGAGCCTGCAAAATAACATACAATGAGGGGACATCGGGGAGTTGTCTAGTGTGACCATTCCGATATTTAAGTTAGCAGTGAGCTCTTCAGAGTGTAGAATATACGAAGGTAATACACAAACTTAATATGCAAAGTATATAGAGAGAGTTATCGTTAGACAATGGTTTGGTATTTATAGCAAAGTGGAATCGACAATTAAAGATCAATTGACGAGAGAGATCTTCTCAAGTGGAGCTGTCATGCCCAACGTGTCCTTAATATTCAGGCGTGACTGTTTTATCCTTATTTTATGGATTATGACCATTGCAGTACTCAATGGGCCTAGACGATTCAAGCCTAGAGCTGAGGTCTACGGGCGTAAACCTAGGGTCGCGAGACTTGGCGGATCTAATTAAGTCAAAAGGATCCATGCCAAAGTGCCCTATCAACATGTCTTGTTTTGAAAAGGTCTAGGATTGAAAAAAAGACTTGAGGACTCAAATAATTTAGTTACCAAATTAAAAGTATAGTTTTTCATATGAATATTTATTTCCATTTTGCCCATGAAATGATTTAGTCAAGATATGGACCTAGTGACATTTCAGTTAGGATAATGTTTTGAGAGAATATTTATGAATTATGTTGGCGGTACTTGATTTAAGACGATGAATTATAATGATCATCCCCTTATAAACTTTCGAAAATAGCATAGACATTGTCCAAAATTCTGGGGAAAAGAATCATTAGAGAACACCGAAGTTTGGTGAAAATACCTATTCAACCCTTACTCTTGAACTTTTACCAAGATCGGAACAAAAATTTTGATGTTCGGCCAAACTAACCTCTCCGCAACAAAAGATAATATGGGCCGATCGACTTTCACGCTTAACTCCACCCGAGATCGATGAATTTTTTTGGGAGAGGTGGGGAAGTTATTTCAATTAGTATTTTACAAGTTTGATCATAAAAAAAATGATAAAATGGTTAATTTGAAAGCTAAAACATTGATTGTTATCTTGGTTTGCAAAAAATCCACCAATTTTAAAAGTTATTATAATCTAATAATATAAATATTAATTTTTTAACAAAATATATCAAGTTCAATTCTCTGACATAATAGTTATAATATTAGATGAGGAAAGAATCCAATAATTGATATGATAATTTTATGTTGAAGTGATTAGCATAACCAATATCTAATTTAAAAGTTGAAGTTATGTAAATATGTTCGAGCTATTATATTCATTAATTGGCATTTTCTCCAAAGGAAAAACATTCATACTATATAAATCATAAGAATCTTGGTAATTATTGTTTATGATTAACTACCATGTATATCTCATGTTCATTAAAATCCTGTATGGATTATGAGAAATGATTAATATTGGTTAATAAGATCATAGTGATAAATGTTTTGTCAATATTAATTAAAAATTTTTGGGTAAGTATTAAAAAAGACCTATTAGTATTTGTTGATTTAATTATTTATTATTTTTAATTTTAAACATTACAAATGGTATTGGAATCAACCCTCTGCTAGTAAGCGGACAACGTGGAAACTACTTTAACCCTCTTTAAAAAAAAAGTTTGAGGAGTGTGAAGAGTGTTAGTAAAGTATGAATCTTGATATGCTTTAAGGATAACCAATAAGTTAAGGGTGGCAAGACCGAAATGAATCATACATTAAGAAGGAAAAAAAACTAGATCCAACTCTAAGGTATCAAAGACGAAGACGTTATGTCTTTAAGAAGGGAAAGATTATTATATCCCATATTAAGTAAATTCTCACACAAATTACCGTAATAATGAATATCTTATCAATATGAATTAGAAACTTTAGTTTTAGAGATTGAAAAGAGGTCGTTAATATTTGTTAATTTAGTTATTTACTATTTATAATCTGTAGCTTTACATGTTCGTAGCATTAATGATGGATTATTGTAATTATATGCCAGATTATATTATATGAAGAGAAGCCCTCTAATTTTCAAAATCAATTAATTTTAAGGGGAAAGATTAATTTCTCTACTTCCTATGCAATGTCCTGTTCTTAAAATCAGTCTTATGTTTCACATGCACCTTCCACATCTATATAAGGCGGCACGTGCCCCCCAACATAGGCTCACAGCATCCGGATGCACCATTAGTGTCCTATAAGGTCGAGTATCTTTCCTGTCATTCTCTTTTGCGACCGTTCCAGTCTTCAAGCCAATCCATCTCCCTTTTAAACTTCTTTTTTAATTTTATTTAAATTTTATATCTTCTTTTTTTTTTTTTGGAAAATTTTCCAAAGCCAGTAGCTGCCTATCCCGTAGCCTCTCAATCTGCCCCTGCACAATGTAGAGTGAAGCTTTACTAAGAAGTTAGGACATCCATGAGATGCTTTACTACTAGAAATGTTTGGTTCATGTGTGTTTATAGTACCGGTTCTCTATAGTTAATAAATTTTTATGGTATGATCACTACTCTCGCACTAGAGGGAGCAGCATCGGTTCCCACTACCTCACTCCTCGTATAAAATGTAGAGTTTAAGCCCAAAAATGTGAATTGATCTCTTCCACTTGTCATACCAACTTATAATGCTTAGTTTTCTGAGGAGGTAAAAAAAAAATCAGTTGGTTACTGCACCTGTTCATTCTATAATGCCTAGTTCTCAAATTGGAATGCGATGAGAATCAGAATCTGAAGATACTGGAGCAATCTCTAAATTCTTAACGACAACTTTCAGCTTAGCTGAAAAAATGAAGTTTTGATGGCAACAAAAAATAAATAAATCATGATGATAATAGTAATAAATCTCAGCAACTGGCTATATATGCATACTTGATTCTAATGCATCACTCTGCTTGTTGCAGAAAAGGGAGAGTAAGCGTGCGCTTTGCTTGGAATTGCGTAATTAAGAAACATGGATACCTTGAGCTACCGAAATAAATTGGAATATTTGAGGGTGTTGGCCAATGGTAATTCCATTGCCAACAAGCTCATCAATGCGATCAGGACCCGAGGAAAGAAGGAGCTGTGTGCCAAGCTGCTGAGCAAGTCATCCTTGCTCTAGAAGTTCGAAGGCCTGTTGTGAAGAAAGTGATTGAGCATCTTGGGCAGCTGTCAAGCAAGTTATCTGAAACTGCGGATCAAAGTAACCTGCTTACTCAAGTAAAGCTTATCCAAGATCCAGTTGAGGGTCTTGCAGAAAGTCTTGGATTGAGCGGAGAAATCAAATCCACAGATCTTATTTGAAAAACAAAAGATGTTAATGCTTTAAAAGTTCAGGAAATTACTAGAATAAGAGGGTACTTATGGCGTGGCTTAAAGCCCCAGCAGATCCTCACCAAAAGCAAAAGGGATGCAGTATTGTTCAATTTGAAGCAGTTTCTGTCATCTCGCTTGCAGGAAGACATCCAAAACCGGCTCCCATCATCATTCTATAAATGGAGAATGCGTTACATAGAGCTTCAAAGAAATCAAAGACCACTTGGTACCACTGAGCACAACATACGAATCATCAAGGATGGGACAGAAGACTTACTGGATTCTTATGTCAACGCCGAGAGAGCTTGCTGCAGAATTGTTTGAAGCTGGATTGGTAAGAATCATGGAAATTGAAGCAGGAGAAAGGCTGAAGGAGTTTCCTCGAATCATTCACAAATCGTTAGAGAAAGAAAGGTGTAGCAATCCTCACCATGATCTTATGCTTTTGGTGCATGGCACACCACCCAAGTGGGGCAAAGATACTTTCTGGCCTAGCTACCACTTAATCCAAGTGGCCAACCAAATCAGCCTGCCAGATTTACCAGGATACAAGGAATTCAGTCCTGATTCAATTACCAAAGAATTCCTCTCCAATAAAATGGCACGTGATCTGGCCAACATATATCATAAGCTCCAAAACTCAGCTTGGTGCACTGTTACAGGAACTTCACGAATATTGGTCCAGAAGAAGCTCGAAAGAAAAGAGAGGAAGTTGGAGTAGGAAATGAGAGACAAATTTGAAATAGGTATCCTGGATGCAACACATGACATGTTGGATTTGGCTCGGGACATATTGCAATCAGAAATGGAAGCATACAGACCGAAGGAAAAAACAGCAAATGCATGTCAACCTGGTGACCAAGATAATGAGATGCTTGACAATGCAATGGAAGAGTAGCACCTTGACCTATACTTTGTCTTTTGCATGCTATATAATGTAGGTGCAACACGTATAAGAAGGCACCTTCATCAGTTTTCAAAACTCGTGGAGATGTTACTAATAGCTTAGCTCATAATTTGTTTAAGTTAGGATGAAGAAGTGAGTAAATGCAGTGAGTTTCACGATGTTATTCTTGTTAAGATTTGCATACGCCTTCCTGCTTGAATTTTTTTTTTTTAATTCTACTTATCGTGGTGAATTTTTTCATCACATTCCCTACAATTCTAAAACTACATGCCATGGAACTTGCACGGTGGGTTGTTATATAATTCCTGAGTCACTATTGTTCTAATGCGTAGTGGCAAGGAATTGGGAGCTTGTAATCTACCAATGAATTTTCCAAAAACCCCCACAATCTAACTTATGTTGGGAAATTAGAGCTATAAATCCAGCATAAGGCAAAAAATTTGTGATGGTTTACTTTGAAGCCAACTTTATTTTCTATGTTAGAATAAACCTACCTGCCAAATGACCTTATAAGATTTAATTGTATTATGAACTTGAGGAGTCATCAGGAAGATGTTATTTTATTACAATTCTAAAATAAGACTAAGCTTCCGTATAGAATACCATACTGATGGTACTCTATCCTTGCATTATGCATTGGGGAAGAAGAGAGAGGGAAAAAAAAAAAAAGAAAAGAAAAGAAAAGAGAGAGAGAGAGGAGTGATGGGAAAAGAGAAACTAGAAAAGGAAATTTTAGATGCATCAAACAATCGGTAGCCCAATTCTTCACCTATTCCTTGCTTTGCCACAGGAATAGTAGACATTTTAGTGGCATCTTGGTGTCTTTCTAATTCACTTGGACAAGTGCATCAATCAATACTGTCACATTTTGAGGAAAGTAGAGGAAACTGATTGATAATATGCAAAAGATGGTTCACATGGAGCTGCATAGCTTAGAGCCTGAAGCGATGATCTTCATTTGCCTCAATTTTTCTTTTTGTTCCTTCATTGCTGCATTAGCATGTTGTGGTTACCATTGAGCATGGCAGCATAGGTAAGCAAGCATCCTTATGTTGTGGTACTAACATTAACACTTTCGTGTTTCAGAAGGTGGCCTATTGACTTGCTGCAGATTAAAATATCATTTGCCATAAGGAGAACTATTCTTATGTTGTGACGTATTGCCTTGCCACAATGCCAGTAGGGTTCCACTCTCAACTAAAGGTTGGAATTAAGTAAAGGCAATATAACGGTATGTCACAGTGTCACATCATCTTGGAATCCTGAAAAAAGAGCCTTCCAAGTTCTCAAAGTCGAGCCAAGTACTCTCTTTCTAATTCCTACCAAAAGCCAAGTTTTTTGTTTACTGCAAGCAAAATGTATCAAACCATGTTGCAAGAGCCTCCACATTGTCTGGTTTCTACCATTTCCTTGACATGTTCTAGGAGTGCTTTTATAAAAGAAACAGGATAATTGTTTTACACAAACTCGTTCATTCTTATTTGTATAGGAAGAATAAAGATATTTTCTCAAACTCCATAACAATAATTATATCAGATGGCAAGAAGGAATTTCTCACCTGGTGGTTTAGACATACACAAATTTTAGTGAAAAAATTATATGGAGGCACGCTGAAAGATTTGAGACCGGGTGATTAAATACCCAAGTCCATCTAGAAATGCACCAGGAGGCTCAGTTCATTCATCAATATATAGAGACGAAACTTTTTCAAAGAGGTAATTGCTGCAATGAATTAAGCACACAATGCTTCATTCTCCACAATACATTATACATTATTCTTATGGAATGTTTTTCAGGAACATGATGTTCTTTGTAGTAGATTAACTTACACCGTCACACATTAGGTACAGGAAAAGAAATAATAAATGATGTATGAGGACAAAGTACTGATTCAAGAATATTCTATACTTAAGCTCCCCTGCAATGAGAAAAAGATTTCCTCCTTTTGAAAACAGAAATCATTTCATATTCTACTATTATTTTCCATCGCGATTAACTACTGTCATATGACCCTTAAGGTAATTGTCACCTCCAAGCACCATGTACTATGGAAAAAGCCACTAGCTGTCATAATGTTTTGAGATTACTATGGGAATGTTTGGCAATAGTAAAGTTTAAATTATAGTAAGTGTAAAAGAATCTTGGAAAAAGCATTTTATGAAACCAACACTCTCAATTGCTTGACTTTCCATTTTCAATTCCAGCTTTCATTTCATTCTAAATTACTTTTACCTATTAAACATACAAGGCATGGTGATTAAACTCTCAGTGATCATACACAGGAGACAAGTATAGACTGCTTCTGTGATAATTCATCCCTAATAGAGACAAAAATTTGATCTGACTGAAGGAAAAGATATGACAACAAGGACTTAATGAATCTCTTTAATGGGACCTCTTAGCAAGCTGTAGTTAATGGGAATTCAGTCCCCTGGAACTGGAAAATCCTTTCCCTGACAATCAGGGCACAGTTAATATGGCAAGGCTTTGAAGACAAGATCATTCCTTATTAAATAAAATGGTACAGCTTCCTTGGATTCAATATCATGAAGTTCAAGACAGAGGACATCTGCTGATATTTGAGAGCCATCATGTGAAGCTATATTAAGGGCCATCTTGCTTTGATTAGTTGCTTGTCTTGGATTGGAGTTGTCAAGTTACTTGATACAGTTGAGTTTGTTAGGAGCAATCAAGGGCCAGATGGTTTATCAACTGGATATAAATAAGGAATTTTCAAATGCAGATTTGGATGACAAGGTGCAAATGCATTTGTCCTATGATTACAAGGTTTGCATAAGATGCTAAGTTAGTTTGCACGCAGCAAAGTATTTAGGAATAATTGCAAGTAACCTTCCTAAAGATGCGAATGGACTCCCTAGACTCCCAAACCATACCTTCATCTCTCTAAAGCTTTTGAAAACATGCACATACCTCCGAAACTATCACTAAATCTCCTAAAATCATCATTGGAAGTCCAATAGAAGGCAATAGTTTGGAGGTTTTACCAAAGATTTGGGAGGTATGCGTATATTTTTTAAAGTAATGGGAATGTGAAGGCATACTTTGGAGTTTCAGGGGGCCTATCTCCACCTAACCAATAGTCTAGGGATACATTTTCTATTTGAAAATAAGTTTTATCTAGTGATACCAGTTTCTTCATGATTGAAGGTGATATTCACTTGGATTGATCTAATCGGGAACTTACACTAGGAAGTTTACTCTTACTCACACAAGTTTTCCCTTCTCTATTTACATAACACAGAGCAGAAACATTTTATAAAAGATGAACAAAATTTACAAATGACAAATAGAAGACAACCCTGATTTGGTTGTGCAACTAAAGAGCCCCCAGTGAAATCAAAATGACTATTCATTATTCATAGTTGCATCATCAGACGTAAGAACGGATTGATACTCTAATTCAGTACTCTAGAGTCTAAACAAGCTTATAGTAACAGTTTTTCCCGGTGAGCAGGATTTGATAGCCTTTGCCACACGGACAGTTGAAGTGAAGGGACAAGCAATCCCCTATAACCTCCACACTCACAGCTTCCTGCGTTTCATCCTCAGTTTCATGATCCTGCAAGCATCAAATAATGTTAAAACACTCAATCTGACAGTAAGTCCACGTTTTATGAATTCTATGGAATCCAGTTTTCTCTTATATTAACGAGTTAAGTGAAAATGTAGGGAGTAAATTATATATGCTCATTGTTTGCCCCCCAATTTCTTAGAATCTTATTCCTCCAACCTACTAGTTCATAGGATGTTAGGAAAACAGGAGAAAGGATTTAATCATTTTTTGTTCCCAAGCCTCATATCCTAATAATGCTTATATTATAAAATAAGAGCAAATCATATGCGGTGGAATCATATTCTATGAAATTAACCAAATTAGGCCAAAGTGTTTACACAAGTAAATTACCTCTGTTCCATTGTTGTTTTCTTCATTGATTGCCTTCCTTTCATCCTCTTCTCTGCATATAACTTGATCGCACCAGTGGCCCATCAATTTCAAATCATGCTTCATCATTCTCAGCCTCTTCAGTAATACAACATAAATTATCAATCCATATATGAAAATTTTCTAACATAAATAGGTTGATCCATCTACTCTGAAGTTAACTGAGTCACACAGTAGATCGAGATTGCAGTTTCATAACACATTTTAAACCAACAGGTAAAATGCACTATAAATAGACTCCACAAATTCATAGCATGAACATCAGAAACAACAAATTCATAATTTTTTTACTTTCCGAATACCGACAACTCTAGAACACGCTAAAGTCAAATAATCATCGAGCTTATCTTAAAATGAGAATCAGGACGAATCCAATCTTTAAAAAAAAAAATTACAATTGATCTTGAATAAATAAGGCATTTTTACATAAAGAAAGATTGCAAATGCAATATAAACGATGAAAAGCATCCAAATATCATAAACATTGCATTACAAAAGGACCACTGAAATGAAATCATGGAAACAAAATTTAAAAGAAAAAAGGAAAGGAAAAAGAAAACATTAGCCAAAAACTATGTGGTACAAGAACTATCTCATACCTTAGAAAGGGGGCTCTCATCAACACAGGTTCCATCACCAGACAGAGGGCTAGGATCCGAGACAGTACGCCGGATGGTTGGTGGCAGAGGAGGCTTAACAGAACCTGAATCCACTCCACGTCTTGAAACCGAACAAGGGCTACCTTTAACAGGAGAAGGGGTTGTAGGATTCACCCCAACTTGCTCCAGCGAAACCTGAGAGTTAGCATTAGTATTTTCACTAGCATTAGCATTGGACCCCAAAACCGTATCAAAGAAATGGTTGGAATTGTTAATACAATAGGCAGGAGTTGAAGCCGTGTGGACAAGAGGAGTTACAGGGGTTTGGTTTCGTTGCATTGGCAGAGCAAGTTTAGTGAAACCATGGAGAGAATGGTTATTTCCTTGTGACTCAAGCAACTGCAGTTTCTTGGCCGTTTGTTGGTCTAAAAGAGGGGAAGGTAAAGGCCGCTTCATCGGGTTTCTTGGCCAGGTTTGGTGGTGGCATTTGGTGGTGGCTGAAGAGCAACTGAATTTCTGGAACTGGGGTATAAGGAAAAGAGCATGAGCAGCTTCCTCTTGATCATTTCTCGGTGGGGGCTGTACTTGTTTTTCTGCTGCTTGCCATTCTGATTGTTCTTGCTGTAGCTCTATGGAATGTTGAAGATCATCTTGGTCGAAATCTCGGAATTCGAATTGATGTTGAAGTTGTTCCTGATTGAGATTGCTCATTTTTTTTTTTTTTTTTTTTTTTTTTGCTTAAAAGAAATGAACAGAGACTTTTTAACGATCCTTTTCTTGGTTCTTGCTAAGGAACTTTTCAGGATGCTTTTGTTATTCTAGTTTTCCTCTTGGGAAGTGATTGCTTTTATTTTAGGAATGAGAAAATCCAGGATGATTTTGGAAGGGTTTATATAGAGTGACCGGTGACATTAACAGAAGAACAATAATCCAGATAACCGAAAACCGAAGCTCAATGCTATCTGTTTTTCCTCTTTTTAAAATTAACCTTTTCGGCGCATCTTTTCAGCTCGGATTGCTAGTTAATAAGTTCGTGACTCTATTAAACTCATTCTGATTCCACTATTTCAATAAGAAAAAAATAGAAATCCGAATAACCGAAATCGATTTATCGTCGTCAGGCAATTATATTTATTTTGAGGGAACAAATGAAAAGAAATAATAGTCATTTTAACATGGCGTGGATGTTCTGTTGCTAACTTTAATATTCAGATACCACGAAACTTCTGGTGTTTTTATTGATTGAATGAAATGCTTTCAATTTTAGTTAACAAAAAATAGATATTTTGGCAATTACATAATCAAGTCCTTTTTGTATCACGTGCTAGTGTTATATGAAATGCAAGCTAATTGAAAAAGGATAAATATTGCATTAAAATATTTTAAGTTTTTAATAGTGAATAAATTAAGATATAAAAAATTAACATGTATATATATCCGTTCACTGGGTTGGTCATAATTGAAGGAACTGAGAAATAAGACTTGAATAACTTGAAAACAAAAATACGTATTATAATACCCATATATATAATTACATGATTATAACATAATAATAATTAAAAAAAAAAGGACACAAACACAAAACAACATAGGTATAATAATATATGCGTACTGCTACCTACTATGTAATACATATAGAAATATATAATATTATAACATAACATATATAATGATATAAACATAATACTTTATACTGTAAAACGTGTGTGTGTGTGTTTATGTGCATGTATAACAACATGACAAGACATATGTAACAATATATACGTCATGTGATACCATAATACAATGTAACAAAACACGTACATATTTTAGCGCCACACGTATCATAGACAAACCGCTTAGAAGCCCCAAACTGTGGCCCAGTAGAGGTCTAATGAGGTTAGCCAGTCAATGCGTAGTCTATGCTTGAGGTCCGCCCAAAAGCCTTGCAAATCAGAATGTCAAGATTTAACATATATTAATAGGCACAGTAGGTAAGAAATACGGTAAATGCAAGAGCTCAATAAATTAGATAGATCACGTTTAATTAATAAGGCTTTTTGTATATGCACGATTTCTCTTATTTATAATAATCCATTTTGAAAGAAACTATATATTTTTTTTTCCGAAGTTTTTCTCCCTATTTTCTTTCTTTAAAATATTTTAGTGTGTTGTGGATTGGATTAACTTAGTACTTTCGAGAGCCTTTGAAGTGAAGAGTGAAAGTGAAGATATTTTCTAGTGTACAGAACAATGTCCAAACTATTATGGAAGAGATCAACCGTGAGGAGCACCTAAGGTGAAGGAAGGCTAAAAGAATTACAAATTCACATGGAGGAGATGAAAGAGAATATCCGTGATGAAATGTAGGGGACTCTCACCACACCATGGAAAGTCTTGAAGTACAAGACAGCGCCTCAAAGCCCAAATGGAAGACTAGGGGCCAAAACTGGTAATTTAGAAGCCAAGACAATTGGGGTGGAAGAAACAATGGAGACAACTATTGTAGCCTTGAGGAAGGAAATAAAAGGCCTTAGGATTCAACTAGCAATTTCTGGGGTGGCACTAACGAATGGGATAACAATTCAACAACCTCCTAAAGCTATAATACTTCAAGGAACATGGTCTGGGAAGGAGGTAGGCAATCTCCTGGAGAGTCAATGAAAAAAGAAAAAGAAATGTCTTTGCCAACGAAACAAGCTTGATCCAATAGAAATTTTTGTCATTCCCAAAGCTTCTCCCAACGACTTTTCTCATTGCTAATTGTCGTTGCTAAAGGCTCGTAGACTTAACCTATGCCAGCAAAAAATTGTTGGCAAAAGTTGACAATGAATTTCAAAAAGTTTCCTAAGTTAGAGGTGACTAAAAATGTAGATTTTAGTATTGGTAGTTAGTGTTGGAGGTAAAATATACATTGGAATTCCTATGCAGGACTTTGAATTTGTTATTAGTAAGGACTACTTGAACATAATTAATACTACCATTATTTCTTAGATATGTGTAGTTCCAAAAACTAGGAAAACAAGCACAACTACAAAGTTCATCACAGCATAAAGGAGGATAAAGCAAATGAGTCAACATCACCTAAAGGAGGAGAAGGTCTATCTTTGGTGGAGGAGGAAACTTTAAATGTAGTCTCTAGCAAGGTGACAAAGCTCTAGACAAATGAGATGTTGGTTGAAGTTTCAATAGAGAATGGATCAAGGTGAGGTACATCAAAGCATTTCAACAAGTAGAGATAGGGAACTATTAGGGAATGTCATCATCAGAAAAATAGGGGTAACAGTTAGCAATCGGAGCTAAGTAAAAAGCAAAGAGCTAATAAATTTCAAAAGTGAAAGATACAATAAGGACATCACTCAATTAAGTAGGAGAGAATATCATGGGCCTAATAAGATTAGGCCAATCAATGGTGTAATAGGTTAAGGTCCATCTAAAAGCCTTAGAAATCAAAATATCTAAATGTAATATATATTAGTAGGTACAATACGTAAATGCATTAAATGTGGTAATAAATAAGGTTAATCATGGCCATTGGACTAGATAAATTTCGACTGGTACGGACACAAGATCATCAAAATTACTAAGTCCATGGTATTATTATAAAAAGAAAAAAATACAACCTTAAAATCTCAAATAAAAAAGAAAAGCGTCCTAGTCTAACTTCTATCATAAAGTTTAGCTATCATGAAATCAGTGCTGATTTTTTAAACAATTTTGCTTTCTACGTAAATTAAAAGATAATTGGTGGGAAACTCATCCTCCATCTTATTTCTTATTCTATTCTTCACAATATTCATGGTGGAAAAAGAGCTTTCAGCTATTGCAATCGAGACTGGAATAGTCAACATTAACCAAATCAGAGGATAGATCAATACTTTTCTAGCTTCCTACAATTTGTGACATGATTCAAAAGTGGTATGTAGGCTCTTAAATCTTGGATTATGAGGAACGTTAGCTTAATACTATCAAGCTTGTACCATAAGATGAATCTTTTCTTGCTCATTGAAATGCTCGAGGTAAAACTAATAAGCCAACTCAAGTATCTTATCAAAACTTAACCTTTTGTAACCGTTACTTACATCAAGAGAAAAGATAAAACTTAGAAGATATATCATGTTGTACTAAACCTATGACTGAGCTCCTACCATTAGGTGTTAATGGTAACATAAAATACACTAATTAACTAAATCACATGGGAGTAATTTGAATATTCAATTTAGAAACAATGATATCATGCTTTTCATAAAATGTTATAACCTCTTTAATAAAATTATTCTATCATGATTGCCTCGTTTCTTCAAGCAAAGCTTTTATTATAGATATTAAGGATGTCAAATTCAATATATCTTAAGATTTTCATTACAAGGCTTAACAATGATCATGAATAATTCCTATAACATTCCTCAACATATATGAAATAAACATAAATTCAAAGCACATCATAGCACCAAGAGCACCACTTGCTTTACCTCGTGGAGAGCAATTTCCTTCTTCAACAATTTTATCAAGAATAATGTAATTAGCCTCAAACATATCAATATACTCTTAATAGAAAAAAAAAATAAGAACGCAACAAGTATCTTCGATAAGCCATAACATGCTAGCTTGATTAAGTCTACTACCCATTTCTAACTTATCATTTGCAATTCAATCAATTAGATTAGAATGGAAAGCCACTAGCAATCAATCTTTTCGCTTAGGAGATGAGCATAAAATATTTATAATATAATTTAGCTTCAAAAAGAACTGATAGATAGGATTTATTTCTCTTGCTACTCCAACTAAGGCTAACTAAAGATGATGAGTAAGACAGTGGATATAGTATGTATAATGACATTCATTTAAAATCAAAGCCTACAATTCCTTCCATTCACCATTCATATTAAATCCTTATCCTCGTATTTTATGAAAACCTAAGTTATTATGAGATAATACAATTTTATCTCATTTTTCAAATTAGAGGTTATCGTTTCGATAATATGAATAAGGTCAAAAAGTTTTTCTTTTATAATTTTTTCTTCCGCTATCTTACATCATTATAAATAGGATAACCCCATATTTGACATTGCAATTCAGGATCACATTCAATAATTAAGATGTTGTAGCTTTCTTTATCTCTTACTACTTTTGCTCATCTTTCATCTGATTCTTTATTCTCAATACTTGTCATAAATTGTAAGGGATTGAGCTTGATTTTCTTTTTCTTTTTCTTTTTTTTCTTTTTTCTTTTGTCTTGAAGAATGAACGAATTGTGACATGTTTTCCCATGATTTAACAAATAAATAAACAATTATAAGTAAAAATAATGTGAGTCATAATATATATTTAATTAGATGAATATATTAATTATAATATATGATAATACAAATTCTATATTATTTCTTCCATCTATATTTATGAAAATATTTGACTAGAAAATAATTATTTTCAAAGTAAAAAATTGGACATGACCATGATATTTTCATTTACCAAATTTCTTAATTATAACATACAATACAATGGAAAATACACATTAGGATATAGAGAATATATATAGTATATCAATATATATGATGCATGCATGTGTGTGTGTGTATGTGTGTGTGTCACATATTGTGAATTATATATATAGTGTATATAGAATTTTAGTTATGGTTTATAATATAGTTTACTATATAGAGTAACTTATAAAATATAATTTTCGTTTTTATAATATAATATTTAAGATAGAAGATATTCAATTATATAAATTACAAAATCATTATCATTTACATAGCTCATAAATAATTGTTACGTAAAAAATATACAAGCAAGCAACCATGACAAACTAAATTAGAAAAATAAGATAAAAAATGACAAATAATAACAACACAATATAACATTAGCTAAAACATAAAAAGAAGTTGTATAATTAAAAAAATAGGGAAGAATTATAACCGAAGGGATCAACTTTTAGAGATAAGTTCAAACAGCGAATCAGCGTTTTGAAAAGTTTAAATATGAGATCAAAGTTTCACAAAGTAATTCAAATTAAAGATCCAATTATTATAAGACTATAATTTAATAATCGTTCTATAAAATTATTTGAATTATTTTGTAAAATATTTATTTTTTACTTAAATTTTTCAAAACGTTAATATCTTATTTGAATCACTATATAAAACGTTGATATTTTATTAAAACTTTTCGAAATATTAATCTTTTATTTAAATTTATCTCAAATATTAATTTCTTCTGTTATAATTTTCTCAAATAACATAGTCACAAGAAAAGAAAGAATAGTACATTATACACAGTAAAATTTTTTATCCTAGTTAAGGTCTTATGTATGAGAGTAATAATGCAACCAATAACATTAGTGCACATCTAATAACAATGGGAAAAGAACGTATTCTAATATTAGAAAACTTATGACATTTGATCATGCCTCTTGGTCTTGACTTTTGGGAATATGCTCTTTTACATATAAATGGTAATAATACATATAACAAATCACTTTTCATAGAGGAAAAAAAAAAAACAAAGAAAAGAGCAAATCAACAAAGAAGATTTTTTACTAACAAATTAAATAGATTAAATAATCAATACATCTTAAATAAGTTACAAATATGGTAAATTTTACCTTGCAAAAAAAAAAAAATTGAATAGATTTAAATATAAAAGGTTTTTGGTTTGCATCATTAGAAAGAAATTTGTTTTTGTTGTTATTCTAGATAAAACTATTTATGACAAGTGCTCAAGAGTCATCAATAACTGCCTTAATAAGACGATTTATTAAATGTTTTAAAAACGAATCAATAACTTAATTTTTACCATTTAAGACTTATACAAAATAAATATTTACAACTTCCGTTCATAAATAATTAGATAGAGTACTTGTTAGACCATTTCTTTTACTATTTCATACTTTGTAATTTTTATTTTTTTTTCATTTGAAAGAATTTCATATATTTCAAATTAATACTTTTCTTTTTAATAAAAATATTACCCAATTTGATGATGCAATTTCAAGAAAGGGTCAAAAGAAATCAATATGAGTTGGGCGATAAGTTTTGGAAGATACAACGGCAATTAATATGTAAGGAAATCAGCCCATGATCGTCACAGTGATCTGTAACTGAAGCTTTATTTCTTTTTTGTGCTGGGGCTTTAGCCCCTTTGCACCTCCCTTTGGGCCCATCCCTTCAACTATTCAATTGAAAAGCATTTTACACAAATAAGAGGACTCCCTCATTTGCAAATCATTCATAATTGAGTAAAACTGTATTTTTCCTAGAACTCCTTTCTCTAATTCTCCCTCAAAACTTTTGAGTATGTATAAGTGCCATAAGGAAGTACCCCTAAGCAAAACTCTCATGACTTGGTGTGCATACAAACACACAGATATATATATATATGTAATGCTTTATACTATACATTATTACAATATTATATATACATACATACAAAAATGTAATACAATATATATAATGACACATATTATATTTGGTATACATTATGATAGTATATTATAAATCTACTATAATTTTATATTTCAATTTATATAACATAACTGTGTTTTTTGTTACATGTAATAGCAATATATTATATTAAAAAAATTACAATGAATGAGATCAACGTTTTAAGATAAATTCAAATAAAATATCAATATTTCAAAAAATTCAAACAAAATATCAACGTTTCATAAAGTGATCCAAATAAGGGATCAATATTTTCTAAAGTTCAAGTAAGAAATCAACATTTCACAAAATGGTTTAAACAATTTTATAGATTGACTATCATGAATCCTTATTTGAATCGTTTTGTAAAACGTTGATCTCATATTTGAACTTTTGCAAACATTGATCCTTTATTTGAACTTTTCAAAACTAATGAAACTTGAAAATTCGTTGTTGCTCATCTATAATAACGAGGAAGCTTAGAGAGATGAAGAGCTCAAAAAAAAAAAAAAAAGAAAACTAAAATCTATTACATATTCAACTACCAACTGTACAAGAAATGTTATTTATGTGTAAGAGATATACATGCAATTATCACACGTGTGTAAGGAATAATTATTTCTATACAAATAAGTTTATACTATTAACACCCCCTACCTTTCTCTCTCTCTCTCTCTCTCTCTCTCTCTCTCTCTCCCAAGTTGGATGAGCAAAAAGCCCTAACTTAACTAAAAAGGACCATAAGGGATCAAGAGGAAATTTAGTCATGACATCAGCAATCTACAATGAAGAAGAAATGTGGTGTAAGTGAAGAAATCCCGTAGCAATGTTGATAAGGATTAAGGACTGATTATACGCTCCCAAGCCTGAGGGCTCTCTCAAGTGGTCCGCCGAGTTGTCTGAAATGAGTTAAGCACTGAAGAGCAATGCTTGCCTCAATCTAATTTGCCAAGCTACTTCGCTCTCCATGCCATCTAAGGTGTTGTCGAGATGACCAATCGACATGCCGAACTGAACCCTCCGCTATGCACAAGTCCATACGCTAAATTTGAATATAGTAATCTCTAAAGTGCCAAAGCCAAGTTGATAATTGTTAGGAGCCGACCCTCTGAGGCCAACCCATGATTCTAAAATACAATAGAACATATAGAACGATATACACATGATTCTATATGTTATCTTTTTACACTCTTATATATTATGATATAGCAAACAAATATGACAATATGTACATTTTTTTTTTTTTACCAAAAGATGTAAATTTCATTCATTAAGAAAATGATACATTGATTAAAGCAATTCATACAAGAGGATTCACAAGTAAAGGATTAGGGGTACGAAAACCTAATCGAATGGACCAATACATCCCTTCGAAAGTTTACCCTACTTAGGAAATAAAAAAGGTTCTCCTATATGAATAAAACTCAATCAATTGGCAAGTACAAAAAATCTAATAAAATGATGACATAACCTTGTATAAATGAAAAATAACCAATACATAAATAAAATCGCTTATTCAAAAAGAATTGTGGACAAACCTACATTCCAATTGCCTCGATCTCTTCAAATTCACCAAATCTATAAAAGAATATTAATGGTTATGGATGTGATAGATTGGTAATAGTGAAAATTGAAAAAAAAAAAAAGAAAAAAATTAGATCTGAGAATTTATATTTCATGGAAAAGTGGAGAATTATGGATATTAAAATCAATAATAGTGAATCTATGGTTATATAAGTATTAAAAAAAAAAAGAAAAAGCAAAAGGATTCTAGCCGCTCTCATATAGCTAAGGTTTATTGAGAGGTTTTATGTGTATGAAAGAGAGAGAAAGAGAGAGTGAGAGGATCTAAGCTCTTGTACTCAACGCATGCAACAATATATATATGTTGCTATATACTATATAATGTATATTTGTTATTATAACCTAGCAAAACACAAACATACATATTACATATACATGCACATACATATACATGTATCTATGTAATAGATTTTTTTATATTTCTTAAATGGTAATTATCATATTGAAAAATCATGTTTTTTCAAATAGTCACATAAGTCATTCATTTAAGCACTTATAACATGGATGTGAAATCTAATAGTATATATATAAACAAATATACACACACATATAATACAATAGGTACAAAATGATATATTTATCATATGTTACGATAGTATATATTATATATCTATTGTATTTTAATATTTAATATATATAACATTATTATTATGCCTTAAAAATGAGGTTGTAATAATTCCACTGTATATTCTTACCATAGCAAAAGCATATTAAGTTAGGAAACAATCTCTAAAGTCTCAAATGTAAATTTATCAAATAAATCTTCCAAACTCTTAATCCATAAACTTTGTTTATAACTCTAAATCATAACATTTGAAGAAAATTGGCATAATACCTAATTATTTATATCTCTAAGATATGAAATTCAAATACAACCAAGTTATTTCTACTAAATAGCTACTTTAGTGATTCTCTTGGTCTTCAAAATAACTATGGCATGTCCCACTCCCATAGAACAAACCATATATAATAACAAAATTTTCTTTATAATTTAATTGGCACCTTAAATAAAAAGTCCTAACATAAGTGAATTATGAAGCATAAATATGTATACTGCATGTTAGATTCAAAATCTCAATCTATATATAAAATTATATAGAAAAGTAATTACAATAGAGTAAGATCGACATATCTCTAGCCATTAATTAGTAAATTATCTTTCAAACTATCTTAGTTTTGGAAACTTAGATACTTTTAGCTCCTCAACAAACTTTCCTACTGGTGTACAATTACTTTAAGGTTTTTAAGTGTATGGAGACTAAGAACCTAAGCGATTTTCGTTTATATATAAAGTCCTCCCATCAATGACTAATTTAAAAAACCCTAAACTAACTTGTTTATAGAAAATATGTAGGTCACAATTAGATAATAGGATTAGGTTTCATGTGGCCACTTTATGCATTTTATATTAACAAATTGCTTAAAATATAAACTACGTATTATATTCTCTCATTTAGCCTACATATTTTTATACTAAATTCTATGAATTCCTTATCTTTAACTAAGAAATGAAATATACGAATCATGGCAGCAGTCCTCTTAGAACAAGTACTATCTTCCATGTATCACAATGCATTTTATTCCTTTAATGTCAATCAACTTTACAATAAGCCTTATATTTATTTCAAGGTCCAACTGAATATAGTTGTTCTAAAACGAAAATATGTATACTTAAAAGTAAAAACGACCAATTGAAACGTTTCCACACAAATAACTAAAACACATCACAAATTAAGACCAAGTGTTAATCGTACTACATGATCCTTAAAACCCTTTGGTGGCATGTCTTTTGTTAAAGGATCAACTAAAATCAATTTAGTACTTATGCTTAATGACCACTTTAGCTTCCTTTATGCATTTCCTTATGGATAAATACTTGATATTGATGTGTTTACTTTGACTTCCACTTTTGTTATTCTTAGTCAAGAAAACTATTACCGAATTGTCACAATACATCCTAAATGGCTTAAAGATGGAATCCATTATTCTAAGCCCATATGTGAAACATTTTAACCACACAACATGTGAAGTTGCCTCAAAACAAAAACAAACTCAACCTCCATCATAGAAGTTGCTATCAATGTATGCTTTACATTCCTCCAAGAAATGGCTCCGCCAACATACATAAGCACATATCCTAATGTTGATTTTCACGAATCAACACATCCAATGAAGTTTAAATCCGAATAACCAACTACCTACAAATTGTCAATTCTTTTGTACATAAGAATATAGTTTTTATTACCTTTAGCGTATCTCATCACCTTTTTAGGTCCTCTTTAGTGGTCTATGCCTAGATTACTTTGGAAATGTCAAGTCCTATACAAACATGAGCATACATTAGACTTCCAACTGCAAAAGCATATGGAACATTTTTCATTTGTTCCCTCTCAAGCTCATTTTGTAGGCATAGTTCAAATTGAATCTATTACTCTTCACATGGGTGCTACACTTAGTGAACATTGTTTCAATTTGAATCTCTCCAAAACCTTATTAATATAAGTTTCCTATGATAGGCCCAAAACTCATTTAGATCTATCTCTATAGATCTTAATGCTAATGACATGAGATGCCTCACCCATATCTTTCATATCAAAACTCTTAAAGAAAAACCATTTCACATGATACAACAACCCTTATTATTTATTGCTAATAGAATATTATCCACATAAAGAATAAGGAAGCAAATCTTATTCTCACTAACCTTCTAATATATACATTAATCCATGATATTTTCTTCAAAACCAAAGGAAAAGATTACATCATGAAACTTCAAGTATCATTGGCCGAAAGCTTGTTTCAATCCATATATGGATTTCTTAAGCTCACATACTAAATGCTCGCCATTACTAGAGAAGAATCCTTTAGGTTGTTTCATACAAACCACCTCTTCTAGCTCCTCGTTTTGAAATGTTGTTTTTACATCTATTTGATGCAATTCCAAATCAAATGCACAACTAATGCCAAAATCACACAAAGAGCATCTTTCTTGGATACAAGAGAAAAGTTTTTTATATAATTGATTCCTTCTTATTGAGTGAATCCCTTAGCAACAAGTCTTACTTTATATCTCTTAATGTTACTATTTCAATCTCTTTTTATTTTAAAGACCTACTTACATCTAATGGCCTTTACACCATTAAGTAACTCAGCAAGATCCTAAACTCCATTAGATGCCATAAAATTCATCTCATCCTTCATGGCATTATACCACAAATCAAATTCATTGCAGCTCATGACTTCTGAAAACGTTTCTGGATCATTTTCTACACCAACATTATAGTCAAGTACTTATAAATACACAATGTAATCATTAAGTGTTATTGATTTCATTTCTCTAGTTAATCTTCTCAATGTTAAACCAACATCCTACTAAAGAGTTAGCTGTACATCTAGTTGTTCAACAATTTGGGGAACTTATTGAATAGATTGATCAACTAGATCATCAACAACTTATGGAACTTCATTAGCTGGTTATTCAACATCAAGATAGAATTGAGGGGTGCTATGTATAATAACTAATCTTTCACTCAAAGTAGAAATTTCAATGCCACAATGATCCTTCTCAAAGATTAAATCTTGAGATTGATCGATCCCACAAGTCAAGTCATTCTCAAGAAATCTTACATTTCTTGATTCTACAATCTTAGTACTGTGAGATGGACAATAAAATCTGTATGCTTTGAACTTTTCAATAGACCTAATAAAAATACCTACATATCATCCTTAAGTCTAATTTCTTTTCTAGTAGGTTATAAACTCTTACTTAAGACGAGCATTCGTAAATGCACATTTGTTGAAAACTTGGTTTCCGACCCTTAAATAACTCAAATGGCATTTTAAGTACAGCCTTAATTGAAACTCGACATACAAACACTATCAATTTGAGAGCTTCAATCTACAAGGATTTAGGCAGCTTAGAACTATTAAGCACACCTCACAGCATGTCCATTAACGTTTGATTTCTTCTTTTTACTACACCATTTTGGTCAGAGAACCAAGCATGGTATATTAGATAATTATCCCATGCTGTTGAAGAAATCTCACAAAAAGACCAAGTGCTTGTCCTTCCGCAATGTATTTACCATAATATTCTTCACCTCTATATGATCTCATGATCTTAATTTGCTTTTCACACTGTTTCTCAACTTCTACTTTGAACACATTAATAGCATCTAATGTCTCATTTTTATTATGAAATAAGTAAAAATACATAAATCATGAATAGTCATGTATAAAAGAGATGAAGTACTTTTGACCATACATATCCATATCTAGACAACAAATATCTATAAGTATGTTTTCTCATAAATCTGAACTCCACTTACCACCTTTCTTTACCTTGTTAGTCTACTTTTCCTTTATGCAATCTATACAAGTATCAAAATCGGTGTAATCTAAAGTATTAAGTACTCCATCATTTACTAATCTTTTAATTCTTTCAACAGATTTATGGCCTAATTTGCGGTGCCACAACATATAGGAATTTTCATCCATAACACATCTTTTACTACCAACTTGAATATGCATTGCATTTTGAAAAACATCGTTTTGCAAATTGATTTTATAAAGCCCATTAATAATTATGCCATCTTCAACAAGCTTTAATTTAAAAAGTATCTTTAAAGAAGTATCCACTGAATAAAAAAAATCCCAATGGCATAAGTCTTACAATTGAAATCAAATTTTTTGAAAAACTTAGTGCATAAAATGTCTTTTCCAATTCTAAAACAAAACCACAACGTTATGAACCACAACTAAGAACAGACAAGGCCGGCCATTGGATGGGTCCAAGCTTACAGAAAGCTCGAAAAGGGTTAATGGGGATAGGTATGAAAAAGGTAATAATGGCGAATGAAACAGTAAGTAAAACCCACAAACAGCTTCAAAAAATATGACGCACTAATGGAACTTCCGTTGTTCATCAATATCCTTCAACAAATCCTTGACATTTTTGCACTCCCCAATTGAACCACAAATGATAACATTATTTTTTGTCCTTATGAACATCATATTGAGGTAATTAGATCGCTCCCAATGGTCACATAAAGCAATTTTAGCTTAAGTGCTAACCTCAATAGAAACAAGTGGTTCATCTTTCCTTATAACGTAATCAATGTCCATACACCCTAATTGGACAAGAATTCTCTCATTCCATATTTTATAACTATTACCATTCGAATCTTGAACTTCACATTTGATATCAAAAAAATTCATAAGTTGCAAAATTGCATAGAATAATAAACATGCTTATTTCACTTTAATTGAGGTAAAATAAACATTATCATATGTAGACACTAATTTTTATCCCCCGTAGTTCTAGTTTTTATTTTAGGGTCCTAATTCTGAAATTAAAAAAAAATAAAAAATATATGCAAAATAAAAAAAAACAATAAAATAAAATAAAATAAATCATAAAAATACAAAAAAAGTGAAAAAAGAAAAAAGATTTTTAGATTTTTAGAAAGTAAATTATTTTAGGGTCAATTAGATTAGTTTTTGTCCATTTCAAATAGTTTTAGAAAGTTATGTGATTTAACTATAATTTAGTTATACTAAGTGTTAAGGCACAGGCCAACAGCCTAACGAATAAATATTTGAACATTGGCATTGGCATTGGAATTGGATTAGCTGGAGGTTGCAGGTTTAAATCTCACCAGGTACATATTTTTCTATCTTTCATTTTGCAAAAAACGATTGAGTGAATGGGTTTCAAATTTAAATCTTTTAATTTTTTGTGAGATTCAAATCTAATTTGATTTATATCAAATCGGATTTAAATCATTATAAAAAATTTAAATCTAGTTTGATTTTTATCAAATTAAGTTTAAATTGATAAAAACGATTTAAATTTAATTTGATATTTATCTAATCAAATCGAGATTAATATAATAAGATACGATTCGATACGATCTAAGATCTTGTTTCAAGTTTTATAAATACAAATTACACAAAATAAAGTAGGGAGATTTAGAGGATCTAGGAAAGAAAAAAGCAAAACCAACTTCATAGTTCATCGGCCTTAGTTTTAAGTTCGCATAACATCCAATCGCGAACCTAACTCCACCAAGCTCATTCCCAATTGACAGCACAAGGCACACTTCAAATACTATCCCTTGAACAGCAGCACCATCACCTGGTCGCCAGCAATCTTCGATCTACTGAATAGCAGTAACAATCAATAGTAATGATCAGCAGCCTCCAAGTGACACTGAAATCAAACTCCAGCTACAGCATCCACAACAGTACCAAACATGTCTTCCACTGTGCTAACGCTACTAAACAAGGCAGCAGCAACACATTGATTGATACAGCATAAATCTTCTCTCCTTCATTGCCCGCAGTATACTTCAACATACACCCCAACCTAACACGGTAGCAGTACACAGCTATTTATCTACTAACCGCCTAAATAATCCCCACGCTTCACAAACACATTCCCATCAACAGCCTACTGTACAAAGGGCAAACCCCCACATACACGATCAATTTCAGTCCATCAGTTCAAGCCACTTCGCTGATCACTTCACACACCATCCCCACACATCTGCAATCTATACCAAACTAGCAAACACACTCCAAACAAATTCCAGTCGCAAGCCAATAACTCCTACTGCCATACTACATTAACACCGACCACAACCACATCCCTAGACAATTCTCAACCGCTCTGATGCTACTTCAATCAGTAAGTACATCAGCGGCAAGCTCCATCCATGTCCTACACTCGACGAACAACACGTCGCATGGCGAAGACGCGACCAGTTTCAACTTTGCTTCGCTGATCTACAACCGCACACCATATACCGTCGACAAACCGAGCACCCTTCGTGCAATTCCGAAGTCCACTGCACACGCAACACTCTAGCCATTGCAAAAGAATTAAGGTTCGATTTCTTCTTTTTATTTCTTTATTTATTATTATTATTTTATTTATATAGTTTACTATTATTATAATTATATTATATTATTATTATTAAATCCTTGGTCATATAACATCGTATATATAAGATATATATATATATATATTAAGAAATTTTTTACTATTAGTTATTTTTATATCAAGTATATTATATAACATGATTTTATCTAAATAGATAATTGTTTAATAGTAGAAATATAGATATACATGTATATATTAACTTAGGTGTTCTTTTTAGTATTAATTTTCTTTATATTAAGTATTGATTTAAGTAAAAGTCTATTTAAGAGTAGTAGGATATATATATATATATATATATGTTCAGGAATTGTTAGGATTGATTCTTTTTTTGGATTTGGTCTTGTTTTAGGATTTCTTCACATAGAAAATATTTAAGTAATAATTAATAACAAAAATCCTTTTTTAAAAAAATTTTAGGACTTTTACAGAGTTTTTTTTTATAAGATAAAGTCACTTAAGAGTTAAGGCCTTTTAGATTTTTTTTTTAAAATAAACGTAATCAATTAAAAATGTAAATCTAATCAGTTTCAAAATTCAAATGAATCAATACACCAAAGATTTTTTAAAAAAACTACAATCGTCTAATTTCGACTAGCGGGTACGTAGGCACCTTCAAAACAACAATAAAATTTGTAGAAAATTAGATTCTTTTTCTTTTGGTTTTTATTTTTTCTTAAAAACATTATAATTTGAAAAATAATCCTAATTTTGGTAAATAAATAGTGGAACCCGAATTCAGAACTTACTAATTCTTCCCTTAAATTGAAATCAAAAACCGGTAATCAAGTCGTAATTAATCCGCCTAATTTATTACAGTTTCTTTCCTTTTTCTCGATTCCAGTTGGATAGCAACTCCAAAAATTTTTCTAAATAAAAAATCAAAATTTACTCATTTCTCTAATCGATGATTAATATTAAATGGGTTAGAGTTTAGTATTAATCAAAAAGGGAGAAATCAATTTTAAATAGAAAACCGAAAAATCAAGCTCGATATCATGTTTTACTAATGTAAAAACATGCATAAAATTATTTAAATTTATGAATCATGTAATAAATAAAACTACCTGCAAGCTAAGTTATACTTAAAGATTTATAAATATACTTAATGATGAAATTAATAGACTGTATTCCTTTTCTTAATCTCTATAGGCAAATTAAGAAAAATATTATGTTATTTTATCCCTAATTAATCATACAAATATAAAAAAAGATTCATATGGGATAAAATTTACTATATTCAATATGATTAATCACAATCAATGTCATTTACTATATGTGATCAAATACCTAATATATAATTTTTTTTTTTTACAATTAAAGATATTGTGGTTACTCCTTAATTAACAAAAATTATACCAATTGATCATATGATATATATTCTTTAAAAAATATATAACACTGTATGCACATAAAAATTAATTCATGAAGTATAATGACCAAATAAGAATATAACAATAGGTCATAACATAAAATGAATATAGGGAATAAAATTCAAACAAACTTGCATACAATATAGCAATAGGCTAATGCCAATGTTGATCGTTGCACCAAGATATAAAACAAAAACTTTTACCATAGTAAAATAACTCTTTAATAAAAGCATTGATTCGTATATAATCAAATAATTGCCGGTCTGAGAAAAATTCAATAGACTTTGATAATCGGAATTAAACCACAACCGACAAACATTCGTGGATACACGTCGGATCCATATTCGGTCCACTCAAAACCACAAAGGCCCAAGGTCCGTGATGAAGCATCGATCGTCAATTGAATGATCCATATGTTTAGATATGATAACTTAATCCATATGGCAACATACTCCACTCTGGAAGGCATCTAAATCAAGTTCATTGAATTCCACTTTATCCATGTGGCAACAAAATCCCAATGAAATTGAAGACTACAGAAGGCATACAATTATGAATTCATCCGTCTCATTTTGGATGTCTTATCAATACATTTAATATTGACAAGCGATTTACCAAATATAGGTGTCAATTTTTTTAACTCCAAAGCCAATATACTTTATCACTTGTTTCATCGCACACGATGAAATCATCCTTGTATCATAGAAAATAGTCACATAATTGCTTTAATTTTTCAAACCCTAACTCTTAAAATTGAGGAAATTAACACCTTATACAAATTACTTTAGGCTTTAGCAATCTCAATGATATTATGGCTCTAATTCCACACATGATTAGTCTAATAAATACTAATCAAGGTAGAGATAAAAATAAAACTACTCTAATATCAACTATTAAATTCAAAATCTCAATCTATATATAAAATTATATAGAAAAGTAAGCGTAGTAGAATAAAATCAACATACCTCCGACAATTGATTAATAGATTTTCTCTCAAACTGTCTTGGTTTTGGAAACTTAGATGCTTATAGTCCTTTGCTAAACTCTTTTGATCGTGTATAGTTTATTTAGGGCTTTTAAGTGTGTGGAAGCTAAAGAACCAAGTGGTTTTCATTAATATATATAGTCCTCTTATTAAAAACTATTTTAAAAAACCTTAAACTAACTAGAAAATATATAGGCTACAATTAAATAATGGGATTGGCCTCATGTAATTACTTTATACATTTTAGATTAATAAATTACTTGAAATATAAAATACGTATTATACTACCTATATATATGTATGCCACTTTACATACATCTAAATAGATAGATTAATGCATCATCCATAAGATTCAAATTACAACAATCACTCACATTTGTGTAAAACAATGATTGTATCAAGATTTCAATTGAAACAATTTCCTTTATCAACTTTTCATCAAAGTATTTTCCATCATGTTTCCATTAAAACTGATTCCATGTCAAATTTTCTACTCCTGCAACTAGATCCATAAATTAAAAGTATACTACTATGAAGATTCCAAGAACATGAACCAAAGATTCCAAAAGATACAAACACTTGGGTCACTAAAACCAATATTAACTATATCAAAAAGGTCTAAGACTCCATATCCAATACCATTACTGAAAACCAATCATCTTGTTGACCATTTAACTTAAAATTCACATCCAAAGTTCATCATATAATAATAAACCATCATTTCACAATAGATACACATTCAAGAATGTTATTTACATCTATTTTTTTACCTATATGCACAAATAGTACACTCAACCTTGTTTAAGTTATTGATAATCACCCAAATGGGATATCGAATATTATAAATCAATATCTTTTATATTAAAAGGTCATAATTCCACAATCTATGGTTTGATTCTCTACCTAATTACTTGTTTAAGTCTTGAGATCCATTCATTTATGATCCTTGTGTAACTTATGTAATTGACTAAAGAGATAAGGAGGACCAACCAATCAAGGGTGACGATCAATCAAAGAGGATGAATAGTAGACTACGAAATGTTAGAGGTTAACCAATCTGGGGTGACAATTAATTGAGGTTTACCTAAGATTGACCATGTAATGCCTTGATTCGTTTTTTTTTTCTTTTTCCAAGATTTTCTCCGGAATTTCAATTTCTAAACACTAGACATTAACTTCAAATTGTATCTTGCATTTAACCCATGTTATTGACTAAGTTCTCCTAATATTTTTATGATTTATATTCCTACTTTTAATTTCATATTACATTATTTTTAATGTAAAAATCTATTATTTATGAAAAATTGTGATTAAAACTTAAATTATGTTCTAATCCTCAATTCATGACTAAAATCTTAAGGTGGAGTAAGAGGTAGATATAAAATGAAATTAAATTAGAAATGCTTATCTTAACATTGAGAGGATTGAACTCAAATTATATCGTAAGGCATCGTAAGGCTCTATTAAAATTTCGTCTATCAAGATATTGTCCTTCAATGTAAACAAACCATATTAAAAATATATTAATAAATCATCTTATTAATTAACATATGGATTTTTAAGGTATTACCATTCCAAAGTGATTCTTTTGTTTTCCTAGCTTTTATTGAACTCATTTCCATGTAAGTCTTATCAATTTCCTTTAATTGATAAGAAGATTCTAATAGCAGATAAGAGAGATTAGATTTACAATAGATTGATATACCAAATTCCTGATAAGCAAAAAAGTGAAGTGAAAGGAAGGATAAAAAGAGAAAGTGATGGCATAAGAGAGCTTTAGGGTTTAAGGGGTAGCACGTAGGAAAAGGTGAAAGAAAGAGGGAGAGTAAAGCTTGATTTAAGTATTTAGAGGGAAAGAGAGGGTTAGCCTATTATTTTAAAAGGAGATGAGGAATATGCTTATTTTAACCACTTACTCACTTGAGGAAAATGACTATTTCAATCCCTCCCTATTCTTTATTACATCGTTTACTTGGGTTTTTGTCTCAAAATTCAGATTTGATAAAAGTTTTTATTATTTAAAATCAAGTAATAAATATTCCTTTCCCAAAGTTGAGAATTGGGATTCAGCTAAGAAAAGACATCTTATGGCCCTGTCTTCTTCACTTCTTCCCCTAAATTGTGGACTTCACTACAAATAACAACACCACCATAGGTACCACCACCACTATAAACCTACAGTCTGATGCACTACCTATCCCCTTTGACCTCTTCTACCATCAAAAGTAGCTATTGTTAAACAACATGATCACCAAATCTAATCTCTACCAAACCCACCACCAAATCTCAATCCTCCACAAAGATTGCAAAAGTTCAATCCAATCACAGGCAAATCTCAAACTAGCTATTTCAGCTTACCACTCTCATGGAGCTGTCAAATCTCATATGCGCTGCCAATGCACTCTCCCTCGATAAAACACCATATCTCGGTCCTCAAATGTCTTATGAACAACATCAAGGCTTGTGAAGTAAATCGTGATGTGCTAAACAGAGTTTTGTAGCTTAAGCGAAGGTTTCTAAGTGGAAATCGAAGAAGAGGAATGGATTTGGTGATTAGCCTTAGTCTATGTTTTTTTATTTTTTGAAACCCTTAGCCTATTTTCAATTACTAGGTTTTGAATGTCTTTAAAGACAAGCATAAGAAGTTTCCTGACAGCGGTCTTAGAAGGAGAAAGGGACAAGGCAGTTAATGTAAGTCACTAAACTCAAATGCAAAATTCTCCTATGCGAGATTCATTTTAGGGAGCAATGTTGTATTTTTTTTCCTTTCATTAATTTGTTTTAGTTGCCATGTTGTATACATATATAGTGACATGAGGTCATTAATTAAGAGGATATTTCCCGATGTACCATCAGGTGCAATATGATTATCTAGTATGCAAATGTGGACAAGTGCAAGGATAGATGATTAAGCCATGTGATCCTAACTAACATGCAGATATGCAAAATAAAATATAGTGGGTTATACACTAGTTATAATACTAACACCTAATTTTTTAGGCTTATTACAATGCATTATAATGTTAGCATGTTGGGCTGTAGGCCTAGTCTACTCCTATGCCCAACTCCTTAATCTCATGCAATACAAACTCTTTTAACCTATAAATGTGTTCCAAACACTTCTCATCTTTCTCCCTTTCAAACCCATCACCATGATGGAATGCAAACCGTAATTCTTCACCTCTATACACAATAGTAGTTTAGTAATTTGATTTTTTATTACAACAATATTCCTCACTCATATTTTTAACCAACTAAACAACATAATAGCTATTCCTCTTTTATTCCATTCCTAATAAATTTTAATTCCATTTTCTCCTTATTTCATTTAGAAGTGGATAGGCCATAATTAGGGCTCACTTTAATCTCAATTCGAGCTCGATTAATACTCGAGCTCAAGATCAAGATAAAACTTATTTATCAAAATGAGTCAAGTTTAAACTCTAATTTAGGCTCATAAAATTACTCACTAGGCTGACTTCCATGCTAATATGAGTAATTTAACATCATTAGCTCAAAAGGCCTTGAGAATTGTTTTTGCTTTTTTTGGAATTTCAATTATGTCATTTATGCTTTGTTATAAGAGGGTAAGATTATAATATGTTAACTTTAGTGAGTTTTTGGAAAAATGAAAACAGTTTCACCAATGAAAAGTTATCCACGTTCTAATGAATGAATTGCTATTGATAATTTTAAGTGATAAATATTTCTCATAGAATTACTTTTACATTCATAAAATAAAATTAAGCACAATAATAACTCTTTTATAAGAAATAAGAAAGGAATGAAATACCTATTCCAAATAAATGGGTTATATTGTTATTGCAAAATGAATTAACCATGCTGCAAAAGCCCCAATATTGTCCGGTTCCTACCTTCCACTATTTGATTATTGACATGTCCTAGGAGTGGTTCTGTAAGAAAATCAATGCCCCTTTGCTTCTTTCCCCGAGTGCATGCATGTATAGAAGACATATTCAACTGTTTACGTGAATTTATCATTCTTATTTGTATAGGAAGAATAATAAAGGCATTTTCTCAAACTTCATAATGATGGGATTTCCCACCCGATAATTTAGACATTCCCAAACTTTCCGTAAAAAATAAATAAATAAAGGCCGCGACAACGGTATTGAAACAGGGTGATTAAATTCCGGAATCCACCGGAATTGCAGCAAGAGGTTCAGTACAATCATTAATGTTACAGAGATGAAATGTTTTCAATTACTACAAAATATATTAAGCACACAACGGTTCATCCTCCATAATACACTATTCTTACGGAGTGCTTTTGAGGAAGATGATATTTATATGACTTCTCAATACATTAACTTAGATTTTCACACAGAATTACAGAAAAGAGCGTGCAAATGCAGAGAACTGATTCAAGAATCTTCTATCTTTATGCTCTCCAGGTGATGAATTTCAATCTCTTACAAGATCTCGAACCAACCCTTATTGAGTACAATCGCAATACATAAACCCAAGTGACAAAACATTTAGTTTGAACAACCACCAGAAATGGAATCTTTGGTGGCTAATTAATCATACTCACAACTAAAGCTTTTTCTTCCAAGTTTTCCATGTCCTTCTCATCCATCCCAACTGGTCTGGGATGCATAGCGCTACTTGATGGATTAGGACAGCGAGGCCAATTTCCATGACCATGAATACCATGACCAGAACCTAGCTTGCTTATCAGTTTAAGCTTTTTCTCCATTTCGCTTATTTTCTTCCTAAGATGCCGGTTTTCGCTTAACAATAAATCTCCTAATACATTATGATCATAAGTTAGAATTGACCACTCATTCCAGCCACCTAAAAAATCATTCATATGCAACATCCTGTTGTTTTCCTCTAATTGAGGGCATACCCCCATTTTGGTTCTTATGTTCTCTAGATATTTTTTTGTATTCATGGTTTTTCTGAAACTTTTGATGGTTGATCTCCTCTTTTAGTATTGTTTTCTTTTCCAACGTATCTGATCCTGCAAAAATGAAATAACAAAAAGAGATAGGTGAATTACGAATAAGGCACGGTCAAGGTAAAAAAAGAAGGCCATGTCTCAGTAAATCCTATGAATCAAGTATATGTCTGTATCATGGATCTGGTCCATATATACCTTATTAGAGTATAACACGCATATTTCATGTCTAGTATGAGTGTTATGATATAATACGGTCTATATAGATCGGATCTAATCAACAAAAACAGATCTGTATAAGGTAAGTGTATAAGCAAAAGTGAGAAGAGTAGGAATACCTGTTCTGTTGATAGTGTTGAAACACACTGGTTGAAAGGAAGAAAGACCCAAGTGAGTGGATGCTCTCTTATGCGATTTCTTGCACCTTTTATGGAGACTTGAGAATAGAATCTAAACCTACCTTGTGAGGCAAACAAGCACGAGAAAAGACCTAATAGAAGATTCATTTCATTTAATGTGGTTAGTGATGGATATGAAGCAACAAAAATGTCGTGTTTTGGTGGTTTTTAACCATCACCGATTACAGATAGTATATTACAATTAATGAATTTTCTTTCCATGAGTATTGAGACGGATGCATGATCGAGTTTGAAATGTTTAGACAAATTTTTCTTTTTTTTATCACCAATTGAAGCCTCATCTTACATACACAAAATATTTATAGGGTCCGTCTATCCAATATTAACTTATTACATCTATTCTACAAAAAGTGTTCATAAGTTTCATCTAGAAATTAAACATTTAGCTGCAATCATGAGCTAAATATGTCCAACATAAATGATACTAATAACTGCTTTAGACAGCATTTTACAGTAAATTATTATATATTTACTCATGTAGCTGCAAATTACCTAATGTGATGACTCTGTTATACTTGGAGAAATTACCTCTTGATTGATGATGACTAATAAAATATTAAAATTTCTTAGCCCCTTCATATATTTAGCATATACAAGGATCCTATGGTAGAGTAAATGTCAAAATGCCTGTATAGATGCAACCAATGTCACTGGATTATATTACAACTATTCAATCATATGACTTTCATGGCTTTCATAAAGGGTCTAAATTTCATACAAAATAAATTGATGGAGTCTATATGATCCAACAATTAAGTTAAATGACAAAAACGTTCACAAGAATTGTATTTGGAAAAATTACGAATACATCCCCAATATTTTTTTATGTATAATTAACATTTTATCTTTTGAAATTTTTAGACCCCAAATCTTCAAAAATTTATTCTTTTACCCCTACATGCCATTTTTGCCCTCCAAAATTACTACCTTTCATAAATAATAAAATGCTTATTGTATTTTCAAATTATTTCGTTTAAGAGCGAAATGGGTAAGAAAGGGCTAAAATTTTTTTTTTTTTTAATTAAAGAATCTAAACACTCAATACAATTTATATAATTGTTTCACTATCCGAGTTGGGGTCACTCTCGCATTTTCATCTACCAATTTTTAACTTTTTTCTCCTGCAAGTTCTAATAAACTCTGTTGATACCCACCTATATGCTTTTCTTGTGTCCGACTTCATCTTTTCATTGCTTTTGTTTCTTTGTTCCTTTGATTCTTTTGTTTTGCCTCCCCCCATTGTTCTTAAAACAAGCAATTACCATACCCTTGTTGCTTCTGATGCAAAGAAATGTACCTTTGGAATCAACTCAGCAATCTCATGCTGATGTCATCTAAATATTTCCCCTTACAAATTTTTCATAAAACAAATTAAAAAAAAAATAAAAAAACCCAATATTACTAAGGTCCATAAGAAGCTGGAAATCTATTGTGCCTGGATCTTTAATTTAATGAGACCCAAGCAAGAAACGAATTTATCTTACAGTAGAATTATCATATTTTGGCTATAGTGTCAAATTCCTCTCTATATAAGTGACGTGGTAGAGTGGGTTTGGTAGCACACTCGACATTGTAAATTTTCACCAGTGCTACTGCACAGCAACCTTAGTCAGTCTCATTCTGCTTTTGTTTTGCACATTAAAATAAAGCAAACGGCAAGGCAATCCAGTGTTTCCGTCATTGTTTAGTACGGAACCGGTTCATTCCATCAAAATGAGCAAGGAACAACTAGAGAATCTGAAAAAGAAAATTGGCAAGTTCCCGCAAGTACGGCAAAATGGCCGATTGCTGCACGCGAGCAGTCCTCTTGCTGAAGGTAAGGAGTGGTCTGTGTTAACATACAATCTGAATGTCTTGGGAGACATTTTGAGGGAAAATATGCAACTTCGACGCAAACTAGAAGACCTTGTCGATGCGTATACTAAACAACTGGAAACATTTTGCAACATGAGGCCTGCTGGATATGGTGCATATCCTGTTTTGGGAAGCGATAATCGTAGTCCAAACTGGAGTTTGTTGATCTTTGAAAAGTTGGAAGAGTTAGGGACGAAGTTTGACAAATTGGATGATATGATGAATGAAAAATTAGGGGAATATGAGAACATTTAGGGATATTGTGCCTAAAGATATAGTTGCCTAATAACCGTATTTCTTTTTCTAAATAAGGTTCAAACCATTTCCAATATGGTTGGAATTTTACTAGTGGCGGTGCTCTAATAATATGAGTTTGAATCCATGATAATAAAGATGATTCCACAAGGCTTGTGGATCTGTTTGGATCCTTCTTTTTTTATCTATATTTTATCTTATGTATATTTTTATATGTTATATATCTTATCTATATCTTTTTGAGATTTGATATTATTGAAATATTATCTCATCTCTATCATACTTGTTTCAATTTAAATCCTTATAATTGAATAAGTTGCCCTTTTGCATCTTATCATATTTATGGTGAAAATGATGATTGTGGAATACTAATTTTTGTTTTTCCCTCGCTAAGTGGAATACATGTATTCTCAAGGCATGATGTATAGGAACTTATTCATTAAAAATATATATATTTGGCAATTTTATGAATAAAATGAAGTGAAAATAAATAAGTTTACTCTTATATAGATATGTTAATACTTTGTAACACCTTAGAACTCAAGATGCAACATCCTGTTACATATCTTTAGCTTAATAAGAACACATGAAGGTTGAGAACCTATCCAAAATCCAAAAAGTTACTTGGCATTTCAATTACCTCAAATATGTTTTGTCATAAAAACATAAAATATAATATGTTAATTTCAGTAAGTGTCACGCCTCAAGAGATACCTCAGTCAAAGTAGTCTACCATGAACCATTCCAAGTATCTTATATTAGCCTTACAACTAGTTCAAAACTCTTAATACGTTATACAAAACATCTTCCAATACATGTAGCTATCTAGTTGTACGCTCTTAAATAATATTAGAACATTAAAATTTGATTAATCATAAATAATCATATAAGATATAATTCATAATATCCATAAATAGGAATCTAGTCCCATCAAAACGGCATGTACAACATCAAAATAAATAACAAGTGAGTTCTAAGGTAGTCTATAACGGATAACAACAAATTACATCCGAATTTCAAAAGAGTCTATAGAAAGTAAATCATTCTCTCGATCTCTCTCTTCTTCCCTCATGTCCCTACTCCCAACACTAACCTCAGGCATAGCATGCCCTGGTACAAGCCACAAGTCGTCCTACCATAAAAAACTAGAAGGGTATAAGTTTCAACTAGTTTGGTAAATATTTTTCATACCATACCTTCACCCAAATACAAACAAGTTATTTATATAACCATGTGAATATAACAACCACATACTCAAACAATTACATACATGACCAACTAGTAATTGTATATAATTCAAGATTACGCCTTCAAAGTCAAAGTTAAAGTCACTTGAATCATCAAACCGGATTCCAAGTGCCCTTAACTACTAATCACACACGTCGTACATTTCCTTCAATTCTTTCTTCCCTTACAATTCTATCTAATTATTAATTTTAATTTCACTTTCATAAGTTGAGAGTGTGGGTCTAAGTAGCATATGCAATCTATTCAACCTGAAGCGATAGACTCTAAGACACGGCCCTTAGCCAAGATATTGAAGTCTCTAATGCTTAGTAATCCTGCTGGCCAAAGCGAAGCTATGTTGCATGTATGCACCATGCAAAAACTTAATGTTGATATAATCACAATCCCTATGAGACTTCTCCATCTCACATACGTAATGTGATGGCCAACATAATAAAATGTAAAACATGCTATGCATGATTTGGTTTAATTATATAATCAAATATTATTAATTTTGGCTATTACGGTGACCATACAATAATAGTAGACACTCATAGTAAGTCACACACACACACACATATATAAGTAAATAGCAGGAAGCTTTTGTTATTATGTATTATAATATCTTAACACATCAAGTGCACATAGATCCCAATCACATGAGATTCCCAAACCCTTGGCAAACCATTTATTATCTTGAATTTAGTGCAACTAACTAAAAGCAAATAACAAGTACAATAATCATTAGAATACTTACTAAACCTTAGAATCCTATGAATTGTAATAGTCGTTAGGTAAGTCCGAGTTAAAGTTTGCCTACCTAATTTACTATTCTCTTATAATTCCTAATTTTAGCTAAAACTTGTTTTTATCATAATTTTTTTATTTTAATTTTGATTTTTACATTCTCATAATCATTTTCCATCTTTTCGGATGTAGATTCTTGTTATGTAGTTCATCTTTACATATGGTAATCGCAATTTTTTATATAGGTCCAGAAAGTTGCTAACCCTTTATTGTTGGGCTTTTTTGTTCTATTCAACATTTTTCTAAGTTTTACTTTGTACAATTCCAATTCATATTGGATTTTAAATCCTTGGTAGGCCTTGATGTAACGTTTGGGCTTAATCTTTATGGGTCTACATTTATTTCTTGGCCCAACTATATTTTTTTATCCTAAGTACTCCAATTATGGAAAATTTCTTAAGTTAAGCTTCCTTAGTGGTTCTTTGATCTTAAAGATTATTTTAATGGGTTTTTAGTTTTATCCATAAAATTCGATAACTTGCTGGTTGTTATAAGTTCTTGGCCCATTTTTATCAATTTTGGACCAATTTCTATTTTTTAATCCATTTAGCCATTTAGGGCTTAAAGCTTAGACCTGACTTTTTGGTTTGTGTTAAAAAATTATCTTCGCATATTTTTAAAACATTTTTAGGGTATGGTTCAGTTCTTTCTAGGGGAATTTTGGCGAGTAATTAGGTTGTTTTTGGATCCCGAAACAAAGTTTAGCTCAGTTTTAGCTTCTAGAGTCTTAGTGTAATAACCGCTCTACTTGGTTAAGTCCTAAACCATCATTGTCTTGCCTAGATCATCATTATATTAAAAGATTAAGAAGCGGACAAATTGTAAGAGTTTTATTAAGCTTTCAAAATGGGGATTTTTCTTAGCTTTTGACTTAAACAATCAAATGTACACATGAAAGATATATTTAGATTCATTTTTAAGCCAGAATATCAAAATGAAAGTTGAGAAACTTGTTACTACAACATGTGCCTAAGCCTCTACACTTTACATGAAAGAACTCTTCATGACTCACTTCTGTAAGTCTCTACAAGACAAGAAGCTATAAGAATTTGTACATATAAGTTTATACTCTGCATTTTTTATCCTAATACAACAAGCGCTAAAATACAACGCCAAAAGAAAGATTTGTATAAAAAGGACTTCAAGCACTTAGTTTAAAATGGAGAATGGCGCCCAGGTGCTCCTTGCTTCTGTTCTCTTTGTTTCCTTAGTATATCCCCACATTTCCTTCACAAGTTGTCCTACTAAAGCCTCCTTGTCTAATCCTCTTAGAGTGATGAAGTGGGGTGGAGTCTTTTACTAAGGAGTGGTTCGGTTTTAGTGTAGAAAGAGGGTATAGGGTGGGTATTTAGGGGAGTTTTGTGGTATTGGTTGAGAGTAGGTGTGTGTGTTGAAAAGGTGAAGAAAAATTGAAAAGGATGGTGGCGTTTTCTTGTGCAAACCAGCAGTGTTGTGAGGATGGGAGAGGGAGTTTTCTTCCTTGGTGTTTTGAGTGGTGGTGAAAGTAAAAAGAGAGAGTGTATTTACGGAGTGAGAACCAGTTTTGGGGAGAGAGAAAAGGTATTGACCTGTTTTTTTATTTAAAATTTGGAGTGTGGGAATTCGTTAATGGGATTGTAGGGAGAGAGATATCCCGTGTTAGTTAGAAATGACGGGGTTCAATTCCTAGACTTTGTACTTTGGGTGATTGAAAAATACGTCGAGTTAACAAGACCAAATTTGGAAAGGCCTCATCTAAACTAGGTGAAGCTTTAGTCACTTCATGTGAGAATGATGCACAAGCCTTTGGTTGGGTTTTAATGGTCTAGTACTAACACACATGAGGGAATTGGGGTTAGGATTGGGGAAAAGAATTGGGGACGTGTTGGAAGCTGCACTTTCACGTGCGGCAATTCTTTCTTTTCTTTTTTTCCTTCAATTATCAATTTATCCAATTATATATTTGTCTACCCATCTACTCACTCCTTTGATCTAATTGGACACCACTTAGCTCAGCAACTTGTTTGATGCATTTTAGAGTTCCACTTAGGAATTTTAGATATTGGATTTATTGTTCACCTTTGTATTTTATTTTATTGCAACTATCTTTTTTATATCAAATTATATATATTTATATTTTATACTTAGGGTTGCATAGTTTAGGGTTTTTACGATTTAAGCTGAGGATTACGATTTTCTATTTCCCCATTTAGGGTTTTAGGATTCACTTGTGACTACAAATTCAAATTTTCATCCGTTACATTTTAAATCTTTAGCTTGTTAGTTTTAGAAAATATCGACGCAATCCATGCTCGATTCTAGGTCTTATAAAAAATTTTAAGGGATTATAATTGGGGTATTTTTGAAAAAATAGAAGCAGTTTCACAATAAAAGATTAGTCATGGTCTCATGAATGAATTGCTATTGTGCTTATAAAACAAAACTAATGGTCCATTTACTTGAAAGCAATAGAAAGGGAATAGAATGACTAGCATCTTTTAGCTTTTGATTACCTTGTTTACTTAAATTCTAAGTAGGAAATTTCTATTCCCAATACCGTTTTTATTACCATTGCAAAGGGAATAGATAACATGATGCAATATATATATCTATCAATCTTAAAAGAGATTATAAAAGTATAAATTATATTAAAAAATTATTAAAATACCATTATTTTGTTGCATCTTAAAAATAAGACACCACTATTTATACTTTATTGTATCTTCAAAACAAGATATTACTATTTATACATATATCGTATCTTCAAAATATAACACTATTATTTATATATCGATACATAAGTGTAAATACACTAATATCGTATGTTGAAAATATAATATAGTTACAAATAATAATATCGCATATGTTGCATTTTAAAGATGGACATAAGTAGAAATAATAATGTTGCATCTTCCAACATTGTTTTGGTAATTTTTTTTATATAACTTATAATTATATAATATTTATTAATTTCGATAGTAAATACGTAAATTTATGTAGATAACACCTTATAAAAGGTAGAATTTTTTACTTGCCCTATAGAGAGAATAAAACTCTAAGTAGTCTGACAATCATAAGCTCACTAAAAATTATTTAAATTGACAAAATTACTTATCTAAAGGTAAGGAAAAATTGTTTTCTTTTTTATTATATACCCAACTTAGTATCTCAATTAATGAGGTGAAATAAAAATTGGAATGAATATTCTTTACAATAAAAACTTATATGAAACAAATATTGTTATAGAAATTTCTGGCCTAAGTCATTTTTAAGGTATAAGTTTTATATTTTATATCTGTTACATTTCAAAAAGCAAATGGATCATAAATACAATAATAATTCTCATAATTAACAAAAGAGCTATTTCCCCCAATAAACGGTTTATTTTCATTGCATCAACCATGTTGCAAGTGGGATCTGGCAAAATAACTGTGAACCACAGATTAAACCGTAAACCAAACCGAAAAATCGAGCTTTTTACAAACTGTTTCGTTCATAATTCAATTTAGTTATATGTAAACAGTTCATAATTTGGTTCAAGGAAATAAATCAAACTCTACCATGTTAAACCAAACCAAACCATTTAGTTGAAAAAAATAATTCATACAATTATTTTATACTTTTTTTTAATAAGTTTTTCATTAATCTTCATTAATTTCATTAAATTTTTCTATCTTATTATTCGTTATCTTATTTTTGTATCAATTACTAAAATTAAGTTAAGTACATTCCATTTAAAATTTCAGATTTATTAAATATAAAAATATTTAGTAAAAATTTAACACAAATGGTTCGAACCATAAACCGTTCGAACCATAAACCAAATCGATTTTAGTTAAATTCAAAAAATATATAAACTAAACCGTATGATTAAATTCAATTTAAAAAAAAAAAAAACCAAATCATTATATTAGTTACAGTTCACCCCCTTATCAAACCGAATTCAACCACATCAACCTCAAATTGGAAGAGCCTCCGTATTATCCGGTTTCTACCATTTGCTTGACATGTCCTTGCAGTGGTTCTGTAGAAACCTATGCCACCTTGCTTCTTTTTCCGTGTGCATGCCTATATAGAAGAAACGGCATATGTAACTCTCTAATTGAATTTGTTCGTTCTTATTTCATGAGAAGAATAAGGACATTATCTCAAACTTCAATACTTCGTCATAAAGATGGAATTTCTTCACCCGTTAATGTAAACATTATTCCCAAATTTTCGTAAAAGAGCTAAATAAAGGTGCACCAACAGAATGGAAACGCAGTGACTAAATACCCGAATCCAACTGGAAATGCAAAAAGAGGTTTGTTACATGCATCAGTATTAAAGAGATGAAATTTTTTTCAATTACTACAGAATGTATTAAGCACACGAGGCTTCATCCTCCCCAATGAATTATACATTATTCATACGGACTGCTTTTGAGGAAGATGATATTTTTATGACTTCTTCTCAATACATTAACTTAGATCTTCACACATACAAATACAGAGATAAGCGTGTAGATGCAGAACTGATTCAGGAATCTTCCATCTCTAACCTCTCCTGCTAATGAATTTCAATCTCCCGCATTATTTTGAGCAAACCATTATTGATTATGATAGCAATAAACGAACCCTAATGCAGAAACACTTTTTTCGTTTTTTTTTTTTTTTTTTTTCTTATCTCAGGAATGGAATTGCCGGCTGCTAATTATCCATTCTCACAACTAGAGCCTTTTCTTCCAAGTTTTCCATGTCCTTCTCATCCTTCCCAACTGATCTGGAATGCATAGTCCTGCTTGATGGATTAGGATAGAAAGGCCAATTTCCATGACCATGAATACCATCACCAGAACCTAGCTTGCTGATCAATTTAAGCTTTTTCTCCATTTCGTTAATTTGCTTCTTAAGATGCCGGTTTTCGCTTAACAATAAATCTCCTAATACATTATGATCGTAAGTTAGAATTGACCACTCATTCCAGCCACCTAAAACATCATTCATATGCAACATCCTGTTGTTTTCCTCTAATTGAGGACGTACCCCCATTTTGTTTCTTATGTTCTCCAAATACTTTTGGGTATTCATGGTTTTTCAGAAACCTTTGGTGGTTTGGTCTCCTCTTCCAGTATTGTTTTCTTTTCCAATGTATCTGATCCTGCACAAATGAAATAACAAAAAGAGATTGGGTGAATTACAAATAAGACATTGTCTAAGTAAAAAAGAAAGCCATGTCCCAATAAATCCCATAAATCAAACGTGTCTATATCATGGATCCGGTGCATATATACCATATTAGAGTACAACAGGTGTATTATGTGTCAAATACTAGTATAATGCTCTAATATGGTCTATGTAGATCTGGTCTAACTGAAAAAGGTTTTTATTAAGTGAAGTGTGGTAGCAGAAGCGAGGAGATAGTAGGAATACCTGTTTTGTTGATAGTGTTGAAACACACTCCAGTTGGAAGGAAGAAAGATCCAAGATGAGTGGATGCTTTCTTATGCAATTTCTTGCACCTTTTATAGAGGCTTGAGAGTAGAATCTAAGCTACCTTGCGAGGCACACAATCAGGAGAAAAGACCTTATAGAAGATACAGTTATTTGATGTGATCAGTGATGGACATGAACTAACATAAAAACGCTATGCTTGGCGGTTTTTAACCATAACCGATTAAGGTTTCCAAAAACAATTTCCACGAGTTACATTCCTGTTATTTCATCTCTACTCTTCACTGCTCCAATTGGTATATTACAGTCGATGAATCTCCTTTCCATAAATAGTGAGTAAGATGCACTATCATGTTTGAAAAATCTATATAATTTTTTATTACATAAACAAAATACTTGGAGAAACTGCCTATCCAATATTATCTTATTACATATGCTCAGCAGAAATTATTCATAAGTTTTGTCGAGAAGTTAAGCGTTTAGCTGCTATTATTAGCCTAATATATCAGACCTAAATGATACTATGCATTTTGTAATAAATTACTAATATCTGACTAAGGGCACCTAATGTGATTACTCTATTATATTATACTTGAAGAAATAATCTCTTCGTCAAAATGACATGTACAGAGTATTATAATTTCTTCAAACCTTCATATTTTAATGTATTTTAGCATGAGGATCTTGTGGTAGATGAAATGTCAAAATGCTTGCATGGATCAATCATTGTCACTAGACTATATTGCAACTATTCAATCATATGACATTCATAAATTTCATAATGAGTCTAAATTTTGTATAAAAGAAATTGATGGGGTCTACATGGTCCAACAAATAAGATAGATGAGATAAATGTTCACAAGATTTATATTTATATAAATCGTGAATGCTTTTTAACCTTTTTCTATATGCACTTAACTAATTGAGCCTTTAGAATCCAAATCTTTAGAAGATTTGCATTTGGCATCCCTTTAAAAATGACAAAAAGCTTATTGTATTTTTTAATTATTTTATTTAAGAACAAAATAGTAAAATAACGTCTAAAAACATAATTTATTTTTTTTAGGATTTATGAATCTAAATGCTCAGTACAATTTATGTAATTGTTTCGCTACCCGAGTTGCCGTCAAGCTTGCTATCCTTGTCATCTACCAATTTTAACTTTCTTGTCCTGCAAGTTCTACACCATGTTGATCCTCACCCATGTGCTTTTCTTGTGTCCAACTTCATCTTTTCATTGCTTGTACAACTTTAGAATTTGTTTCTTTGTTCCTTTGATTCTTTCTTTTGCTTCCCGTCATTGTTCTTGAAACAAGCAATCACATTCACTTGTTGCTTGTGATAGAAAGAAACGTATCTTTGGAATTTACTCAACAGTCTCGTATTGACGTCATCTAAATATTTCCTCTTATAATAAAATGAATTGCAAAAAAAAGGTAACATTACTAAGATCCATAAGAAGTTAGAAATTTATTGAAGTTGAATCTTGAATTTCTTGAGACTAAGTTTGATAAAGCCTGCCGGTGAAGGAACTTGCAAAGGGCAACACAACGTTATAATGTACTTGATAATTTCATCTTTCATGTTGTTAATGCTTAATTTCTCTCCTATTAGGTGTATCAGGGTTTGACTTTTATATCTATAAATATACACATATATAGACACACGCATATATATATATATATATAACTAGCAAATATAGTACTCACAATGTATTTATATATACACCTAGCTAGCACGTATATATATAATGTACTTGATAATTTCATCTTTCATGTTCTTAATGCCTAATTTCTCTTTTGTTAGGGGTATCAAGGTTTGACTTTTATATCTATGAACATACACACATACATAGATACATGCATATATATATATATATAACTAGCAAATATAGTACTCACGATGTATTTATATATATTTTTTACTTTTTAGAACAACTCGATGAATATATATATATATATGCTTTTATGTATACTTTTGTAGAATAAGTGAGCGGGCAAATAATCTGAAAAATTCGAACTGCCTCTGATACGGCCACTATGGAAGCAACTGATAAAAGATTCTCTTCCCTTTTGTGATGCCAACTGCAAATCTAGACGACAGCTTAGAAATATAATTTTGTAAATCAAGGGTTTTCACAACATGAAAAGTAGAAAATGTTCCAAGTAAACTCAAGCAAGAAAAGAACTTATCTACTAAAGTAGAGTTATCCTACTTTGCGGCTCTGGTGTCAAATTCCTCTCCATATAAGGAACATGTAGTAGAGTGGGTTGGCACACTTAACACAGTAAATTTTCATTAGTGTTACTACACAACAACCTTAGTCAGTCTGATTCTGCTTTTGTTTTGCACATTAAACTCAAGGCAAGCAACAAGGTAATCTAGTCCTTCCCCTCATCCCAAATTAAACCATAGGCTTATAATTTTATCTGTTTCGTCATTGTTCTAGCACGGAACCGGGTCATTCCATCAAAATGAGCAAGGAACAACTAGAGAATCTGAAAAAGAAAATTGGCAAGTTCCCGCAAGTACGGCAAAATGGCCGATTGCTGCATGTGAGTAGTCCTCTTGCTGACTTCAACGAGTGGTTTGTGTTAACATACAATCTGAATGTCTTGGGAGACATTTTGAGGGAAAATATGCAACTTCGACGCAAGCTCGAAGACCTCGTCGACATGTATACTAAGCAACTGGAAACATTTTGCAACATGAGGCCTGCTGGATATGGTGCATATCCTGTTTTGGCAAGTAATAATTGTAATCAAAATTGGAGTTTGCTGATCATTGAGAAGTTGGAAGATTTAGAGAAGAAGTTCGACAAAATGGATGATATGATAAATGACAAATTAGGGGAATATGAGAACATTTAGATATGTTGTGCCTAAAGATAGTAGCCTAATAGGTATATTACATATTTTTCTTTCTAATAAAGGTTGGTTCCAGTATGGTTAAAATTTTACTAGAGGCCGGTGGTGCTTCAATAATTTGCTTTTCATTCTCAACCTTTTAAGAGTTTTGAGCCCACGACCAAGATGATTCCATAAGGATTAAACTGTCTTCCGGATCCTCCTTTTTCTATCTATATTTTGTCTCGTATATACGACTTGTCTATATTTGACAAGGAGATATGATATTATTGAAATATTATATCTTTATCTGCTCTATTTTGGTTTTAAACCTAATATCTGTATAAATTGTCTATTCGCTTCATATCATACTTATAGTGAAGATGATAGATGTAGGATAAGATTTTTTCTTTTATTTGGGTTAAGGGAATAAGAGTTAGAAAATGAAAATTTATGTATTTTCAAGACAAAATGTATTTAAAAAAATATATAGTTTATTAATTAAAAAATTATTTGTCTTTTTCAAGATTATTATAAAGTAACGGATAAATAAGTTTATAGCTATAGAGATCTGTTAAATATTTAATTTTATAAAAATGGCATGCATATTTATACTTTCAAATTTTTTTAAGAAAAGAAATATGCATTATTTAATAACGTTACGAAAAATATTATAAAGAGAAGGGGATGAACCAAGAAAGCACTAAATCTATTATATATACAATAGATTATGAGTTGGGGAACGTTCATAAGTTAATCCAACGCTTTAGAAGGGTAAATATTTTGTGTTATGAAATTAAAGTCTAAAGTATGTCCAATTAATCATATGCCTACAAAAAAATTTTACGATTTCATTCATATTTTTTACAAACAGAACAAAAGTAATTATATGCTGTTTATATAACTACCAAAGTTTATTCTACCCGTTGTTTATACGTGTATAATAATCGATAGAGGCCTTTGAAACGGGATTTCCAGACGGTAAATATTTTTGCAGAATTCTTTTTCACAATTCCTAGGACACATGTCAATGAGAAGGGTGAAAATGACCAGATAAGACAATTGCGTACTCGACAGATTTTGAATAGGATTCAAACGACGTACAGTACCGTTTGGGAGCATTAACTACACGTTTCATCCGAAACCTTTAGCGGCCATAAATTTTGTCACGGGACAACGATGTTGTCGGCCAGAGGAGCGGGCGTTTGTTCAATGCCCGAAGCCAGATGTTTGGAAGCACTCAAGCACGTGCAGAAAAAATAAATAAATAAAAAGATTGAGGGTTAGGATAATTTAATTGCAAATAGACAACAAGAGTATTCAAAACATTCTTAAAACTTCAAAATTGTTGATAAAGAACCGTAAATAACGATAGTAGTGACATATTCGATATGTGCCTATCAAAGTTTTTAAAACGTGAAAATATACTTAATAATTATCGTAGAAAGGTATTTACAAACTAAAAATAGTTTGGGGGAAAAGGAAAGAAATTATATTCAAAAAACTCTAAAATAACGCTATTGAGAAATTGATTAATCATAAAATTACTTGATTTCAAGTTAGAATTAACGTTACCTATTGAAAACTCAATTACAAGTTATATCTGAGCTGTACTAAAATTGGGCATTAAATTAAGTCTTGAAATCAGGTTTTGAAAACCAATTTTCAAGTTGCATTAAAATTAGGTGTTGAAACCCATTTTCAAATGGTAACAAAATTGAGTGTTGAATACGCGATTATTATCATCAAAATAAGGTATTAAATCGGGTTTTAAAAATCCGATTTTAAGTTGTAATAAAATCAGGTGTTTAACAATCAATTATTATTGTCGAAATTGTTTGTGAAATCATGTTTTGGAAGCTCCATTTCAAATTGTACAAAAATCGAGTTTTCCGAACCCGTTTCAAGTATGATATTTTTTGGATTATTTTTTAAAGGAGTCCTGTTTACTCCAAATTTGATTTGCTACATTTGTTAAAGATAGTTATAACAATTGAGGAATATACTCGTCTAAAAAAAATTGAAAAAAGGGGTTAAAGAAAAAAATATTATGTATTTGGTGCTTCCTCTATAAGAACACTTTGGCACATTTGAACACATCAAAATTAATGCATTTTTAACTGTCATCCTCTTAACCCAACTGCTATCGTTGTTGCTTTGATAGACAAGGAAGTACAGCGTAGAGTTTTATTAACCCATATGCAAAAACCAAACCAATATGCAAAGTACAGCACTAAGGACCTATCGTAATAAAGGATCAGCAAGTATAACACCTCAAGCAAAAAGTAGTGAATAACCAAACCTGCAAATACTAATAGGCTCATTATAACCACTTAGTCCAAAAGTTTCAAGTTTGTGTGGACAAAGTATTAACAACCATAAGCTTATAAACTAGTACCACGACTTCCACAATCCATGTGGGATGCTTAATCATAAAGTATCACAATCTCTCATTCCCTCTCTCTCTCCCCATCCCCATCCCCCTCCCCCTCCCCCTCCCCTTCGATGTACGATTTGAGTCACCCGCTGCCTATAGGCCATCTTACAAACACGCAAAGAGTCGCACCTTGGTGATACCCCCCACCCTCTTGAAACCTCTTCTTTAAACTGAAGTCGAACCCAAATCATCTAGTTACTGGTAAGGGATTCACTTTAATACTATTTGTAAAGCCCCAGGTTAAAAGCAATGAATAACTAAGCTAAAAAATACTAATAGGCCTATTACAAACACTTCGTTCAAAAGTTTCAAGTTTATATTAATAAGGTGTTTATAACCATAATCTTATAAACTAGCTTACAACCATGATCTTATAAAGTAGCTTATAACCTGTCACATCCCACTATCTATGTAGAACACTTAACCAAGAAATCTTGTAGCAAGTTAACTTATTGGAAACTCTCCTAGACACAACACAAGACAAAGCACAAGCGACAATATAGAAGAAAATTGGAAGCCACCACCTATAGACGCCATCAAAATCAATTGTGATGGTTCTCATGACAAAGTTTATGGTGCAGTATGTGTAGGAGTTATGTGTAGAGACTCTTCGAGTTGTCTTGTTGAAGTTGTATCATCATCTCTCTTTGTTGATTTTGTTGAAGCTACAAAAGCATTAGCCATACATGAAGGATTATCTTTGGCCAAATGCAAGGGATGAAAAAGAATCATGATGGAGTCAAACTCTAAGATTATCATTGATCATATTTTGATGCACAAATCATGCCATTGGAGTTTATGAGATATTTTCATGGATTTTATGTTCCTTCAAACTTGTTTTTATTCTTGTTTATTTTTTCTTGTTAAGTGAGTTGCTAATATGTATACAAATTGGGTAGTAACTCAAGAAGATTAGAGATGAGCTGCAGTTACTAGATTGTTAAACTCCATTCCAACTTTTCGATTTGATCTATTCTGATTGAGTATCTTGTATGCCAAACTTTTATTAAGAATAAATTGCATTTCTTCTGTAGAAAAAAAAAATAGAGAGAGAGGTGGGGTCCTATTTTAGGATTTTTCTAAAATATATAATTTTTTTTTCTTTTCCTCTTAGTTTGTTTGAATGTTTCGTTTTGTTCGTATGTGACTCGGTTTTTAAATTTGGTAATTGATGCACAAAAATCAGTTTAAAGATTAACTTTAGTGATAGAATTGTAACGTTAACGTTACGCCATTATGATGGCAACTAACCAACTTTGGCTTAAGTATGTAAGACTAGGGCCGGTTCCCAAGAAAGCTCAATAAAACTAGCAGCCATGCGTCTAAGTAGTATGTGTGTGTGCAAAATTTAAATTTAAAACATAAATGAATTAACGAAATAGTCAACGATTTAAGAAAGTAGAAAAATTTATGCATAAATAGAGTTAAAATAATTATAAATGTATTCGTTAAAATTAAAAAATATATATATATATGATTAACCGCAGTGTCTATATGAAATTAAGCAGAGGTACCATAGAGGTTGATTCGGTAATGGAATTCTTAGGTAATTGTTTGGATTATCTTATGGGAAATGGTAGAATGACCGAAAAATCGAGCTGAATCAACCTATCGAATGACTTGGAAACCGTGGCACCGTACCATACCGCATTGCTTTACCGTTTTATCTATTATATTAAAAAAAGTATTTTTTTTTTAACTAACTATTTAATATTTTATAATTTTAATCACTATATTATAACAGTTACCAAAACAAATCAAACCCATCTCCTAAAATTCCACTTCCAACTATATATCTATCATTTTCTATCACATTCACTAATACAGATCATTAACATTTTTCTTTGTTTTTGAGTTCAAACATTTTTAATATTTTTTGTATATATTGACTGCTAATAGTATTAAAATCAAACATGCAAGCATTCAGATTCAAGAGAATTTTTGATGAAAACGCTTCGTGATGAACATTACAACTCCTATCTAATTAGATCATTTCCATCCAAAGCTCCTTAGTTTAGATTTTAACATCTTTCACCACTGGAGAGGGGTCATTGGTTAAGGACCCAAAAAGTTACCCTTTATTTAGTTATTTATTTTTAATTTTATCTTAGTATAAATTTATGTAGTATTAGTTCAGTAGATAATATAAACAAATATTAACAACCTTTGCAAAGAAATATAGGAGTAAAGTAAACAAAATTTTAAGGAGGCGAGTTCCTTAAAATGTTAAATAGAACCTAGGAACATTAAATGGAGTTCTTAGTGATAGGAATGTCCTTAATACTTTATATTTTGTTTTTTGTAGGATAATTATGCTTTACATGTATGCATTTTACCTTTTTATAAAATTTTATGTCTATACTTTCGTTTTTTAAACATTACATATATATACTACGCTTCCTTATATAACTATTATAAAGGTACATTTTAAAAAGAAAAACATTTCTTTTTTTCGTTAAAAAAAGTTATACTATGATTAAAGTTTAAAGAATCTTAAAATGCATTTTGATGAATTTAGTAAGTATTTTTGCACTAAAATCATAGTTTAAAAATTTTATTTTTAACCTATAAGGATTATTTACCAATTTATCAAGGTTTAAAAGGTTTTAAAGTACACTTTAAAAGTTTAAAGAATCAATATGTATCCAAGTCAAAATTCAAAAAGGTTATTCGCATTGTAAAAAAAAAAAATTGAAAAAACACGATTATAGCATTTCTTTGATTTCCCCCAATAGATCGAAACTTTGATCTCAACCCTTACCTTTTGATCTTATTCCTTGCATGTGGGATATTTACTTTAAGATAACGTTTAGTTATTAGAACTTAACTGGACAAAAAGAACAGGACAAAACAAGACAAGTATAAGGAAGACTAAACAATATAAGCTTATTATTCCCTGTTTAGTTTGTATGATATTGGATATAAAATTTATATTAAAAAATTAATTATTTATATTACAGAATAAATAATATTTTTAATATTTAATAAAAATAATATTAATTAACTCACTATTATAACATAAAAAGGTATTTTTGAGAATACAAAACATTTTTGTTTTCGTTTAATAAATTTCATTTTTTACTATAGTATAGATAGGATAAAATTTGGACTTTTTATTTAGTCTATCGATCCAATTTTTGTCTAGTCGTTAAGAAAATTTATCAAAGCAAATGTGAGACAAAATTTTTTATTTAATTCAATACCACCAAAATTACGTAATCAAATGTTATCTGATGGTCCCAACCATTCTCATCTTGTAGCAATCATGTTGGTCATACAAATTGATTCTACCTACTAATCAAAGTATAAAAATTCAACATAGCCAATCTTAATAGAACAAGAATTGAATCTTTCATGCATTCTTTTGACGTTAGCCATAAGTAAGTTTTTCCAAATACATAGAATGCTCTTTTACCTTTTTGGGTAAATCAAATTACGTATTTATAATATGGGATTACAATTCTCTCATAGCAATGGATTTTTCATTTATATTATTTTGATTTGTGTTGTTTTTATTTTTTTCCCTAAATAAAAGTAATGATTACATAACAAAGTGAAAAATGAGTATAAAAAATTCAAAATAAAAAACATGAATATGCAAAGTCATGGTAAAAGACACCGCTTTTTACCTCATTTTATATATGTCTTGTACTCATCATTTATTCATAACTTCAAAGGTAAGATAGATAATTTAAATTGAACATGACCTTATGGATTGAATATTATATTCAATTAATAGGTGAGGTAATTACTTATGACCAACTTCACATAAGTAATGCCAAAATACAACAAAAAATGTGGGTTCAATTATCCACTTGGGGTGTATTCATAGTTTAGTTATTTACAAGTAGAACTGAAGAGAGCCTAACCCTTATGCCGTCAGGGTTAGCTCTGACCCATGTGCTCATGTGTCGGTATAAGGTTATAACCTAATGATGCAAGTTCAATAGTGCATAAGTCTAGCCCAACCAATTCAACATGTATCTTGTACATCATTTATTCACGACTTCAAAGGTGCAACAGATAATCTAAATTAAACTTGACTTTATATACTAAATAGCATGTTTAACTAGTAGGTGAGGTAATGATTAGTGACCACCTTTAGGTAAGTAGTACCAATATCCAACAAAAAAACATAGGTTCAATTATCCACTTAAGGTATATTTGACTAGATAGTGGGACAATACTCAACTTGGCAAAAGTTGTGATTTAGGTATTTATAAGTAGAATTGAGGTAAGGCTAACCCCTATGGTGTCAAGGTAAGTTCTAACCCATGTGCCCATGGGTCAATGCAAGGTCATAAACTGATGGTGCAAGTTTGAGTAAGGCATGTGATATACTGTAACCAAGAACAAATAAAAGCAGCTATATTCAGGTAGATCCAAACCTATAGAAGGTACAAAATGAAGGATAAACATTAAGAAATTAAGGACCCTTGTGGACTAATGCTATGATGTTATGCACTAAGGAACCCTTGTAGACTAATCTGAACTAATTGATGTAACACACAGCTAACCAAATTAGGTTACTCATTACTAAATCTTACTTAAGGGTTAGAATAAAAGTAAAGTGTAAATTGCACTTAGAAATATAAGCATAAGTTACAGAGGTAATTATAAGGGTATTTATACTTGCATTTCTAAGGCAACTTTTACAATAACAAAGTTTACTAAAATGGGTATTTACCTAAAAGGGAAAAGTATAAGAAAGAATATACATGAAAAAATGGCAATTTGATAAAAATATAAGAAAGAATATCTACCTCTATTAATACAATACAGTTGTAAGATGACACATGTCATAACCAAGTTAAGTGTTACTATTGGATAGAATCAAACAGGTTAACAATCATAGAACTAGCCGACACAATTTCTTCGTAATCTAATCAACATGGTGTCCTCGTGAATTGGTCAACACAATGTCCCTATAGCTCAAAAGTGGTTAGGATGAGTAACTCGAGTGCTTAGGGGTTTGAGGTGTTTGATATTTCTTCTAATGGACATTCTACGACCTCGAATACTATGTAAGGTTAAGAGTAGCTCAAAAATCAAGAGAAGTTGAGTGTAGTCAATAGCTCGACCTCCTTGGAGGTTAGTTTGGAAGAGAGAAGTCGTCGAGCCCTATACTATAGGCCTTAGGCTTAAGCTCTAGCCAAGGGTCCGGTTATCTAATTTCTATGATCCCCTCTGGCTTTATTGGGATCTGGCATCTGGGATCAAATCTAAGCCTCCTTCAAGTGAGTCACCTTCTTCAAAAGTGTATGGACTCAAGTTGGCAATGCTAAACAAGTCAAAAACTCCACAGTCATTTGATTACAACACCTCTCATAATACTAAAAGGCCCATCAAGATACTTGAGGCGTAGCCTGTACACTTCTTCCCTATGAGAGGGGGTAATAGCATCTTCAAATGCAGTAAAGCTCATATAGGGCTATGAATACTAGCCACTGGATTTACTAAGTGATCCCCTAAACATTTGGGTTAGGGGAAGCATCTAAGAGAACCAACCAAAAGACTATGGTTGCTATTAGGCCATCAGCATCTATGGATAGTCCATCTATCTACTCAAAGAGCCTCCATACATACTTGGAAAATAAGGTGAGCATTGGGGGCTACTGCTAGGCGAACCAGTAGACATACTTAATTGAAATGTTATGAGTCCCATAGAACCAAACAAAGACATGAATTGGCTAATTAAATGATCATGATCTCTCTCTTACTCTCGTTGTTACATTTCCTCAATCTATTTTTTCATTGTTATATGTTCTTCCTCAATTGTTTGGAGGCAGCTCATTAGAACCTGGTCCAACATGTCGCGAGTCTGGTTTAGGTCCATGATGACTCACATACCACGTCCATAAGTTATTTAGACATTCGTAAACTATGACCTTGCCACTACTGCCACTTACTAACTGTAGCTGAAGCCATTGGTTACACCTATGGAAAAAATCCTCCAAACATTTACCTCTATGTAAATTGCAAGTTTTCCTGAGAATGTTTTCGTCAGAAACATGTTAGTTCATCTCTAAAGCCATCACTTGACACATAAATAAGCGTTGCAAGCGAGGTATTAGCAGAAAGTGCCTCAAAACCTTCTATGTGATCTTCTTCTACCTACCATCCCTTTCTTTCAATCTTAATTCATTACACCTCAAATAATAATCTAGATCCCTAAACTTATTTCTAAAAGAAGCACAATTATTCTGACTTACATCAATTAAGTTTGCATTCATTCCAAGTTTTCTCAACATACATCTTACATTATAGTAAGATGGAGGTAACTTCTCACCTTCAAGTAACAAGCTTTTCACAAATGACAACCAACCATTATAACTCTTTACTAATTGTCAACCATTTAACTTTAGGTTCATCGTTTGAATAACAACTGATAGAAGAGAAATCTTTAAACATCCAAGATACACGCCACACTTTGCATTTTCAAATATATTATTCCAATTTTTCAAAATCATTCTCATCCAACCCTTCACTATTAGAATCATCATCCTCACTGTCAATATCATCATGAGCCGTGTTTTCTAGTAATTGATACTCTACTTTGTTTACAACTTAACCATTGTTGCATACATTCTCATCCACAAGTGGAACTTCATGTCTAACTAATTCAAACAAAAATGGTGGTTTCTTACCATGATAAACCAAATGATTACAACCCTAAGTTATACCCCTACGAAATAGATGATATATAACAACCCAATGTAGCTACCATTCCCCATTTAAACAATCTAGATAAGGCTAATGAACACAATCATCAAACTCTTAAATGAATTGAGCTACCACTTAAAGAAAACCCCCAGCCCTTCAACATATACACTAAAGGAATGGTTACGAGCTATTAAATACTAAACAATGCTTATATTTTTCTACAATTTAATCATAAATAAGTAGGATAAATAATTACACGAAAACAATCCAATGGCAACATATAAGTAAAATAAAGAAAAAGTGAAAAAATTACACACTGTACATGAAAGTACACAAACATCGCATCACGATACTTTTTTTTTTTACAAAATTCTTCTAAGTAATTTTTTTTTTTTTTTGAAAATGCCTTATTTTGCTAATATACTTGGAAAAACCTATAAATTGTTAACTAAATTCCTATAATTATTAATCTTGTATGCTATAAGGCACGTTTCACGTTCTTATAAGTTTTCTAGATTTACAAATTAGAACTAGTTATTGTAAATCTTTCATTGTAAAAATCTTAAGAAAAATGGCGATAATAAAGGCTTTTAAGAAAATTGATTACATCTTTTTTAAAAGTTAAACCCATTTTTTCATTTCCCATTAAAATTTCAATGATGGTACGTCAACCTTTCGCTGCCATATTTACATCCATCAACACTTATCCTTTATTAATGACTTCCTAATTTTTTTTTTTTTTGTCTATAACAATTTTTTGCAATGACTTGATATCCAACTTTCAAAGGACTTCAAAACTTTTATTACAATAAATATAAAAATAATAATTATAAAATTTATTCCAATCAATGTTGTCAAACTCCACTCAAGTGACTAACTCAACGTGCAAGAGGGTTAATGGTCAAGGGGGTTTGAACCGAGGTTAATGATGAATTGAACCAAGGTCAATAAAAAAAATGTCATATTTTTATTATAAAAGAAAGATAAATATAATTTTTTTCTATCAAGTACATATTGTTGAAACAATATAGCCAATAATGCATTGTATACAAGATTTCATAGTTGTTATATTGTCATAAACTAGAAAATGTTGCACTCATTACTTAGTGCTAAAAAGATAATTACTATTTATTCAAATAAATCCATGCAAAATTATTTGAAAAGAATCTGTTTTTCTTTTTTTTTTCTTTTGTAATTAAGGAAACCTCCTATACAACTTCTTTCTAATGCTCTTGTATTTACATGGACACTTTAAATAATTACTATTTTTTAAGCCATTCACATATGAGATTTTAAACCCTCCAACCACTTTAAACCACTTTAAATATTATAGATATAGATATATATATACATAAAATATAACTTTTTCACTTTAATATTTTATAGTATGAATTATGATTTTTTATTTCAATGCTTATATCCATGAAAATTGCATTAAATGGTTTGAACATCCTAAAAGGAATAGACCTTTTGATATCTCAACGTAGAGAGAAGCTGGAGACAATAGTTTCGGAGTGAAATCCGAAGCATGCCCACTTCAAAACAAATCTTACGAAACTTTGATATGATTTAATATTTAATATTTGAAGAAACAAGAAATATATTGGTTTAGGACCTAAGAAATATATCTTAAAACAAAATATATGAAAAAAAAAAAAGCATTTTGTCAAAATGGTAGTTTCGTGATATGACATGAATAATTAACTCACAAACAACAATTGTCAAAAGAGAAGGTTGAATATCTCTTATTGAAAGTATATTTGTTGAGGAAAATTATTTTGGAATAAAGATGAAGATCATAGGAATATTTTATTTCTAAAAATAAAACTTATTGACAGCGTTCTTTAAACATAGGTCCTTCAGGTTTGTCCAGATCTGACACGCCTTGTTAAGCCCCGAAGTCATAGAGTCGCAACAGTCTCACTATGTAAACCATTCTATGATAGTAACTGGCTTCACAGTACCTACCATAGACATAATCTACATAAGGCGTTGACGACTCCTCTCTTTGAAGTAAACGGTCCAATAAGGTAAAGTTCAAAAATTTTAAATAAACCTATATAATTATATGTAAAGTCCACAGAATTTCCCAGGAAATTCTACATATACACAACAGTTCACTAATTTACATAATAATTATCAGTCTTTCATCCTCAAACTATGAAGGACATTCTCGCTACACATCATTACTAAGTAAATTGCTCCTCACACCCCTGGCTTCAAAAAGACTAACCTCTGGATAATTGTAAGGCGGCATAATACTTAAAGTGTTCAAAAATCAGGACCTGCAAAAGGATCTATAGGGATATGAGCAACTACAGCTCAGTAAGTTGAATTGGAGACTCGTAAATGCATACAAACACAAACAAGATTATCAAGCAATTATTTTCATGCAATACAACAATCAAGTGTCATCACACAACGTAATCCAGTCTATTGTGAAATCAGAGAAATTTCACCCACTCCACTCCGGGTTGAGGAGTTTCCATGTTATGCAGCAACTCACAACCAAACTCAGGCTTGTGCAATGGAGACCTCGCTCCTCCCGCGACTACCTTCGAACCATTGACTTCACCCTCACCACAACCTCCTCTCCTGTCACTTAGTTCGACTAAGGATGAAGAAGGGACAATTTTGCAATCCTGTGCTATCCCTTTCGAAGGGGGTCGGTATTTGGTTGAAGAATCCTATGATCCCCTAATAGGTTTCAATGCATGACATTTTCGGTTATTAGAGTCGAATAAGATTAAATTTTATTTAGGGTGTTCAAACAATTCACACCAATTCAATCAATCACAAAATCACTCACATTACAAATTCAGATACATCAAACACATGCGTATACTACTTACAATCACAACCATATACAATCCTAAGTCTCCGAGTACCATAAAATAGCACTCTAATACAGTAAGTAATAACCCAACTTACTTAGAGTTACTTAGTCGCCCAATCATTCGATTATATGTCGATCCGTCTCTAGATATCCTATAATACAAATAGGTCTTTTTAGTTCTTATACTTTAATGATTCACATTCTAAGTTATGATTTAGCTTTTATTTACTAATGATTCATTCTACCCTATTCCGAGGTTCGATTCCTAAATCAAATTCTAGTTTTGATTTTGAAATCTTAAATATGCTCAAATCCTAATGTGAAATTAATCACATTAAGCTCGAGTATTCTAATATCCCATTGGGTTTAAATTTAGGATTCTAAATTATTTAGTACACGCTAATCCTAATTGGGGTACCAGATTTATTCCCGATATGAGAAAATCTTACACTTTTTTTTATACATTTACTTAAAATTAAATTTTATTTTAGATTTATTATATTTTGATTTCTATTATTATATTATCTAATTAAACTTAATTTTTTTTTTATAATATTCCTAATTTTCTATAATTAGCACATAATGCCTTCATTAATTATACTTAACATTCCAAAGGCTAAGATTATGTTTCTACATCAGAAATTAACATCCCTAAATATCTAATTACTATCTAAATCAGTAATTAGTGTCTTAATCATCTAATTAACCCAAAATTACCCAATTTTCCCATCATTTTAAGGCTAAAAATTAACTTAAAAATTTTGAAAATTAATTTTAAAAAAATGGCTTCATAGCACTGTTCTATATCCCTTAAGCATTCTACAGAAAAATTTTGAGTTCCAAACTACACTCTTAAATCTATTTATTTCTAATTCTAATCATGCTCAATTTTGCTTAATTTGTTAAGAACCTTATATTTTCAGACATGATTAAACTAAATCACTATTTTTCCCTAAATCTACATACAATAAAACCTCAGAATAACAAGTTTCATAATTTTCTGAGCAAAATAATTAATTTTAGGAAATTATACAAAATTAGAATAGATTAGAGACTCACCCGGTCCGATGGCTTTTGGCCTTCCAACACCGGTCCAAGTGTGTCGGCCGGTCCAAGCGATGAGTCTAACGTAGTGTGGTGGTGGTGGTGGATTGGTCTCAGATGGTGGTAGTGTGTGGGTTTGGTCCACTAGCCTTAACTGCACATCTTTTCTTTTCTTTTCTTTTTTTCTAGTTTTTCTCTTGAATTTTCGGGTCTTTCTATTTTTCTCTAATCCCTAACTGTCCAAAGGAGTTCTTTGAATTTTTTTCTTATTTATAGACATTTTTGGTAATTAATATACATTAATTAGACATGACATTGCCTCATTTCCTTGATTTTTGGCTTTTATGTTGCATCATTTCATACCCTTCTGATTTTTATTAATTATTTTAATAATTTTCTTTAATTATTTTGGCCAATTTAAGAAATTTCGCGTATTTTTACCTACACGTAAATACATGTGGGGTACATGTAAACATTCCTAATTATTATTTAGGTCATTCTATGATTTTTAGTATACATATAATCTATCTTTAGTAATTTATTAGTTATTAGATTACACTTTTCACTTTTTCGATAATTAACAATTATTATACTTAAAATTTGAAAATTTTATAGTCTCCTATTTTATTACCTATTTTCTTAAATTCAAGTTTACGGGGTCATTTTTACTAATATTTCTCTCTATAGTTTATAATTCAGATTTGATCGAATCATTTAACCGATCGCCCTAAACTATGTGCTCTAAGTTCAATCATACAGTCTCTTAGCTTAACTTTAGGGCTTACATACCTCACCACTTAGGATTCGTCACCATAGGTCCCAGACCTAGGTCCAGCTCGACCGAGTCCAAGAAGCTCCTTAATTATTAGAACACATAAAATAAGGATAAAACACTAAGTCAATCACCACTTTCAATATAAGTAGAATACATTAGACACCATGTGCCCACTTTCCCATATTTATGAGAGAAAATCCTACCCATTAACTATCCTTTAACCACCGATATCATTCCATTATAAATATCAGGTCACTACCTAACAGTAAGTTTCTATACACTCTACGTACTAAACTTATCCATTACTTTAAAGTACCCTCTATCCTTTGAAAATTCATTACTAATTTAAGTATCAAAGTGATCATGCTAGACAATATCATAGTATCCCTCATAATCTTTTATTTTACAAACTTACTACGTATGGAGCTCAATCATTATCGGTAAATATCCTGAAATGATAAAACTCTTATTTTGTTTTCTTGACATTGAAAAGTTCATAATTTAAACTTATAGTTTAAATTTTTGGTATTCAACTTTCATACGTCTATATATTCAAACGGTAATAGCATAATAGATGTTTCTAACTAAAAAGTACCAAAAATATGCATAATAAAAAAATATAAAAGATAAATTATAAGCTCCAGTTTTAGCATCGTTCAACATTATTCACTTTCTTTAATTATTTCCCAACAAAAACATTTTAGATTTTTTTTTTTTTAGAACAACACACCTTCAATTCTTCAAAATTAAAAAATTTTGCCCAAAATAAATGGTCCATGGTACGTTTGCACATCTTATTGCTGGTACACACAACAAAAACGAAAAAAAAAAAAAAAAAAAGAAGAAGAGAAGGTGAATTTAAAGGAATGTTATCAACTCCAATGCCGTAATATACATATTTTATAGCTAATAGTTATTTGGTATGCAAAAAATTAATAGCATTTTAGCAAATCTTGTAGTTTTTTTTTTTTTTTCAAAAAGTCAACTTTCACAATGTTGTACGTATTTTATAAACAATAAATAAATAAAATATATTGAAATGTAAAGCCACAATAAAGTATATTGAAAATTATAACCACATGTTACAAACATGAATAAAAATTTGAGTATAAGGAAAAGACAAACTTCCTAAATAAATTAACCACAAAATAATAGAATTTATGACATATAAAAAAAATACGTAAATTACAATATAATATCTATTATAAAAATATGAAATAAGTAAAAAATATAAAAAAAAATTTATCAATTTGTAAAGAGTTTAAAGTGAAACTATGAAGGGCAAAAGATATATATTGAGATATGGGACTAGTGGATTTGAAAATCCTTTTAATATCAAGTGACAGACTTTTGACCATTTATGATGCAAGTCTAGTTACTTTCCGAATAAAGCTGCGCTGCAGCTACACCCTTACTGCAATTCTTTTGATTAAAAGGAATAAAAAAGAAATATGTATTATTAGATTGTTGTATATAAGTTATCACATATTATATTAATTTTTTAAGAATTTTAGGTCAGATAATGACCCCACTTAAACTAAATTATAAAATAAAAAATAAGTTTGGCTACAAAAAGTATGCTCCCTATTTTTCCTCCACTGTCTGAAAGCAAATCTTTGTAGTGTGAAGAGATGAAAGAAAGATAGAGACTACAAACTACCACTTATTTTTCAGGTTTTTGAAGAGAAAAAGAGGGTCGGCCTTTTATTTATACAAGGAGATGGGGATATAATTACCTAACTGCTCTTGAGTTCAATTTTTTTTTTTTTTTTTTTAGGGCATTTCAATTATGTTATATATGTTTGTTACAAGAGGGTAAGATGGTAATATCTTAATTTCAATAGAGGTATTTTTGAAGCAGGACTTGAAGGGGTACGGTAGGGTCCGAGTTCATGGTTTGAAAAGGGGCAAAGCGTCTATTTCGTGTATTGCCTCATAAGCATTCGTAAATATTAACTTTGGATGCTTTGTATTAAGAACTTCTTTTATTTCAATGAAACTCCCTAATTATCAAAAGAAGAGAGGAATGAAATACCTACTCCAAATAAATGGGTTATTATTATTTACTCTAAGCAAATGGTTTCCATGATGCAAGACCCTCCATCTTGTCCGGTTTCTACATGCAAGTATAGAGTCGGCATGTCCCAGTTGTGGTTCTGTAAGAAACTCAAGCCCCCTGGGTTCTTTCCCTTTGTCGTTTTCTCAAACTTCATAATCGTGGAATTTCTCACCCAGCAGTTTAGACATTCCCAAATTTTCTCGTGAAAAGAATTAAATAAAGGCTGCGACAAAAGAATTGAAACAGGGTGATTAAATGCCCCCAATCCAACCGGAAATATAGCAAGAGGTTCAGTAAATTTACAGATATGAAATTTTTTCAATTACTACAAAATGTATTAAGCACACAATGGTTCATCCTCCACAATACATTATTATTACAGACTGCTTTTTAGGAAGACGATATTTATATGACTTCTTCTCAATACATTAGCTTAGATTTTCACACGTAGAGATACGGAAAAGAGATTGTAGATGCAGAACTGATTCAAGAATCTTCTATCTTTATGCTCTTCTGGTAATGAATTTCAATCTCTTACGATTATTGAGTATAATCGTAGTACACAAACCCGAGTGTCGAAACACTTATTTTGATCAACTAAATCTCGTGCGGCTAATTATCTATTCTCACAACTAAAACTTTTTCTTCCAAGTTTTTCATGTTCTTATCTTCCTTCCCAACTGGTCTGGGATGCATGGTCCTGCTTGACGGATTAGGATAGCAAGGCCAGCTTCCATGACCATGATAACCATGAGGAGAACCTAGTTTGCTAATCAGTTTAAGCTTTTTTTTCCATTTCGCTTATTTTCTTCCTAAGATGCCGGTTTTCGCTTAACAATAACTCTCCTAATACATTATGATCATAAGTTAGAATCGACCATTCATTCCAGCCACCTAAAACATCATTCATATGCAACATCCTGTTGTTTTCCTCTAATTGAGGACGTACCCCCATTTTGGTTCTTATGTCTTCTAGATATTTTTTAGTATTCATAGTTTTCCAGAAACCTTGGTGGGTTGATCTCCTCTTATAGTATCGTTTTATTTCTTGATGTATCTGACCCTGCATAAATAAAATAAGAAAAAGAGATCGGGTGAATTAGAAATAAGGCATACTCTAGGCAAAAAAGAAAGCCATTGATCTCTCCATAAATCCTATGAATAAAATATGTCTGTATAATTGATCTGGTGTATATATACCACCATATTAGAGTATAACACGCATATTACATTTCTAGTATGAGTTTCATGCTCTATTGTAATCTATGTATGGATCGGGTCTAACCAAAGAAATTTTGTATAAGGCAAGTGCCTAAGCAAAAAGTGAGAGACTAGGAATACCTGTTGATGGTGCTAAAACACTTAGTTGACAGGAAGAAAGATCCAATATGAGTGAATGCTTTCTTATCCAATTTCTTGCACCTTTTATAGAGACTTGAGAATACTACTATCTAAAAATAGTACACCTAAAAAATAATAAAAATCTTATTCTACTTTTAAATTTTTTTTATTTGAGTAAGATAGTAAAATAAGGTCTAACAACATTTTCTCTCTCTTTTTTTTTCCAACAATATTTGACAATTTATATAATTGTTTCACTATCCTATTTGGAGTCACTCTCGCTATCTTTGTCATCTACCAATTTTAACATCCTTTTCCTCTGTTGATATTCACCTATATGCTTTTCTTGTGTCTGACTTCATCTTTTCATTGCTTGTCCGGCCTTATGTTCCGTTTCTTTGTATTTTTTTTTTTTTTTTATTCTTTCCTATTGCGTGTCCCCATTGTTCTTAAAACAAGCAATTACATACCCTTGTTGCTTGTGATAGAAAGAAATGTACCATCAGAATCAACCCAGCAATCTCATGTTGTTGTCATCTAAATATTTCCTCTCATAATCTTTTTAATAAAATAAATTATGAAAAAAATTAACACCACTAAGATCCATAAGGAGTTACAAATTTACTGAGTTTGGATCTTGAATTTCACGACACTCAGATTTGATAAAGTGTGTAGGTGAATAAACGTGCAAAGAGCAAGGCAACGTTGTAATGTACTTGATAATTTCCTATTTTATGTTCTTGGTGCCGTATTTATTTCTCATTGCGTGTATAAGGGTTAGACTTTTTATATACATGCATACATACATATATATAAATCTACATGGCGAGGGAGAAATATAATTTTGTAAAGTAGAATGTTCCAAGGAAACTCAAGCAAGAAAGGAACTTATCTACTACAATCCTACTTTTGGCATGTAAAGTCTAGAAAAATAAAGACAAAGAGAAAAATAAAATAAAATAAAGTCATAAATTGGGGGTTGGTATTGGTATGGTAGATAATTGACAAATGCTCACAAAAGCATTTTAGTCTATGCTTAATAACCTTTCTAATCACTTGCTTAACCTAATAGAAAACATTTTCCTGCCTTTGAATTTGGGACCCCACAATTTAGATCTTTAACTCTTAAATGCCAAAAATCACAAGAGGAAGTCAAATTCACTACAATTATGCGATTATAAGGTATGCTGAACATAGTTGATATTGCAAAAATTCTTTTTTTTTTTCTTTTGTGGAAAGGGATGAAAAACCTTATAAGTTTCTTATATTACAGTATTGTGAGGATAGCGAATCAAGTCTTAAGTGCTAATCTAATGGGGAAATGAGTAAGAACTCTCAAATCTCTTGTTTTTTGTGTTGATTTTATGAAAATAGAAAAATAGGGATGATATTGACAAATGAAAGGTGCTGTAAGTAATTAATTTTTTGCGCTTGGCATTTAAGGGGTGTTTGGGCGGTTATCAATGGAGTATTGATGGTAGAGGAATATTTAGAAGTAGTGTTTAGCAATAGGGATTAAAGGTGGGGAGAGAGTTATGGAGGATCGCAAATTACAATCTGCAGACCAAACATTAGTTCTCTATACCCACCTAGTATGAGTTTTCTTTGAGCATCCAGACACCCATGACCATAGCATCCGAATACCATGTTGCTAGGGTGTGCAATTTTGATCCAAACTTGTTTCCTTAAGTTTTTCAACCCCATTTCCAATTGTTAAATATTTTCAACTTGTTTTCGATCAACTTTTCTCATCAAAACAAAATCCAGTAGCTTCCTTTCCTTATGTAGTTTTCCTTTCTCTAATAATATTTAAGGTACATGAAAGGGGTAAGTGTTACGCCTTGAAGCCGCAGAATCATAACAGTCTCACCGTGTAAACCAACTTACGATAGTAATTAACCTCACAGTCATTATCGTAAATATGATTTACATAAGGTGTCCATGATTCTTTGCAAACAGCTTAATTAAAATTTATGATAAAATTTACATAAAAAGCCAGAAACTTTACATCATATATATATATATATATATATATATATTATACATAAACCTAAGAGTACTAACAAAACACCAAAGGACTTGATCATAGAGCCAGTTGATTCTTGCTCCCTTATAGTACTTTAAAAAGAAACTAACCTTGGGATAATTATATCGTGGCATATCAATTAGTACCTACAAGAAAATCTATAAGAATATAAGCAACCAACAGCTTAGTAAATTAAAATGAAGACTTAAGAATATATAACAAACACAAACAGAGTTTTAAAACAATTAATTATATGTAATACAACAAGCAAATACCATTACACAACATGGTCCAATCCGTTGTGAAATCAAAGTAATTTCACCCGCTCTAATTTAGATTAAAGAGTTTTCATATTTATGCAACAGTTCACAAACTAAACTTAGGTTTATGCAATGAAGACACCACTCCTTCTATGACTATCCTTCAAACTATTGCCCTCATCCTTATTGTATCCTCCTCTCCTATCTCTTAATTTGGATAAGAATGAAGAAAAAACCATTATGCTATATAGTGTTATTTTTTTCGAAGGTATCGATATTTCGTTGAAAAATTCTAACAATCCCCTAAAGGGTTACGATACATGTCTAATTAGGGTATTTAGGTTGGTTATAATTAAGTTCGATTTAAGATGATTAGACAATCTTACACCACTCAATTCACAACAATCACCAAAACATAACACAGATTTCAACATGAAGTTAGTTACACACAAGCACATGCATATATAACTACCTACAAGTACAAGCACAATTACATCCAATCGTAAGCCTTTTAGTACTTTAAAATAGTACTCTAAAATATAATAAAGTATTAAACCCAACTTATTTATAGTCCTCAGTTAGCTCACTCGACTTACCACAGGTCACTTATCCCTACGTATCTTATAATTTAACTACTCTTTTATTATTTATATCATTATGATATATAAACTTTATGTCATGATTTGATTCAATTTTCCACATATATATATATATATTATTTATTATCGATTTATTATAAGTTAATTTTGGCATCGATTTCTGAATCCGATTCCAATTTAGGTTCTAATTTAGTTTCAACTACAGGTATTATACATAAATCCTAAAAATGCGTTCCAAACCTTAATGTGAAATTAATCATATTATATTCAAGTATCCTAAGTATCACATTTGGCTTTTAACCAATATTTTAATCTGTACGGTATATCCTAATCCTAATTTAGTTCTTGAATTTACTCCTGATATGATAAGAATTTAAGTTTTTCATATAATTCACTAAAATGTAGGTTCGTATTAGATCTGTTGTGTTTTATTATTATTGCTATATTATCAATTTTCAACATAATATTTTCTATTTATTATATTTTCAATTCCACATATTATTAATTTACATATATTTATTACATAATACACATGATAATTACATCTAATACCCTAAATACCATAAGTATCATACTACATCAGATATTAATATCCTTAAATACCTAATTACACACAAAATCATAAATTCATAATTTCTTAAGCATAGCATATTTCTAGGCATAAATTCATCAAAATAAAACTTTTTCCTAAATCTACATACATAAAAACATTAGATTACCAAATTTCATAATTTTATAAATAAGTTTGATAATTTAAATAAATTAAACAAAATTCGAGTTAAAATCGAACTCATCTGTCCGATGGACTTTAAGCCACCAATGGTGGTCCTAGAGGTGTCGACTAGTCTGGGCAATAGTGGTAAGGTGTAGTGGTGGCAACGGTTCCATTCCAAGTCGCTGTAGGTTATGGGTTTGCGTTACAAGCCTTAATTACACAAATTTTTTCTATTTTTTTCTAAATATACTAAACCCTCACTTCCTGATTTCTCTCAAAATTTCCTTGATTCCTCACTAACTAAATGAACTTCAATTGAAGGTTGGAGTATTTATAAAGTTGCCTTGCTTTTTTTCTTTCAATTTTTAGTTGACAAATGCCTAATCCTCTTCCAATTTTGCTTTCTATTTACCCTATTTTAATTGTTTAATTTTTTTCTTTCTAACCCCAACATGGAATGACTTAATTTTAGACAAATCCTTGCTTTTCCTAATATTTTCTTTATTTTTTTTTTTAATTTTCTTTAATTATTTTAGTAAATCCTTGCTTTTTCTAATATTTTCTTTATTTTTTTATAATTTTCTTTAATTATTTTAGTATATTTTAGGTATTTTAAGTAATTTCATATATTTTTATATACACGTAAATATATATGGAGTACAAGTAAATACTCTTAAATATTATTTATGTTATTCTATAATTTTTAGTATGCATATAATATACTTTAGTGATTTGTTAGTTATCGAAACTCGTTTTTACATATTTTCGATAAATAACGGATAATATACTTATTATTTAATATTATGATATTTAATTATTATATTATTTATTTTTTTAAATTCAAACTTACGATGTCACTTTTATCAATACTTTTAACTTCGTCATATAATTTAGGCTCAATCAGACACTTTATCCGATCGCCCTAAATTTTACGTATCGAATCCGAACTTCTAGTTATAGGGCTTGCAATAAGTGGTTAGAATATGTGAGAACTCACTCTAGGATGAGTTTAAAAACCGAACCAATGTTTATTTGTTTGTTAGGTTGTCGTGTAATAACATAAATTTCCAATGAGTCACACGAGATAGGTATGGACACTTGCTTGCTAGCTGTGTTGTGTAAGCTATAGTTGTAACATATAATCAATAATAATGCAAACACAGCCTTAACAATGTTTATTGCATGTGATTGGCTACGACCTCCCTTAAGTAAGGTCCAATTAGGTTGGTGAGACATCTAGTAATCAAATACGACTCACCTTATGGAGGTTTTGTATTAAGACAACTCGATTAGATTTTACAAATGATTACTTGGGAAGGGGGTAGGACCCACACTAATATTAATATGTGTACATGTATATATTTCGTGCATAGAAATCATGAATTATTTTAAGTTTTAGGATGTTGGAACTATATTGTCTTTTAGATAATAAAAAGATAATTAAATGGTGCTTGTTGCATCAAATATAAATATATATATATATATATGTGTGTGTGTTTACATGTGAATTCCTATTTGCGTAACATATGCATGTGTTTTCAATGTTCCGTACTAAGCATAGATCACCCTTTAGGAACTTGTAGTTTTTTAGATATAGGTGTCACAAGCAGATTCCCTTACTCAATCCCATGCCGCACTTAGTGTTTCTAACCATGCTATGGAAGGCTAAATCAACCTGTAACACACTCACAAAGTTTAGAGAGAAAAACTCTAAATGCAAATTGCATTCACTCAAATGGTTGAATGCCTTACAACTAAGGGGAACATCCCTACATATACAAAAAGCCTTTATAAATGAATGGTTAAGATTAATTCAATCTAATAGATATAATCGATTCCTACCTACTACAATCACCTACCTTACCTGCTATAGTACAAGATTGTAGACATCTCTGGAACCTTCCATCTTTTATAAGCTTCTAGTGGGCTTAGGCTTCAATTTTGGGGGCTTTAGGAACCTCCTGGGAATGGCTCATTTTGGGAGTTTCGTAACATTCTCCCCTACTTAATCCAACGATACCCTATTCACTCCTTCATCATGAAACTTCTGAATCTTGTCTTGGAATTGCCATAATGCTTCAACTGGTTCCTAACTAGCCTCACTCACTGGTCTTTTCTTCCAAATAACCATATACTAATGCCTAAGAGTTTGTCATCAACGTCTCACATATCTATCTGCTATGATCTTTTTAACTTCTTTTTCAAATGAATCCCATACTACTATTGGAGCCCTTTGGGATACTGCTCTTATGGGGTCTTCCTCATCTTTGTGGAATGGTTTTAGCATACTCACATAGAAAACCAAATGGAATTTCAATCTCAATGGTAGTCCCAATTTGTAAGACACTCGCTTACTCGTTTCACAACTAGGAATGGGCCGTCGTAACGCTTCATCAACCCTTTATGCAATTAACCCCTCGTATGTTGTATCAAATGTAACTTAATAAGCACTTAGTCACCTACTTAATATTCCATTGGCCTATGCTTCTTGTCTGCAATCTTCTTCATTCTCTTGATGGCTCAATCTAAGTATGTTTAAGCTAAGTTAGGGTTTTCTTATCATTCCTTTGCAAATTTGTATGCCAGAGGGTTAGACCCCGTATATCCCATTATTACCATATTAGGAGTTAAGAGTTATCTTCTTAGGACAATCTTAAAAGGACTATAGCCCTTAGACTCATTCTTCTATAAGTTGAATGAGAATTACACCACATCTAACAACTTAGCCCAATTACACTAGTTAGCTACTATAAAATACCTTAAGTATAGTTCTACCAAAGCATTCACCCATTCTGTCTGGCCATTCGTCTAAGGATGCAAACTAGTTAAAATGTTCAACTCAGATCTTAAAAGCTTGAACAATTCTATCTAAAATTTCCCTATAAACTGCCTAGCTCGATCGCTTACGATGTTTCTTGGTAAGCCCCAATACTTTACAATATGTCTTAAGAACAATTGGGCAGCCTCATCTATCAAGCACTAAGGACAGACTTATAATGAAGTCCATGGAAACACCCTCCCGTAATTGTTAAGGAATGGAAAGAGGCTCTAGTAACCCCAAAGCTACCTTATGTTCCACTTTGCCTTGTTGACACACAAGACAAGTCCAAACATAGCTTTCAATAACCTCCCTTATGTGCAGCTATAAGTACTTCTCTTCAACTAATGCTTGTGTACGGTGCATTCCTGGACGACCTGTCCATTTAGAGTCATGACACTCTGTAAGTATCTCTTTTCATAGGTTTAAGGAGTGAGGTACATAAATCCGATATCCCTTTGCATATACTAATCCATTCTCTTCATAGAATCTCCTTGTTTTCCCTTCTTTACACTAGATCAATAATGCTTTAGCTAACTTATTAATCTTTATCCCCTCTTGAATTCTGCTAAGAAAGTTGCTTTCAGTCCTACTAATGGCTGCCAACTCAACATTTCAGCTCAAAGTGTCTACCATAATATTGGTCTTACCTGACTTGTGTTTAAGGTTGAAATCGAATTCTACCAAGAAAACCTACCATTAGGCTTGCTTAAGAGAAGGCTTCTTCTAAGTCTAAAATTGGCTAGTAGCTATGTTATCAGTTTTGACCACAAACTTTTTCCCTAACAAATAATATCTCTACATCCAAAGAAAATGTACTATCATCGTCATCTCTTTTTTCATACACTATATATTGCCTCTCTATCTTGTTCAACTTCTGGCTTTTAAACACCACAAGATATCCTTCTTGCAATAAAACCCTTCCAATAGCAAAATCACTCACATCTGTACATACCTCAAAGGGTTTGCTAAACTTAAGAAACCAGCTCCCTAATATTTTCCATCTTCAATGTCTCAAAGGCCTGTTGTCTATTGATACTCCAAACCCATGGGGTATTCTTCTTAAGTAAGTTTGTCAATGAGCTTGCTATCCTTAAATAGCTTCTAATGAATCTTTTGTAATAATTCACTAAACCAAGGAAAGATCTCAACTCAATAGGCTTAGTGGGCTCCTTCCAATCCCAAATGGCTGTACTTTTCCCTCATCCATTCTAATCTTCCCTTATCCCATTATATGCCTAAGGAATGTCACCTCTTCTTACATAAAAGCACATTTTTCTAAGTTCACATATAGCTCATTCCTTCTTAAGGCTAAGAATACCGAGCAAAGGTGTTCTAAATTTTCCTCCATCGTCTTACTATAAATTATAATATTATCCAAATATACTACCACAAATCAATCAAAAAAGGGAGCCAAAACTCGATTCATAAGTGTACATAAAGTTTTCGAGGCATTGGTAAGGCCAAATATCATTACAAGAAATTCAATAGCACTGTACCTCGTAACATAAGCGGTCTTAGGTTCATCCCCTTTTTCAATCCTTACTTAATGATATCCTGACCATAGATCCAATTTGGAGAAGTATCTAGCTTCTCATAACTTATTGAATAAGTCCAATGCTAATGGAATTAGATACTTATTCTTCACAATGACCTTATTCAGGGCTTGATAATGGATACACATTCGGAGTGACCCATCTTGTTTCTTCTAAAAGAGTATAGGGGCTCCGAAAGGTACCTTTAAAGGTCTAATGAAACTTGCTTCTAATAACTCCTTCAATTGTCGCTTTAACTCGTCTAATTTTAAAGGTAACATCCTATACAAGACGACGGTGAGTAACTTAGCTCCTAGCTCCAATTCTATCACATGATCCACTTCCCTTCCTAGGGGTAACTTCTTAGGCAACTCTAGCAGCATTATATCCTTAAATTCTTCCTATCTCCCCCACTTGAGGTGGAACACCTTCTTAACCATCAGTCTTTTCCTTGACTTTTAAGGTTACCAAGCAAGAGACTTCACTTTTCTTGACACCCTTAGATAACTATACAGCTGATAGGAATTTGGTTTCTTAGGCTACATTTTTGTAACAAGAACTACACATTATGATTTGTTTAAATACACAATTGTAGTTAGCTCAAGGTATGACAAGTGCATCAATGCAATTTAGAAAATCCATCCTAATCACAAACTTTTCTTAACACCCTTCGCCAACTATATAGCCGATAGGAATTTGGTTTCTTGGGCTACCATTTTTGTAATAGGAACTACACGTTGTGATTTGTTTAAGTACACAATTGCAGTTAGCTTAAGGTATGATAAGTGCATCAATGCAATATAGAAAATCCATTCTAATCACAAACTTGTAATCATCCATTAACACTACCTCGATAGTATTTTTTCCCTGCTAACCCCCAACATGAAGCTTTATCCCTCTAGCTACTCCAATAATGAGAACTTCTTTTGAGTTAACCATTTTGAGCCATATTTTAGTCTCCTTCACTTTTAGTCTTAACTTATTTGCTGCCATTTCAAAGATGAAAAGATAGGATGCTTCTGTGTCTATAAGGGCATTAAGTTTCTTACCTACTATCAATATTTCGATATACATGAATCCTTTCCTTTTCTTTTCTTGTTAAATTGAGACTTCGTGGCACTAAATAGTCGAACCAAGCCCAATCGAACTTATCCCCTTCATCCGAACTCTCGCCTGCTACTAGCATTGTTAATCTATCTTTCTTCGGGCACTCCCTGGTGCAATGGGGACCGTTGCAGAAATAATATTTCAATTCATAAGGTGTCCATCACTCCTCATCTCTCCCTTCACGAGTTTTACTTCCTGAGCAAACTATGTTCCATTGAAATGTTGTAGTTTGGGAACGTTGACCCTATGAGCTGGTTAGATGGTCACTCCATTTGCCATAACAACTCGACAAGCTACCAACTAGGTCTTGAGATCTTCAACCTCTCGGCACATAGCCACTACTACAGCATCCATTTTAGCTTCATAAGCCTCTTCCTTAATTCCCAGAGTCCTAACTTGAGCTTGGATTGCTTCACCCTTCTCTTCAATAGCATTATCACACTGTCTAAGTTCCTCCATTGCTTGATTCAGTGCTCCTTGCAATTCGCCTTGGAGTTCTTCTTCTATCTCTTCAAGATTGTCTTGTAACTGATCAAATTGTTTCTTAACTTCAACAATGCTCAGCTTCGCCTTCTCCATCCTATTAAGGAAAGACTTCAACAAGTCATAAGACTTAGCTCTCTACTTGGTAACATAACGGTCATCCTCGTCAACCAACTCCTCAACCACCAAAGTATTGTTATCTCCTCTAAATGACATCTTCTTTACATGTAGTCTCTTTCTCTAGCTCTAATACCACTTGTCACGAGTGGATTCCCTGGTTCAATCCCGTACGGCACTTAGCATTCTTGATCACACTAAGGAAAACTAAGTCAACCTGTAACACATTCACAAAGTTTAGAGAGAGAAAGTAGAAAAAGAAAATCTAAATGCAAATTATATTCACTCAAAGGCTAGATGCCTTACAATCGAGGAGAACACGCCTATATATACAGAAGGTTTCTACAAATGAATAGTTAAGATTAATTTAATTTAATAGATACAATTGATTCCCATCTACTATAATCACCTATCCTACCTATTATAGTACAAGATTCTAAATATCTTTGGAACCTTCCAAAACCTTCCATCTTCCAGAAACTTCTAATGGGCTTGGGCTCCAATCTTAAGCTTTAGGAACCTTTTAGGAATATCCTATTTTTGAAGGTTCGTAACACAAGTACAGGTAATATAGAGATTATTGAATTTCACAAGGAGTCAAACTTTGATTATTACTATTTTAATGAGGAGACAAGCTACTACTACTTTGATAACAGGGCGGATTTCGCTTAGTATTTGGATTGCATTTTTTGGATTCTAATGGAAGTTTGAATCAATGTTGGACTATGGATTTAATTTTGTGGATTGTAAGGGTCACCTACGACCCTTTATTGATTTTATGTATTGTTAGAGTAGGAGACTTCTAATTAGTTTACTAAGATTTAATAAGTTTAAATAAGTTATAGATATTTAAATTGTACAGGGCGATATAGGTGACTTGTATTTGGAGATAAGTGGTCATTTACACCACACTTTGTTTAATGATGATATAACATTTAATATGGATTAGTAATTGCTATTCAATTGGGGTTCATAGACAAGTGGCATGTTACCATATGCCTTAGCGTATCGGTTGTTAGGACCGACACGTGATACGATTATGATTTCTCGGATTTCGGTGCGTTACATGCCAATTTCTCTATGTATATGGTTAGGCAGACTAGTTGTTCTGCCTACTTTTTTTTGCTTATATAAGGGAGATGTAGTAAAGTGGGTTGGCACACTTCACATGGTAAATTTTCGTTAGTGTTTCTACACAACCTTAGTCAATCTCATTCTACTTTTGCTTTGTACATTAAACTCAAGCAAACAACAAGTCACCCAAATTAAACCATAGGTTATGATTGTATCATTCCATCAAGACGAGCAAGGAACAACTGGATGATCTGACAAAGAAAATTGGCAGGTTCCCGCGAGTACGGCAAAATGGCTTATGGCTGCACTTGAACAGCCCTCCTGCCGACTTCAGGGAGTGGTCTGTGTTAACATTCAATCTGGATGTCTTAGGAGACATTTTGAGGGAAAATATGCAACTTCGACGCAAGCTAGAAGACCTCGTCGACATGTATACTAAGCAACTGGAAGCATTTTGCAACATGAGGCCTGCTGGATATGGTTCATGTCCTGCTTTGGCAAGTAATAATTATAGTCCGAATTGGAGTTTGTTGATCAATGAGAAGTTGGAAGATTTAGAGAAGAAGTTTGACAAATTGGATGATATAATAAATGACAAATTAGGGGAATCTGAGAACATTTAGATATATCGTGCCAAAAGATGGTAGCCTAGCGAATATGTTTCTTTTTCTACTAAAAGTCCATTATAATATGGTTAAAATTTTACTAGAGGTGGTGCTTGAATAAATTGCTTTTCATTTTGGCTATCTCAACCTTATGAGTTCAAGTCCATGACATAGATGATTCCATAAGCGTTGAGGGTTTTTTGGATCAGCCTTTTTCTATCTGTATTTTAAACTTATATATATCTAGATGTGTTCTATATTTGATGGGTAATTTTTTGAGATGTGACATTATTGAAAGAAGATTATCTTACTTTTAGCAGATCAGTTTTGGTTTTAAACCTATTATTTGAATAAATTGTCCTTTGCATCTTATCATATATTTATGGTGAAGATGATAGTTATGGAATAAGATTTTTTTCTTTCTTTTTTTTTTTTTCCAAGCAGAATAAGAGTTGGTGAGAATTCATGTATTTTCAAGGTAAGATGTATAAGAAATATAGTTTATTCATTAATAAATTATTTGTCTTTCTAGGAATATAACAAAGTAACGGAAGTATAAGTTTACTTTTGAAGATGTCTGTTAAATATTTAATTCATAAATATGATATATATATATATATTTATACTTTCAATATTTGGTTTTTTCAAAGAAAAGGAAAATACATGATTTGATAATGTTATGAAAAATATTATATTAAAAAGAAAAGAAAAATTAAAAGGAATGAACCAAACAAAAACTAAATCTACTATATATACACCGGATTATGACGTAAGAGAATGTACATGGATAAGATAATACAATGGTCGAGAAGGATAAATATTTGTTGTTCTGAAATTAATATTGCATGAAATAAATTTAAAATAAATATCTAATAAGGAAAATTTATTCCACCTATTTATATTTATATAATAATCAATAGAGATACGTTTTGAGACGATACTTCAAGACGGTAAATATTTTTCAAGAATTCTTTTTCACAATTCCAGGCACACATCTCAATGAGATGAGCAAAAATGATCAGACAAGACAACTACATACTCAGGCGGATTTTGAATCGGATTTCAAATGAATCACAGTACCATTTTGTGAGCATTAACTACACGTTTCGTACGAAACCTTCGGTGGTCTTAAATTTTGCCACGGAACGAAGCGATGGTGGGCCAGAGGAGCGGGGACTTGTTCAATGCCCAAAGCCAGACGTTTGGGAGGGCTTTCCAACGTGCAAATAGACAACAAGACTATTCAAAACATTCCAAACTTTCAAAATTGTTGTTCAAAACATTCTTAAAACTTGAAAATTGTCGTTAAATCCATCAATAACGATACTAGTGACAAATTTGATATGAGCATATATTGAAGTTTTTAACATGTGTAAAATATGCTTAATAATAATAATCTCAAAGGTATTTACAACTTATTTTTAGTTTGGGGAAAAGGCAAAAGAAAATTATATCAAGAAAAAACTCTAAAATGGTGCTATTGAGAAATTCATTAATTACAAAATTATCATAGTTGAAATTGAGTTTGCAAAACTTGACTCCGTTTCGAGTTGTATTAATATTGGATATTGAATATCTAATTTCAAGCTGTATCAAAATTATACTAAAATCAAGTGTTAAATTAAGTCTTGAAATCAAGTTTTGAAAACCAATTTTCAAATTATATCATCTAGTGGATCACATGACTCAGTTTAGAACATTATCTAGAAGTTACAATGTCAACCAAAGCATAAGCATCATCTTTAGCGCCTTTGCTCTAATGCTTTAGCTACTAACAGTAATTTGTTTTGCAGGAAAACCCTACCAAGTCCAACATGTTCTTTTTGTTCAGCTGATGAAACTCCAGAGCATATCTCTTTTCAATGTCCACGAGTGTAGGGAATATGGTTTGTTGTTCTGCATATCAAGATTAAAGATTTTGACACTTCAAATATTTCATATTAGCTTATGGATAATGTGAAAAAGCTTGGCTTATCAAAGGAAGTTTCATTAAATTTTTTTATCTCAAGTTGTGGTAGTTCTATGGTATATTGGGACACATCGAAATTCTTGTGTTTTTAAACAGGATGTACCATTACCTAACCAAGTTGTACATTCCATCCAAATGGAATTAAGCTTCTCCCTATATGCTACATTTTAGGGTTGTTGTAAGCAAGTTCAACCTAGATTACAACATCATACATCACCTTTTCAACATCCCGATATACATCATCATGGCACAGCAGATTCAATGTCTCTTAAATTGTTACAACAAGCTACAAGTTATAGTTCAACTACTGGTGCTTTCTCTATGTCCCTACAAAGAAATTTCTCTGATGTATGGGTACCTTCGTGAGAAAACCAAATGAAGAACAACTACAACATTGCTGTTGCAAGAGATAAGAGTAGTGTCGATTAAGAATAATATGTAGAAATTCTATCGAAAGCTTATTACAAGCTACTACTTTACATGTTCAATCCTTCTGAGGTCGAGTTGAGTGAAGCTGTTGGCATACGCCAAGGTCTACATACTACTTTGAACTGAGGATGAATTGACATTGTGATTGAGTTTGACTCACAGCAAGTTATTAAAGCCATTGCCAATCCTTCTACTGCATCATGGAAATTAGCTAGTGTGATTAATGAAATTATTAGACTTAAATCATTGTTTCGTTCTTGTACTTTTTCTTTTGTTCATCATGAAGCAAATGCAAGTGCACATCAAGTTGCTGCCCAAGCCAAAATCGGGATGAGTTATAGTTTTCGGGTCGACCTAACTCGCATCTCATGCAAACTTACTATTGGTGGATTGTGCCTTAAGACCCCTGATTTGTAATTCTCATTTTCAAGTGAATGAAGTACTCATTTGATTAAAAATAAAAAAGAAAGAAAGAAAACCTATTTAACAAGTTGTAACAAAATTGGGTGTTGAATACCTAATTATTATCATCGAAATTGGGTCTTAAATTAGGTTTGAGAATTCCAATTTCAAGTTGTAATAAAATTGGGTGTTGAACATCCCATTATTACTTTTTAAATTGGTCTTAAAATCAAGTTTGGAAACTACATTTTAAGTTATAATTGAGATTAGATTTTCATAATCCGTTTCAAGTATGGTGTTTTTTGAATTATTTTTAGTGGAGTCCAATTTTAGGGATTATTTAAAAAAATATAATTTTTTTTTTCTTTTCCCCCTTAGTTTGTTTGAATATTTTGTTTTGTTCGCATGCTACACGGTTTTTAAATTTGGTAATTAATCCACAAAAATCAGTATAAAGGTTAACTTCAGCGATAGAATTATAACGTCAACGTTTCGTTGTTGTGATGGCTAACTTCCCAACTTTCGCTTAAGTTTTTAACACTAGGGTTGGTTCCTAAAGAAAGCTAAACAAAACTAGCAGCCAGGTGTCCGAGTAGAAAAATTAAATTTAAAACGTAAAAGAATCAATGAACCTATTTATACCAATAGTCAATGATTTAATGCTATCACCGAAAAAGAAGAAATCATAGTCAATGATTTAATGTCTCTTTGGTCCCACATATCAATCTTCAATTCCAACTAGTATTCAAAGTCCAAAAGATTCAACATAGCCAATCCTGATGTTTGACTTGAATCTTTATGCATTCTTTTATTGTTGGCCGTAGGTATGTTTTTGCAAATACATATATAAGGGAAAAGGAAAAAAATATGAAAAAAAAAATTATAAAAATACGTTTCTAAAAAAATATTCCCAAAAATACAATAATTGAAATCGCCTTTGCTGAAACATAGGATACCATCTTCCCTTACCCTCGCCCCCATGCTGCATTTGATATATCTCTTTCATCATTCCATCTCTCTAAATCCTCTTGAGATTTCCTCAACCAAACCCATCATTTCAATCCTTTTTTTTTTTTTTGCAAATCAATTGCAAATTCGAAGTAGTAATGCAGTGTAGATCTTAGCTATGGAAAGATTTTTCAAATTAGGAAGATGATTTGCACGATATCATCACTTTCTCTCTCTAGACATTTATATTGAAAAGGTATCATTTTTTTTCTCATTTTGATCCGTTTTAAGCACATGTTATTCAAAAAATTAGTATTTTTGCTTGATACATTATGGTACATTATTGACTATTAACGTTTTTTAGACAGGATGAAGCATTCATCTTTTCTCTATGGGTGAGGGAGTCACACAAATGCACCTTACTTTGGTTACATGCATGCATTATTTTCGAGCACTTATAGTTAGGATGGGACATAGATCACCCAGTTGGATGCGGACCAGATAGTTCAACCCCAAGCCAATGCAAATCGCGAGGGTGTTCGTCTACTTGGCTAACGATAGCATCAACATCCTTAACTTTACATATTTCACTTTCAAGTTTTTGTTTTTTCGTTATTTTTAAAATACTATATGGCTATTTGAAAGTGTAATTACAGCTTCCATAACGCTTTCATGTCTTCATATTTTCAAAGTATTATCATGTTTAAAAGCGCATCTCGAAGATGCGAATTTGGGTTAGAATTGATGATTTTGCATTGATCCAAATTTATAGCACTACTCAATATGGCAATATGGATTCATATAGATATAAAACAAAAAGGTCCCCTATTGATTCAAGGCACGTATTTATGCGATAGAGAAAGAGGATAAAACCGAATATCTCACTAACATATAACCAAATGGAATTTGATTTAAGATATATTAATTGATTTAAAAATGATTTTGCGTTGAGCTAAGAATAATAGGGGTGGTTTAAAGTACAAAACTGCATCATTATGAAACAAAATTGTTTGTTGGAGAGATAAAAACAAACAATCCAAAATCGTCTCTGGAAAAGGTGATTTTATTTGTCTATTCATGAGAATATTTTCCCATGAACGGCAATTATATATATATATATATATATATATATTTTTTTTTTTTCCTTTTCCCCATATATCATGCTCTTTTACCTTTTAGGGGAAATCAAATTATGTAGTTGTAATTTGGGATTACAAATGGATTTTTTATTTATATTGTTTGGATTTGGTGCTACTTTTTTTTTTCCTAAAGAAAAGTAATGATTACATAAGAAGTAAAAAATGGGTATACAAAAATCAAAACCAAAAATATGAATATGCAAAGTGACAGTAAGACACTTATGTTTTACCCTATTTTATATGTGTCTTGTACCTATAATTTACTGACAACTTCAATTGTGAGATGGATAATCTAAATTGAACTTGTGCTTATGTATTGAATAACGTGTTGAATTTGTAGGTGAGGTGATGACCAATGACCACATTTAAGTAGGTAACTATCCAACCAAAAACGTGCTTTCATTATCCACTTAAGGCATGTATTTGACTACATAATAGCATGATGCTTGACTTAGCAAGAGTCATAATCTAAGTATTTACAAGTAAAACCTAAGTGAGCCTAACCCCTATGCTGTCAGGGTTGGTTCCAACCATGTGCTCTTGGGTTAGTATAAGGTTATAAACCCAATGGTACAAGTTTGAGTTGGGCATCAATCTAACCTAACTTATATTATACGTATCTTATACCCATTATTTATTTACTACTTCAAAGGTTGATGGATAATAACTTGACCTTACATATTGAATAACATGTTCAATTAGTAGGTAAGGTAATAATTAGTGACCACCTTTAAGTAAGTAATGCCAACATCCAACCAAAAACGTGTCTATATTATCTACTTAGGTTATATTTGACTAGATATTAGCACGATACTCAACATGACAAGAGTTATGATCAAGGCATTTACAAGTAGAATTGAGGCAAGTCAATCCCTATGGTGTTAAGGTAGGTTCTAACCCATGTATCCATGTGTCGATACAAGGTCATAAACCCAATGGTGCAAGTTCGAGTAGGGCATGACGCATGAGTCTAGCCTAACTTATACCCATGTTGTATTGCTTGTTAATGCCTCAAATTTACCAATATTATGACAATTCACCACATATAACACTAGCATACTACACATTAGGGCTTCCTATATTAGAGTGGGTTTCTAAACAATTTTACTTTAATGAAATCATTTATTACATTTGAAAATCCTTTTAATTTTGCTTGATTTGAAAATTAGGAAAATCATTTGCAAAGTAATATAATACCGAAAGTACTATGATATCAACCTAGGGCAAGAAGGCCCAAAACAAAGTCTCAATAATCAAAATTTAAAGAAATAAAGTCCGAAAACAAGCAAACTGTAAAACCCATAAAGTCTATCAAAAGTCTATACAACCATATAGAGCTCACGTGGCTAATTAAGAACAGAAAACACATCTAAGCCTCATAATAAAGATTGTTCCATGTAAAATCCCCAAGATCCTCTTCATCAAAGCCATATCTCAAAGCATTGTAAGCATCATCAAGATAGAAGTCATCACCTTGTAAACACTCCATTTTTGTCATTTCTAAATCTACTCTAATGTAGGACTCTATCTTTCAGAAAAAAAAGGTCAAAATTAGACAAAATACAAAAAAAAAATTTGAAAAATACAAAAAATTTCAAAAAGATAAAAATAAAAATAATAATAATAACAAATCCCAAAAAATTTGAAAAATCATAAAAAGTGTCATGTGGTAGTCTACTTAGGTCGGTTTAGGATAGAAATAATTTTTTAAGATTAAAAATGGCTTCTAAAGTCAAAATAAGTGTACGCAATTTTATCGAATAGGAATTCGTAGTAAAAATGCACTTTATTGAAAATCAATTTTTTTATCCAAGTTCGACTAACTCATTTTGAAACAGTTTGAACATTCATATTTTCAGGAGTTTATGCCCTTGAACAGTACCTCAATCGGAGTTAAAATAAATATTTTATAGCCATTTGAAGTTTTCAAATAAAAATTGAATACAAGTAAAAATCAAGTTTTTAATTTGGTTAAATTTGATAATTTTCTAAAATATTTTAAGTATATGTTTTTAGGACTTCGCATTTCATCAAATGGTGTAGTATGATTTTTTAGAGGTCAAATAATTAATCGGGTTTTATTTCAAATAAAAAAAATACATTGTAACAAATCAGCATAGGAGAATAAAAAGGAAGAAAAAGAAAAGAAAGAATAATGAGGAAAAAAAAAAGAGAAAGGAAAAAAAAGGGAAGAGAGGTTACATGTGTCGCTCTAACACGATGATATATGTTATGCTGGCATGGTGCTTGCGTGGCACGCTATTAGGCCACTACATATCAGCTACATGTGACAAAAGGGTTGACCTTTAGTCAATTCTCACTCTTCTCTCTTACCCCTAGTCATGACCTAAGGTATTTTTTACCCACTTTTTAATCATGAAAAAATATGGAATTAAAAGATTGGGATATCTCCTATTCGGAAAGGTCTAAAATGTTAATTATTATTAAGAGAAATAGGAGAAATAAAAATAAAAAATCAGGTATCCACTAAATATACATTTAATGCACTATGAACAAATTAAGTAGATTAAGGTTGTTTAATGGTAATAATCCATTATAACCCGATACAAAACAAGTAAGCACATCCCTACAAGCCGTATGATCCATTATTTCCATAAATTGATGATCAATTTGAGCTAAAACGAAAAGAGCATCCAATATATACCCAAGCTCCATTAATGCACAAAGGATTTGATATTTCTCCTAAAAGAAAGTTTCTTAACCACTACTCATAACACTGTACTATAAATAGAGATCTCTTATACACATTCAAGGCATCACCTTCATTAAAAATCAATTATAAATCCACATTATACTAGTTTTCCCCTTTAGATACATGTAAGTTGAAAACTCATTCTCTCTCTTTGATTTCTTTCACTACGGAGAAAATCAATTAAAGATAATTTTTTAGAAAATCTTTTTTATGGTTATGAACAAAACTTAGAATCTGGTTTCATCCAATTTCGTAGAGATTTGATCAATTTGAGGAGAAAGATTGAAAAAACCATTTTCAAGTTGTTGTGCACTAAGTTGTTCTTTTCTAAAAAAAAAAAATCAAAGGGGGAAAGCTTAAGTTTTTCAAAAATTAATTTGGGGATTTCGAAGCTCGACATCTTAAGAGTCCAATGCCACCAGCCATACCCTGAGGACCAATCAAAAACCACCTAAACCAGCCAATTTTTTTTCATTATGCAAGTAAGTCTTCAGCTTGTTATTATGATTTTCAAGCTTGTTCATTAAAAAAATGATAAATTCTAGAAAAAAATTAAAATTGATGTTGAGCATTTTTAATGTGTTTTTATGAATCTAATATGTTTGTGATAATTATTTTAGATATTACATGTTTATGTTGAGATTGGATTTAATAAATTAATTAGCATGTTGTTTAGCAGTTTTTGAATAATAATGTCATGTTAATTGTTTAGGTGCTTTAATTGACTTGTTATTATCATGTTAGTATAGTATATTAATATATTTTTGCATGTTAACATGATGATTTAGGAATATTAGTATAGTTTTAAGTTAAATGTTTTATAGTTGATTATGTTAATTCTTGTTTATAGAATTTGATGGTGTTTTTAAATAAAGATGGGTTTTCTTTCCTTAAATTTTTTTAATAGATGTTTTTCATAAATAAAATAAAATAAACCAACAAACTAAATTTTTATTAATTGAAAACTACTTGAGTTTAATCCCGCTTTGTCAATATATAGATACCAGGCAACCTAAAATAATTACAAAAAAGTTGTTTTTCCCTCTTTTATTTCTTTAAAAAAAAAGATATAAAAACCCAATTTATTTGAAAACATATTTAAGCCCACTAATCAATTTCATAGATCTCTTTTATGGAAATTGATTAGGTTTTAATAAGTAAGCCCTTGAACCAAAATTCTTTGTTTCTATTTTTTTAAAGTTTTTTTTTTTCTTCTAAAAAACTGATGGACCAGTAACTAGAATTATGGTTCATCCATAAATGGGCTCTAATTTCATTTTTTTCTCGATTTTGATCGGGTAGTGACCCATTTTTCAAAAACATTTTTTTATAATAAACATTTTCTTAGTTTGGTTAATAAATTTATGTTAAACGAGCTGGACTTAATATAAATCAAATTAAAAAAATAGAGGAATTGAATTTTGAGCTCAACACACCTAAAAAAAGATAAAGAAAGAACGAGCCATAATGACCCAATACATAAGGTCACAAACACACACGAAAGATGACCACACATACCTAAATATGATGCAATAATCAATATTTGTTTAGCTTTTATTTAAGGTGAAGCAAAACAATATGAAAGTACGCATGACTTCGAATAACATTAATAGAAACGACATATGTCCGATCCCATTGCATCAAGCATAGGAGGTTAGCATACATATCCAACTACATGTTCTTACCAAAGCCATCATCAATCATCAAACTCTAAGAAGTAGTCTCATATAGAGGTCGTCACCATTACTTTACCTCGAACATCGGAGTTCATCCGCATTGTATAGTCCGTTCAAGTCCCTTATCTCTAAACTACTCTTGATACAACTTCCTTTCGTATTTCTTGACCCATTATCCAACATGACTTCCCGGTATTAACTATCCACCAAGCTACCTTTAGTAGCTTAAATACCTAACTACTATAAGTGAGTAAGCCTACTTTTAAGGTTATCAACTTCTAGATCAGTTAACCACGCATAAGCAGCATTGTTATTAGCAAATTTTTTATGTTAATTAAGTTTAGCTCATTATCTAGCCTGCAACATGTAAGGCTTTCCATACTTGGACTTCCAAGTGAAAAAACCAAACCCATAAGCCAACATAGAAGACGAGATAGAGATATATGTACAATTAAAATATAGAAGTTATTATTTTGTTATTAAAAGTTTAGATATACCAATTATTTAATTAAGTTACCAATTTAAGACTTAGTTTATTTATTAAGCTTAAGCTTAATGAATTGAATGTATCTTATTTACTAAGTGAGACCCATTTAGTAAGTAAATTCATTCAATTCTATAATTAAATCGACCCATAATATTGGCTCAATTATTAATCTACAAGTATAAAGGCCTTTCTAATTATCAATTACCATTATTTTATTATTTAGTGAATCAGCATAATTAATTGAATTGATTTAAAGATAGTGAACTAATTAAGAAAAGATCAAACCGTTTTGGGGATAAATTGGATCTAATTTAATCTTAAGGATGATCCTTAAACTATCCAATTAGATTAATTGATTAACCAATCATTTAATCTAAGTTGAAAATCAACTCAATTGAACCAATTTAGAGCACAGATTAGTGCAGTTCAATTGAAATAGGTTTGTTCTATTCACTAATGGAATGCTACTTATTATTTATTATTTCATTCAACTTACATCTTATATTATTTGTATTATTTATATATTATATTAATTACATTTTAAGTTTTCATATTTATTATATACTACCACTGCTTAAGCACATTTATAATAATACCATTGGATAGAAGATTCATTAATCATAAAGATCAAACTTCCTCTTGAAACACTCTTTGATCCAATTTGTAGATGTGATTTTAGGTGAAAATTTTTTGTGATTTGAATAAAAGGTTTGTCAAAATCGTATAGAAATGCTAAAACATAATTAAAGTGATAATCAACTCAAATCTAATAGAAAAAATATCTTTTAAATGAATTTGATCACATGATTAAGATCAAAGTAGTGTTTTTTCCAATACTAGTTTGAATGTTCATGACGAATATAAAGAACATTTAATGCATTCAATCAAACTTTTCGTAAAATTAAATATGCATCAAGAATTCATTAAGAACAATATGATCATCATCAAATGCAAATTAAACACTCAACCATCCAAAATTTCTCAAAACTTTATGGAAAATCAAAATAAGCACAAACACCTAAAATTTACCAATTTCATATCCTAAACATCTCTAATCATAATCAAATCAATGCTAAAGTTCACCATTCCAATCAATTATAAAACACTTATAACAACTTAAAACATCATTATTTTCTAGAAAGATTAATAGCTCCTCCTAACTGCTATCGATATCATTTATCAAATATTCACCAAAAATTAACTATCGTGATCCAAACCCAATATCATGAACTCATATTAGTATATATGCAACTTATATATCACCAATCATCAAGATAAGTCATTAACACATTAAATTCACTTGAATAACCCATCAAACACTCATTTTACAATAGCAGCTTCATTGAATCCACCACTAACATATCATTTCTTCATCATTTTATATCAAACTTAATCCTTGCTATCAAATTAGCATCTTATAACAACATCTAACAATTCCATGATATCAAATTCACAAGACTAATAAAATTGAATCCAAACCGACACTTGAGATCTATTGGGCACACACCCTAATACCCATAAGCCAAAATTCAAACACCAACTCTTCAATTAAACATTAAATTGCCAACATCAAACATCACATATACAATACTAAATTATTTGCAACAAGAATTAGGCCACCAATCACTCAATAATCATTATCATGCCACCTAAGCATATTAAATGCCCATTTCATCACTTCAACATCAATTAACACTAATCTTGATCTGATTAATGCCTAAAATATCAAAATAAGTTGCTTACATTAAAAGAGAAGTTTCAAATAAGTTTATCTTGCACTTGATTCTTCTTATTTTCCTTAAGATGCTCACTATTTATCAATTATCACTTAATACTCCTTCTAAATATGAAAATTATGCTTAAAGAATATCTGAACTCATAGACTAAAAAATTGTTTATAATATATTTGAATTTTATCTCCAAATCACTAAGATTAGCAAATTTTTCATACTTACCCACTATAGTGAATCATGCCCCCTCCAATCTCACTCTCTTTCATTTACTAACTCTTAATTGTATGGCAAATTCCAAAATTAGTTAGTCACCAAACTTAAATTCTAATAATTGACTCTAAATAACTTAAATTAGATTGATACTTACATTAAAAGAGACAGTAGTCTTTCTTGATCTTCAATTCCCACTTAATTTTGATGAATTTTACCTTGAGAAGACACGCAAAACTCATTAGCTATGCCTCATAAGTTGTACGAAATCATTGAAGACAAAGAGAAAGAGGATTATTGCCCCTCATGTTTTCAAATGCTCCATTCTCTCTCTTAATGCCTTACCTCTATTTTAAAAGACTTTGACTCTCCTAATTACCCTTGTAGCCCACTAAAAAAGACTAATATATCAAACAGGGGTAATTTTGCCAAGTCCAATCTCATCAACACATGCGAATTTCTACACTCATTTTACTAATATATCCTTATGTACTTAATATACTTAAGGTCATGTTAGTAAATTGGTTTTAGAAATTCTAATATGACCAGTAAGAAATTGATTTTCTTATTAGGAAAACACTTTTATAAACTATATTACTTGTTTAGGTTATTTCATTGCTTTGATTTTAAGAGCAAGTTTTTCATTTTTCCAAATAGTTATGCTTATAAAATCATTTAAAAATTTTAAATTTTTGTCAATGCAATATGTTGCACCAATCTTACATGTCATGTTACCTTGCAAAATAAATATACTAAATAAGATTACCTAGGTTCAATATAGTAATAGCAATTTATTATACAGTATATTAAATTTTTAGCAATTGGTTATTGTAGTTAAAAATTCTATATTTGATTAAAAAGCCTTTTATATTGTTATAAAAGGCAAAAATATAAACATGTAACAATATGAACATTTTTAGATAGACAAATATTATTGGAATAATATTTATGGGTCTTAAAATGGAATCAAGAAACTTGATTCACTATATTAAATTAAACTATTAAATATACATTTATTTGAATATTAACAAATAAATTGGGGAGTGAAGCAAATAAGTGATTATAGAAAACTATAAGAGATAAAGAAATATTATAATAAAAATTATAACAGTTTCATCTTATGTATTAGTTTACTCATTAAACTCCATTAGCTAAGCCTTACTCAACCAAACAGGTTTCCACTATATTATGTATAACTATAAGCTACTCTATTTTACGCTCATGTATCTAATAAAAGCCTATAAATATGATAACCTAAAGTAATCTCTCAAAGTTACGAAACTCTCTCAAATAATAATAATAGAAAATGACAAACGTTAAGGAAGGGTCTGGATTTGTACTATTTATACAAAAAATAACCTAAATTTGTCTAATATACACTTAAAGCCTAGGTTTGTAAATTACTCTCACCTTAGGACTTTGCCTATTTGTTTGTTTTTAATGCTATTTGACATGGCATGCATTGGTATTAAGTATGTTTCCATGGACACGATAAGAAATTTGAGTAGGCCTAGCTCTTAAATGCATATTTGATAAATCGAAGACCTTCTTCGCAAAGGCCATAGAAATCTTATCTCCCAAATGTACATATGACAGATTTAGGTTCTTTTTTTCATAAACAGCAGGAATTTAGACCCTTCTTATGAATTCAAATTTTCTTTTAGAGATTTTGAAATCAAACAAATTTTAATTTTTTAAAATAGGCCGATAATATTGACTTTACAAAGCTTCCAATAAAATACACATGTTTACAACATTAATATGATTTTTACTATTAGGATGAAACTCATTAATTAAATAGGTCTTATATTTTTCCTTAGAAATAGATTCTTTTTGGACAATGTAGACACAATCGGTTGGTCATAAAGTTTTAAGTTTATTTTATATTAATTTATTAATATATAGGATTTTGGAGTCCACATATAAAAACATGTGATCACATATAAATGTAATTCTCTTATTTATCAAAAAGGCAATAAAAAGTGTACTTAATTTACAACTTACTTATTGTTTTAATCCTCTTTAGATAAAACGATTAGTCAACTAATATATTTCATTTTCTCTATTAAATGACTAAAGGAGTATCGACTAATTAGTTGACTAATTTGGATCATACACATATAGGGAAGCTAACTTATAATGAATATTTTTAACCAAAGATTGGAAGTGGTCAAATAAGAGTAATTTTGTATGTAATATATTATAAAAGTACTAGTGTTAGAGTTTGACTTTAATTTATGGGTACTCGTAGGCTTTATGCATTTTAGCATGTGGATGCACATGCAATTGCATAAAGTAGTTATATGTTAATCACAAATAACGAGTTACTAGCCTTAGGTTGATAATTAAGTAATTATATTAATAATATATCTTGTCATTTTATAATGGTGTGTGTTTTATACATGCATATGTAAATACCTTAGGTAGTTAGTGATACTAGAATGGCTCTTTCAACAATACAACTTAGACGTTTTACTAATAAGGTTATGGTCCCTAACTGTTTATGCAGTTTTAGTATTTAATTAGAGCCTCCATTCTCTCTACTCACTCTAGAGAGTTCTCTCATCACTTAGAGAGAGAATTTGTGTATGTAATAAGTAGAAGATCATCCATTTACATTTAAGTTGTTGTGAATTAATAGAGTAAGGTATGATTTTGTTTATTTTTCTTATATCTATGATTTTGTTTCTTTTTCTTATATCAAATAATTTAATTTGAGGTGACATGATTTTGGTTATTAAAGATCTAAGGTTCTCTTCAATAGATCCAATTAGTAGAATACTATATAGAGACTTTAAGTATTTGGCTAAGTAACCAAATCTTGCAAACACCCAATTAGTAGTTTCATTGGTTTTATGTGTAATAATTTATATATACATATGTATATAGAGAGAGAGAGAGAGATTATATAATCCTATATTTTAATAAACTAATATAAAATACACTAAAAAGAATATATTTTAGAATAGATATATAAAAATTATTTTGTTAATGAGTTTCTATCCTAATAATATGGCTTACATTATTATTGTGAACATATATGTTTCAACTATATGTTTTATAAGATCAATTATTTACCTATTATCTCATTTAATATATATATATATATATATAGCAAACTATGTTTAATTTTTAAATTTAAAAAGAAATTTTGATATTAAAAAAGGGGTCTAAATATGTGTTATTTATATAAAAAAGAACCTAAAGCCTTTAAGCATGTGTTTAAAGGCTAGATTTGTACTATTTATGCAAAAAACGACTTAAAATTGTGGAGTGTGCATTCAAGAGATTAAGAAGACTCCCTATCATGTCCACATCAGCAAATTTAACACTAATCATATCATACTGGATAGCAGTAATGATAGATAGACAAAGGCCCTAAAATGAGAGTTTATTCTTTAAAGCAAATGTTCAATAAATATGTCATTTTTTGCATATATAGTATAAATTTAAATGTCCTGTATGATTTTCTCAAATAAAAGAAAAGAGAATGCACCAATATATCTCTCTTAACACATTCACTTAAGAAATTTTATATGCAAAGTGCCTTCTATACTAATCTTTACCCAACTTTTATATTAAATGAAAGTTATGACAACAACTAGTAAAACATCAATCGAGGAGTAATCAATAATTTTTTTTTCCAAATTAGTCACTACTCTTTTAAATCTTATTTTGGATTCTTAAATAGGCTCGCTTCAAAATTCAACTTTTACAAAACAAATATGGTTTAATGTCTTTTGCTTTAAAAACCAATGATTCATTCAAATTTTTCAAATAATTTTTAGTACATTATTAAAATCTTGAGTGCTTTCTAGTTTGAAGCGCTAAATCTTAACATAAACTTGATTTCATATAATACTCACTAATGCAGTGACTTCTTGTTATTTTGGATATATATAGAAAATCTTGTGAAAGATTTACTTCCCAAAATCCTTAAAGCATTTATATCTGTTATTGATTGAAATTGATAGTTGAATTAACTTCATCTAGCTTGTATATCACAAGATTTTGTTTAGGGTACTCAATTCAAATAACCATGTTCAAACTAAAAGGTTCGCAACAACTTTATTGATATTATTTAAAGATCAAACTTATATCTATAAATCCACTTGGTTCTTTCCATTATCTCATGAGAAAGTAATCACATATATTACTCAAATAAATTCAACTTAGTGATAGGTCTTAATCGGTAAAAAACAGATAAACTGCCATTTTCCAAATTACTTTTTACATTATGTAGAACTTATGGCCTTCTACATTTTGTATAACATTCAACATTTATAGCAGCTTTCATGTTTAAGCATTGCATACTTAATAATTTAATTAGAAAGCACAAAATATGATTAGCTACCATTAAAACCAATCAGGAACTCAACATATATGTAGATGCATATATGTATATATGCATGTATATATTTAGATAATATAAAATATTATATGTTCAATTGTTGAAATAGATAATTTGCAATCTAATTTAAGGGACCGAAATGCACTTTATAGGTTTGCTTGTAACTTTCTTCTAAACTAAACTACTTTAAATGATTTAAAATATGAGTCAAAACCACTTTGAGAGGTTTACTTTGATTTATAAAAAACTTCCAATTGCATTTATTATTTTCTCCCTTTCAAGTCTCTTTTATAATTTTAGTTTGATTTATCAAATCTTTATTTGCAATTGTATATCGAACCATTACTTCTTAATTTAGTTAATTTCGCCCTAACATAAAAGGAACCGTTACATGGATTATATTTGTTTTCTTTAACAATGTAACTTGGTTGATTCAATTTGGAGAGCTAGCTCAACAAATTAGAAAAGAAGCATATTTTGTTGTTCAAGTTTGTGAAAATGCAAATATAAAATATATGCACTGTATTAATATTGTTATAATATGTATGTAATACAACTGTTTCATAATATCATTTATATTATACAATGAATTCTGATAATATAGTAAGGCATTACTTGTTGAAGCCATGTACACCTAATTGGTATGGTACCTAAAAGATGATCCTTTAAGGGGTATATATTTTGCTTAACTAATACACTAGCCAAATCAATACACACACAAATGTATGATGCATAATGATGTATGTGTAATCCTTAAAAATAGTTATGAACTCAATTCATATCACATTCTTCTTTTAATATGCGTACAGTACATGTAAAACCCACCTATTCATCTCGGTTTCTTGACTTGGTGAGCCATTAGTTGTTGATCTATGATATAGGTATTTCAAATGGTTATAGAGATTGATGAATAACTTCTTTAAAATGATTATGCACATTGCCAACAATATTATAGACTGTCTCGTTCCAATTTCTTGACTTAATTCGACCTTCAACTATTAATACATGGCTTCAAACTTTGCCTATAGTTGGTGATATACACTTAATTTCTCATCAGTTCCAAGTATCAAGCTAGCGATAATCATTACAATCAATCATTGACTTGCTAATTTCAAATGCTTTAGACTACAATGCTAAACTAAAACTAAGTCGCTTCATCCTAACTCACTATATAGTGGGTTGGCGTAACTGGCTAATCTCATGCAATAAGTATGTTGGTTAGGCCAGAAAAAGACTCAGGTTAATGACATGTGGAGGAATGATATACAGAGGCATGGAAGGAGTGATAAATAAACTCAAATTCCTAAAGTGTACATGTGACATTATATCAAATATGATGTTCTTTATGTGTTATTGATTTGTTTTTAATTATATCACTGGTTTGATCTTTTACAGAGTCATTTTAATAAAGTGTCGGTGTTTCTCTAAAGCTTATGCACAACTTCAGATATTGCAAATGAGGAGAGAAACCTTTTACTTATTAAATGTGGAGTCAATTTCAATTGTTAGATGATATTAAGGTGGATGATTGAGATGAATTATTGACTATGATCATTGGATCATTTTTTGATGATCCAATGAATGAGATTCAAACCTTCTTATTAGAAAGAATCCATGGGCTTGGGTTCAAATGATGGTGCAGGTTGAGGCTTACTCCTTTTAAACTTATAAGGTTTAGCTTACTTCTTTATAATATAAGTTTACCTCCATTTATAAGAAGCTTAAACCTTTAGGAAAACTCTTAAGCTTATGAAAGGTTCGATAGTGCTGAAAAGACATTGTTTAAACTTACTTTTCACGTATGAGAAAACTAAGTAAGGTTAAGGGTAGGCGAATTGGTCTAGTGATCCATGTTTTAAACATATTAAGACAGATCTCTTTAAAACATACTTATATTAGACTTAATTCTCTAAACTTTGTCACTAACCTAATAAAGCATTTATGGTATTAAATCAAGTCAAATACCTAATTTCTATAATAGCCCTCTATAATTACTAACCCATTTTATGTAACCATTGCCAGTTGACTCATAACTCGCATATTGTGTCGTGCTCCACCTCAGGTGCTAAATATGTCATAACTCAAACACATGCAACGAATAATGTGCAACAAGCCAATGAACAAAATGGCTAAATAAGAGAGAGCAAGTATATGGTGGGTAAAGTACAAGACTTTATCTATACTTTACCCTATAGGTATAAATTCCTAAATCTTTGGAATTGACACCTATATTGTAGCACCCTAAAGCTATCATAGAATCTATACTTTGTAGAACCTTTAAAGTACATGCTACCCTATGGAACTTGTAAACTTTTTTTCTATTTTCCCATAAATCTCATCTTCTTATGTTTTTTATAGTAAATTTTGGTCTTTTTTTTTTCCTTCTTTATGCTAAACGATCGTTTTTCATTAAATCTATAAAGCACTTTTTATTAGCTACGTAACTAAATAACAATTGCATGATGCTGCAAGCACAAAAGAAGAAAAGATACAGGTTTTTTAGAATTAACAACAATATTGCCTCTTGAAATTTAAGATTGCTATTTTTAGGTTTTCATTTTTGGCTTTAGGCTTAAGGTTTATATTGGCTCCAAGTATTTCTTTTTAACATTAATACATGTGTAAATATGCATATATTTAATTCTTTTAATTTCTCTATTGAATAAAACATAAGATTTTTTCCATTCATTAATATATATTATATTATTTGATGTATTTTGAAAGGTGGGTATAGGGTGTAGGATACCTCATAACCTGTATCCTATATACTTTAGAGTATATGTTTCAAGATGAATCAAAATAGGAAGACATCATATTAGTATCTTATCTATTAAGAGTAGATTTCAGAAAGTTATATCCGGAACTTACCTTATGTCCCTCAATAACTACTCGAAACTTTCCTAGTCAAGTAAGATACAAGTGAGTACATTGTATATTATGGTTTGTATTAGTTTTGAGCATTCCTTTTTAACATCAATATAATATTTCTTTTATTTTTTAATTTCTTCATTGAATGAAATGTAAGGTTATTTCCATTAATTAATATATATCATATTATTTGATATATTTTAAAAGGTGAGTATAGAGTATAGGATACCCCAAAACCTATATTCTATATACTTTAGGATATAAGTTTTAGGGTAAGTTAGAATAGGAAAACATCATAACTATACCTTATCTTATAGGAGTAGATTCCATGATATACAAATGTTACCTTGTGTCCCTTAACAACCACTTGGAACTTACCTAATCAAAGGTGGATACATTGTACAATAGAGCTGCCTACTCATCCTTAAGGCTGCATTAGTATTTAACTACCAAAACTTAAGAATCATAGAATTAATGATTTAACTTGGATGTGGGACTTAATTCATTATTATAATGCCCTAGACTCTGAATGTCACAACTTGCTACATACCACTACTAGTTGATGATACGTTAACTATCAATCTAAAATCTTCAATATACATTTCTTATTCTTCAAATACTCTTAAGAAATTAAACTTTCAATTAAAATCAAGAAGACTTACAAATGAATTTCTTCTATCCTCAACTAAATAACAAATATCTATAAAATTTTAAACACTCCTTAACTATCGACTAGCCTCAATTTCAATCATCATAATGGAATTACTAATCATTACTCTCCCCATCTCGATGGAAGCAATATGTATCTCAAAATCATCACTAGTTACTTACTTAACCAGACTTCTAGAATCGAAAAAGAAAATGAATGAGCTAATATGCACTACATGAATACCACAAGCATATGTTTTGCTCATTTAATGTAAACATATTTCAAAACAATCATTTTAATTATCTTTTGATTTAGTCCACTAAATAACACAACGATGCTCATGATGTTGCTTATACTCGATAATACTAACCTAATGATTCCTAGGTTAGGAACTACCACTACTAACCCCATCTAACTAATATCAGGAATTGCCATCTTCAACCCCAATACCTCTAAATCTACCATAAATCATTTTCAAGTACAACTCCGTTAAGGAAAATGTCACGCAAGGATCATTGAGTTGCCCTATAGGCATTTGTCATATCTACTCCCTAAGATGAGCCATGTACAAGAAATAAACATATTAGTAATAACCGAGTATTTAGTTAGTCCATTTAATTTTTTCACCTAAGAATCACAAGCAACATACAAGGTAAGCACATATCCAAATTATTTTATTTAGAGTAAATGGCATACTCTCCAAATCTTAATACAGAAATTATAAGTTTATTAGTATAAATTTGCAACTTGAAATGTAAGTTTTTCTAAGTAAACTATGACACTAAACTCTTTTTATTCTCCTAGAAGCCTGAGCTTAGACAAGTTTGTTTGAGAAAACTGAAGAAAATGAGCAAAGAAGAAGCTATAAGAGCTATACAGGCACGACATGTTGAAGACATGCTTGTATATCTCTAATTATTAAGCAATTTCCACTTTCCTCGACACACAAGGGCACCACATGCCTATGTAGACTGATATGGTCTCTACATACCATGTAGCTTAGTCATGCTCTTAGCAATTCTTGAAATCTCACTTAACATGGCCGTACTTAGTGTTTGTGTTAGTCTACTGTTTCTTCATCCACTTGACATAACCTTACATGTTGGCCACACCAACCTATGCCACATTGAAACAAAGTGCATAGCTTGGTATACGCATTGTACATAACCATACCTCACCATTTCCTTAAACCTTCTTTGACAAGAATTATTTTCTCTCACTCAACCTAATCTACCATTTCTTTTTAGAAAACCTTACTCACGATTCAATGATTTCCAACCATAAAACACCATTTTGTGATATCCTGTAATAAAATAAATAGGATACTAATACCTAAACTAGAATGTCAATGAAAGCTTTACTTTTAAGCACGAAGATTTGTGACGAGGCTACATAAATGAGTCGGAGTGATCTTGTAAGCCTACAGTTGAGACAGAATAATGAAATAGTAATATGGTTAAAGAACTAACTATGGTAATAAAATATAAGCCTGTAACATGGCAATTTGGGTTAAGTACTTTAAATTTAAGATATTCAAGGAAGTTACTCGTTTAAGTTCAAATTTTGCAATGAAACTAGAAAAATTAGTAGATATAACCTTGCGAGCTTGGATTTTTAATAATGAAATAATAAAATACCAATATAGCTAAAAATTTGTTAAAAATATATTATTTGTTATTTATCGAAAACATATAGATTGAGTTTCGGTAATTAAAGAGCTTTTAGGTAAAAACGTATATAAGGGCGGTAAAGTTAATATAGAGTCATGAAATAATGTCTAGGAAAAATGAAACATGTTAAAAGTACCTAGCATGTATTTACAATATATGTACCTCTAATTAATTAAGAACAATAATGTATAAAATATATTAACATGATTACATAAAATTAGTAAGGAAAATTAATAAAATAGATAATATAACTTTCCTAAGAAGTCGTAAGCATGGCATAACCTGTGGAATAAGAAATATAGTTAAAGTAAGGCTAATGACACATAATTAGTAATGGAAAATATGGAAATACCACTTGTCTTGCCTTAGAAAATTCCACCAACCCCCAATTCTCTTCTATAAAACCCAAAACCTTCTCCATTTCTCACCTTAGTCAATAAAGCATTGGGAAAAAATAGGAGATAGTTAAGAAAGTGAGTAGAGAAATTAAGGAAAATTTTAAAAATATTAGTCTAAATCAAAGGTTAGCAAGTTCAAGGATACAAGCAAGACTTAAAAGTAAACCACCACCACTAGTTGATAATGGACCTACTGCCTTGAGTAGCCAATGGATATCTATCTGCCAGTGAATGCCTTAGTTAACTTTTATTTTCAATTTAATTCTAAAAATATCAAATTACATCTTAAACTTCTAGAAAAATGTTTTCTTTAATAATTTTGTACATAGAAAAAAAAGTCAATTTAATGAAATTAAATCATCTAGTATATTGCTTTTAGGAAATGGCTAATTTAGACAAATTTTCTGTTTTGATTTCAAAACTCCAAATGATGTACTTTTGACTTGGAAAATTTTTGTGATCTACTTGAGATATTAGGTTTAATGTTATGTAAAAGTTTTTACCAAAACGACTTATCTAAATTTCGTTAATTTTTAGCTCTTAAAAAGTGATTATTTTGGCATATTGTTGGATATATTTTGATTCTTTTCCCAAAGAAATGATATAGGTTTTCATTTTGTTGGATTATAACTTATTTTGAGGAAGTATAGTAGTTTTGAAGTGAAATTTTACATTGAAGTACTCGTTTTGGAAAAGTACGCAAGTTTTAATGCCCAAATGGTAACTTAGTAACTATGCAATCCTATTGTTGAAATAAATGGCGATATGAAAGAGATTTATCCTAAGAAATGCTAACTAAATAGTAGTAGATGGTGTCGTGGTTATTAGTTTTAATTGGAAGCTAGGAAGAGGTGTAAAAAATAATATAGATATAAGTTACTAGTCAAGGAGAAAGTTATTTAGAAGTTGACACAAAACCTATTACATATAATACTCTTACTTTAAGGCTTACTTAGAAGTTGGGCCAGAAAGCACTCGAAAGGAAAGTTGTAGCTAAAATGAGGCTAGGTTTTAGTCAAAGGGTATTTCCTTAAGAACTCTAAAATCGACATGATTCAAAGATTGGCTCATAAAGTACTATAACTAAGACCTATTGTCGAGCTTGTTTTTTCGGTTTCCTTTTATTTAAAATTGATTTCTCATTTTCTGATTAATACTAAACCCTAACCCGTTTAATATTAATCCTCGACTAAAGAAATTAGGAAATTTCGGTTTTTTATTGAAAATTATTTTTGAAGTCGCTATCCAATCGAAGTCGGGAAAAGAAAAGAAACCGTAACCAATTGGGTGGATTGATTACGATTTAACTACCGGTCTTTAATTTCAATTTGAATAAAGAACTAGAGGGTGACGAATTTGGGGGCTAACCTATTAAACCCTAACCGATATCACTATTTATTTACCGAAATTAAGATTATTTTTTTAATTATAATATTTAAAATAAATAGATAAATAAACAAAAAAAATCAAAAGAAAAATAACCTAAGTTTAACATATTTTATCATCGCCCCGAAAGTGCCTACGTACTCACTAGCCGAGATCAGACGATTGTAGTTCTTTTGAAAAATCTTTAGTATATTGATTGATTTTAATTTTGAAAACTGTCCAAGTTTACGTTTTTAATTTATTTAGTTTATTTAAAAAAATCTAAAGGATCCTAACACTTGAGTATTGTTATTTTATAAAAAAAAAATGCTTTAACAATCTTATTTAAAAAAAAAAGGGTCTTTTATTAATTTTATAAAAAAAACAACTTTCTATGTGACAAATCCTTAAGTAAAGCCAAATCTAAAAAATAAATGCCCAATCATAATAATCCTTAAACTAATATACACATCTATCTACTTAAATAAAATAATTCCATATAATACACTTAATATATTAAAACTCCTAAACTAACATATTCCCATATTATATATTATGTTAACTAATAATATAATAATAAAACGATAATAATATAATAAAATAAAATAAAATTAGAAGAAACTGAACCTTGCTTGGCTATTCACTATGCGATAGCGCGTGTGCTGGTCAGTAGAGAATCTATGTGTGGCTTATCGTCGGCGTTCAAGGCGTGGCTGCAGTCGCGAGCTTGCATGCGACTAATCGAAGTTGATCGTGCTGCTGTTGATCTATGGGTGTATTCAGCTGTTATGTGATTTACAATAAAGCGTTGTGTTGATTGTGTACGGTTTGTGGCGTTTGTCGTGCTTAGTGAAGGGTATATCTTTGGATTGAATTGGATTTTAGCTTGTAGAGTTCATGTTCGTGCAGTCAGATTTGTGGATTGCTGGTGTTAAAGTGTGGCGTGTTGCGTTTAAATTGGTGCTGTGTCTGTCAGGGGGAATCGTGCGGGGAGATTAGGATTGGTTTGGTGGAATTGGATTGCAGATTGAAGTGGCATGTTTCCTTGTGTAGTAGATCAGTCAGGCGAGGAATAGACAATAGACGTTGATTGGCGTATCTCGTGCGTAGTCTTAGGTCAGATGTTTGATTGAGGACTATGTTGGCGTATCGTGTCAAGCTTGTAGATTGAAGTCAAGCTTTTTGGAGTTAGAATTAGGATGGCATCAAGCTTTTAGTTTCAAATTGGGATGGCGTCAGGGACATGTTGGTTTGGGATGTTGGACTTCGGATCATGGATTACGTTGGATTGTTCTACTGCTGGATTGCTGTTCTTTGTTTCCGTGCGTGTGTATTCAGCAATGGAGTGGTGAATTAGCGATCAGCAGTGGCGTGAAGCTCGGGGTGTGTGTTTTTTTTAGTGAAGTGGTTTGTGTGTTTTTTTTTTTTTTATGGATGGAGACTAGCCGATCCTGTTGTTGTTTTTTTCTTTTATAAAGTCCAAATCAAATCATATCTAATCATATCTATTGTATCTGATTTGATAACAACAAGATATAAATCCCGTTTTCATTTCGTTTTTGCAAAGATAGAAAAATAAAGACATAGGTGCTTGGCGAGACTCGAACCCAAAATCTCAAACTAAATCCAATCCAATACTCCAATACTTATCCGTTAGGCTATTGGCCTGCGCTTGATATTTAATATAATTAAACTATACTTAAACTATTCGATTCCCTAAAATAAAAATATTTTAACTAAACTAAAACTAAAACTATTTTGTTCCTAATATGAGTTATTTCCTATAAATTTTGAAAAGTCTTTTTTTTTTTTAATTTTCTTTTCTTATTTTTTTGGTATTTTCATTATTTATTAAATTTTTTGTTATTTTTATCTTTAATTAATTTTTTTTTATTTTTTATATATATTTTTTATTTTTTTGAATTAGGACTCTTTTTGTAAAAATAAAAATTAGGACTACAAAGGGGCAAAAATTAGGTGTTTACACCTGTGAGTATATATATCAACTTAGAATGCAAGTTAGAATGTACAAAGCATAGAGACTAGGTATAAAAATGATCCTAAACCTTTAATAACTTGACAACTTTACAATAACAAGTAGATGTACTTAATTCCATAACTTATACTATCACTAAAGACATTAATTATAATATAAAAATTGCTAATGTAGAAAAGCCTTATAACTACATATATCTAAAGCAACGGATACTTAAAGTAAGTGGGGATCCATACTTTATCATATTTCACATCATCTTATCGTACTTAGAGATTTAAGTGTGTATTTCTTTATATGTGTAAATAGTTGATTGTGTGTAGGCAATATGTATAGTTGAGTATTGATATGCTGTTATGGAAGTTAAGCTTTGTGTAATGAATGCATTTGTATATATTGTTTTGACTGGATTATTTGAAATTGGTTAATCATTCTAAAATAGACTAATTTAAACTTGACTTGAAGACTAACCTAAAATGAATTGCAACCCACTAGGAGACGACTAGGATTATGGGGCAAAATGTCCATAACTTTAAAAGGAATAGCCAAAATGATCCATTCCTTACCTTTAGTTGAATTGAGTGATAGGAGAAAAGGTCGGGTAAGGTTGAGGTCCTTGGATTAAAGATAGTTATATGTAAACCTCGCAATTAGGTGTTCAAAGTTAATACATAAAGTTAGGGCAATTGGTTAAGTTGTTTGATCGAGCATAAGTTCTACAATGAAATTAAGAATATTAGTAAAAGTGATCCCATGAGTTTGAGTTTGGGAAAATAAATAATAAAATATTAATTTATACTTATATTATTTATTATTTATTGAAAATGTGTAAAATGAGTTTCGATAATGAACAAATCGATAAAGATAAATTATATACATACAAAAAATCATAAAATAATATCAATAATATTTAAGAGTATTTATTTGTACTGTATATGTATTATGTATAGGTAAAAATATTCGAAAATTCTTAAAAAACCTAATAAATATTAAAATAATACTAAATTAATTAAATAAAATAAATAAAAATATCAAGAAAACTTGTGGAAAGTATAGAATATCTGAAAAATAGGCATAGGAAGCTAGGAATTGAAGAAAGGAAATTTGCAAATAAGAAAATGCAATTAGAAAGTAAAAAAGGAAAAGAAAAGGGGACACTTAACAAAGAAAATTCAAGATAAATGCCTAAACACCTCTATAAATTTAGGCATACCCATCTAAAACTCATTTTGGTCAGTTAGTATCTATAAAAGAAAAATAAGGAGAGGTGAGAAGAGAAGAAAGAGCTATTTTACAAAAATTATACAAAATATACTATAATTAGGGCTTGAAAAGAAAACCCATACTTGACGACCGCTTGGAACGAAACCAAACCCACCACTTGACAACTGACCTACCGTCAAGTGCTACCAACATAGGTGGAGCGACTGCTAGTGGTTGGAGGCAATTTGAATTGTAAGTTCTTTTTCTACCTGATTTTTGTGTAAATTTTTAAAAATGTCAAATTAATGTGTAAAATTATGAAAATTAGTATTCTAGGATATTTTTATATGTAGATTTAGGGAAAAAAAATCAATTTAATAAAATTAGGTCCCAAAATATACCACCTTTAAGAATTAGTAAACTTGAGCCAATTTTCGCTTTTGATCTAAATAATCTTAATGACGTAGTTTTGAGTTAAAAAAATTTTTTATGGACTATTTCTAGTATGTATCATATTGTTATGAAAAGCTTTTCTTGAAATTAATTTTCCAAATTTTTACTTAACTTTTGGGCCTTAAAATCATAAATAAAAGTTAAATTCTTAAGTTTATTTCACGATTTAATGCTAATTTGATGAAAATTCTGATTTAGTATATAATTAGATATCTTGAAATGTTAGCTACTAATGGGAGATAATATTGGTAGTGTTGGGATGTTAAATATGTGCATTATGTGTAAATTATGTAATAATGGGTAATATGTGAATGTAGAAAATTAAATGAGTAGAAAATATTAGGCTAAATTGATATTATTATAATATTATGAATATCATATAAAATTGATTTGAAACATAAATTTAGGAAATTATGTGAAAAATCTAGGTTATTCTCACATTGGGAGCAAATTTGGAAATTAGATTAGGAATAGAGTGTATAATACATACCATAATATTAATTAGGAGCTAAATAGGAAACTTAAGATATCCAAATGTAGTTAGATGAATTTTACATATTGGATTAGGAGGAGTTTTTAAGGTTTACGAATAAAAATTGTAACTAGAAACTAAATCAGAACCTGATTTAGAAATTGAATTAGAAGCTAACTTAGGATTAGTTCGGTAATAAGTAATATAAAACTTGGATAATTGGGTAAAACTAAGATATTACGTTTATAAGTAATAAGGATATAAATATTAAAAGGGTATTTATATTATATGAGCAAGTGACAACGACTCAACCTTACATCAAACTTGAGTGAGCAAATCGAGGATTTCTAGTAAGTTGGGATCAATACGTAACTGTATTTTTGAATACTATATTATAGTACTTGGAGATTTAGAATTGTATTTGGTTTATGCTTGTAGGTAGACGATTGTGTGCATGTTTGCATATCTCTAATTATTTGGTTGTATATTAATACTTTGCTAGGGTTTATGTAGAGTGAAATTTTTTTATTACCATAAACTGCACTTAATTGTATTTGACTTAAACACCTCAATTTGACATGTATTGCAACCCTTTAGGGGATAACAAGGATTCTTCAACCAAATACTAACATCTTCAAAATGGATAGCTTTGCAGCCTAATGATCTCTTTTTCATCTTTAATCAAACTAAATAACACGAGATAAGGTCGCAATAAAGATGAAGGCGGTGGTTTAAAGGATAGTCATAGGAGGAGCAATGCCTCCATGACACGAACTTAGGCTTAGTCTTAAGTTGTTGCATATACATTAAAACTCCTTAACTTAGATTAAAGCGAGTTAAATTTCTCTAATTACATAACGAACCAGGCAATGTTGTGTAATGGCATTTACGTATTATGCATTTAATTAATTGTTTGAGAACTATGATTGTCTTGTTTACAATCTTATGTCTCCATCCTTATTTACTAAATTGTTCTTATTCACACCTTATAGATCTTTTTATAGGTGCTAACTAAAATGTCGTGCTATAACTACTTACAGGTTAGTTTCCTTTTGAAGAACTTTAGGGGAGTAAGGATTGATCTAGTTGACCAACAGAGTTTTTGAGAGGTTTATTAATAACTCATAGATATGTGAGTTGATTGTGTAATATTTGATTTATTTTGGACTATTATGATGTGTAAATATCTCTTAGAATCTTGAGACAATATATATATCTATATAAACATCGCTTAAAGTTTTGTATGTAATTTTATTAATAATCTTATACAAATTGTTTACTTCAAAGTAGGCAGTCGCCAACACCTTATATAAATCATATCTACGATAGTGATTGTGAAGTTAATTACTATCTTAGGTTGGTTTACACAGTAAGAATATTACGGCTTTATTACTTTGGGGTGTAATATTATAGGAGGAGCAAGGTCTCCATTCTAAAGCCTGGGTTTAGTATTGGTTTTTGACATCATACCAAAGTAAGCAAACTCTTTAACTCATATTAGAGTAGGTGCAATTTCTCTAATCTTACGATAAATTAAACAGCTCCATGCAATGCCATTTGCTCAATTATGCATTGCAGTTAACTAACTAGTGTGCCTAGGAGCTTAGTTATCACTAGGGCTTATCGTAGTAAGTCTGACTAAAATGGGTCTTCCAAAATATCGAAGAAAATTAGAGGGACATAGTCCACAAATGAACAAGAGTAGCTAAAGTAAAGCTGCTTGGAGAATATGACTCACTAACGAACACAACACAACTTAACACCTCACTTGATATGACGCACAAGTTGATGTCAAGGTTCACTCACTACTAATCTTAAGTTACTCAATAAGATTATATAAGAGTGTATGAAATATGGACTTAGAGAGGGTTGTCTCACAAGAACAAAATATTCAGTATTAAAATGTAAGCTCTATGGCTTACAAGAGAAATGGACTATTTATAGTAAGTTTCCAGGGCAATATTATAAATAAAGAAATTACAAGAAAGTATATACAAAAAGGGGATTCCTAGTACATACGAAAAATGGTAAAAAGGACAAAAGACAAAAATGGAAAAGTGGTATAAGGTCAGATGAGGTGGACAAGTGACGGTGCAACATTGGTCCCATACGAATATTCTCTAAGCACAATAGGTGAGAGGGATAAAAAATATTGCGACAATAAAGGGGCTATGACGAGAGAGATGGTAACATGGTAAGAGAAAACTACTTGGCCGATAAGTAAGTCTCTAATCACTCGGCAAGAACCTCTTGGCAGTAGTTGATCGGATTACTTGACATAGGGTCTTTGGCCAGAGAATGGTCGGCATCATCACTACTAAGAGCATAGATCATAACATGACAATGCGGGGAGCTCAAGAAGTTCAGCCACCTTCCTTTGGTGTAAACTTTCTCGTTATCAATAGGTTGCCAAAAGAGAATTCTTTAGGTAAGGGATTGCAGTCCTTGTAGCCATGCTCGAGTAATGGGACCGTTGGTCGGCAGTTCATCAGTTCCCTAAGGTTACTAAAGATTTGTCCTCAAATCTTGGTTTTTGCCATCATTAGGCACATAGGGAGTCAAATCGATGACGTTGAAGGAGGTAAACACACCGAAACCTTCGAGCAGCTTAATTTCATAGGCGTTATCATTAATGCGCCTCGAGATCTTGTAGGGTCGATTCGTTCCGGAAGATAGTTTATTGGTTTTTCTGCTAGGAAAGCATTCCTTATTAAGATGGACCTAAATAAGGTCCCCAAGGGTATAAACAACTCGCTTCCTTTTGTCAGGTTACAGTTTTAGCCAATTGCTCAGCAATCTTCTGATGCAACCTTTAGAACTCCTCGACATACTGTAGGTCGGATTAACTTTCTCCTTGTGTAGTCGAGCTATTAATTAAATCCAATGGTAGGTTTGAGTTAAGTCCATAAATAACCTCAAATGGTGATGTTCCGGTTGAGTTGTGAGTTTAGTGATTGTAGGTAAATTCAATGATGAGCAAGCATAAATTCTAATCACGAGAGTTCTTTCCAACAGTGGTGCGCAAGAGATTACCGACGATACTATTAACTACTTCAGTTTGGCCATTTGTTTAGTGGTGGCAAGAGGTACTGACCAGGAGCTTAGTGCTGAGTTTCCTCCATAAAGTCTTCCAAAAGAAGCTCGTGAATTTCGAATCACAATTGAACATAACACTTCTCGGCACTCCATGTAGTCGCACAATTTCATGTGGAAAGAGGCTAGCGACGAATAAAGCATCATTAGTTCTGTGGCAGGGAATGAAGTGGCTCATCTTGCTGAACCGATCGACCATTACCACGATTGAATTGTGTCTTTTCAACATGTGGGGAAGGCCGAGCATGAAATCTATGCTTAGATTCGTCTACAATTACTCGGGAATTGGTAGGGGTGTATATTCTCCATGGGACTTTCTCCTCCCTTTTGCATACTTCCACACCTTACACCTCTTAAGTATTCGATGCACATCTTTCATCATTCCGAGCTAGTAAAAGTGCTCCTTCAATATCTCAATCGTCTTCTTTTCTCTAAAATGGTCGGCTAGACCCCTGATATGAGCCTTTTGAACCAGTAGCTCCTTTGCAAAACCACTCGACACGCAAATCTACTTACCCTTCATTAAGAACCCCTCGCTCAAGTAGAACCCTTTCATAGCTTCTCTATCACTGCACCTGATTACTAAGGGTCTAAAATGTAGGTCATGCTCATACTGATCAGGTAAAGTACCGAATCTAAGCACCTTAGTTTGTAACGTTGTGATGAGGGTATGACGGTGAGAAAGTGTATTGGCCACTATGTTGGTGTTTCTCTTCTTATATCTGATGACGTAGTAAAGGTTTCCAAGAATTTGACCCATTTGGCATGACGCCGAGAAAGCTCCTGTTGCCCGCAAAGATGCTTCAGAGATTCATAATCCAAATAGATGATGAATTCTCTTAGCAATAGATAATATTGCCAGTTTTGGAGTGTATGGACAATGGCATAGAATTCCTTATCATAAGTTGAGTAATTCAGGGCAACACCTCGAAGTTTTTCGTTGAAGTAGGCAATGGGTTAATGCTCTTGCATAAGGGTAGTACCAATGCCAACATCAAACGCATCGCATTTAACCTCAAAAACCTTCTCAAAATCCGGTAGGATGAGTACTAGAGCAGACGTCAACTTAGACTTCACATCTTCAAAACTCCTCTAAGCCTTTTCTATCCATTTAAACTCAATGTTCTTCTTGGTCAATTCAGTCAACGGTACAGTTATGAAGCTGAAGTTTTAGATAAATCTCCCATAAAACGAGGCTAGGCCATGGAAGCTCCTGACTTCGGTAATATTAGTCAACACAGGCCATTCATTAATAGCTCTGATGTTTTCCTCATCAACTCGAACTCTACTCTTTGAAACAACATATCCAAGGAATACAACCTCACTTTGACAGAACGTGCATTTCTTCAGGTTGCCAAATAATTTCTTGGCACAAACTATGTTAAACACCAATCTTAAATGTTTAACATGTTCAAGGAGGTTGGCACTGTAGACCAGAATATCATCAAAATAAACTACAATGCATTTGCTGATCAACGATCTTAATGCATGATTCATCGGCCACATAAATGTACTTGGCACATTAGTTAATCCGAATGGCATCACCAACAATTCGAACGGACCATCCCTTGTCTTGAAGGCCATCTTCCATTCATCCCCAAGTCTCATCCCTGTCTGGTAGCAGCTGCTCTTCAAGTCAATCTTAGAAAAGATATTGGCGCCATGTAACTTGTCAAGCCGCGGGATTGAGTATCGGTATTTGATTGTAATCTTATTGATAGCTCAGTTGTCAATGTACATTCGCCATATTCCATTCTTTTTAAGCATGAGTACAACGGGTACAACACAAGGACTCATGCTCTCACAGACATATCTATGAACCACCTACTTATTCAATTCAGCTACTTGCTTTGGATTGAGCCTATAAGCGGGTCGGTTTAGAAAAGCAGCCCCTAATTGGAGGTCAATGCAATGCTCAATTCCTCTCAAAGGAGGTAAACCTTTTGGCATCTTGTCAAGGAAGAGGTTGGCAAATTCCTGAAGTAACTGCTGCACTTCGGTAGGTAAGTTCGTAGTCTCTCTAACCTCTAAGAATCTCTTGACTAAAAAGAGCACATAGTCCTTGATCTTGACCTCTCATGTAAACTGAGCTCGGGAAATCACCAAGGACTTCCGCTGTAGAGATCTAGCAATCTTTTCCTAGGCTTCTTATACATCCTTAAGGCTCATAGGTGTCAATATAATTTTCTTCCCGTCCTTTTAAAACATGTAGGTATTTCTATATCTATCGTGTAACACTCTCAAGTCAAATAGCCATGGTCAGCCGAGTAATATGAGAGATGTACAAATAGGAAGGACATTACATAGCATCACATCTATATATTTATCACCAATGGTAATTGGCACTCTGACTTTATCGAAGACGTGTAGTCCTTACTTCTCATTCAGTCAGTGAATCTTGTAAGGCTTGGGGTATTGAAGAGTTGGCAATTTCATGGCCTTAACTACCCCTTGTGCAATGACGTTGGTACAGCTTCCTCCGTCAATGATCATGGCGTATAGCTTGTCATTTACTCGGCAATTCGTATAAAAGAGGTTTTCTTTTTGCTCATTCTCATTAGCTACAAAAGTACTAAGAGATCATTGAACTATGAAGCAATACTTAGCTCTACTCTTATGAGGTATCTCGGCATTGGGATCTTGCTCAAATTCTTCCAACATTTGATCGGTTGCCACTTCTTCCTCTCCTTCACTTGCACTTTCTACTTCAAACTAGGGTTATTCTCCCTTTATGGTCATGATTCGGCAATTCGGACATTGACTAGCCACGTGTTTATAGCTAAGGCATTTAAAACATTTGATTTCTTTAGTTTTCCTCCCTGAACTCTAACCCTAGTTTCTTCAGATCTCAGGTTCCTCAGTTTTGCTCTTACCTCAACCTTCGTCTAGTCGGCTCAGCATGTGACCTCGGCGTTCCACCTCAGAATTGTTTGAAACTCTGTCATTCATTGGTCAACTCGGTAGGCTGCTCTTGTTCGATATCAGTGTTCGACTACTTGGCATTTGGCTAACTTGGTTCCACCGTTGCCTTTTAACTTTCTAGGCCACATCGATGGTTTCATCCAGAGTTGTGAGGCTTTGTAGCTCCATGGTGTTACCAATCTCAGCCTCTAGTCCAGAGATGAACCGTATTATAGTTCGGGTCTCAAGCTTGTCAACATCGCATTGTATCGTAAGTAATTGAAACTCTTAAACATAGTCGTCTACGGATTTGTTACCTTGCCTCAAGTCTAGGAGTCGTTAGAAAGTGTCTTGTTTGTTGTATTTGGGAACAAACCTACTTCTCAAAACTCTCTTCATCTCGTTCCATGTTCGGACCTCGCGTTAAGTCCTCGGTTGAACATTCTGTAGCTTCTTCCATTACATTGCCGCATATCTAGAAAATTCTAATGTGGCTACTCTAATGCGGACAACATCTTCATAATTATAGAAGTCGAATATCTTTTCGATATTCTCTTCCCAGTCCAAGTAGTCATTAGCATTACTAGACCCGTTGAAGCCTGGAATCTATACCTTAAGATGTTCAGCACCTCTTGTTACTATGAACTCGCACTCATCAATCCCAACATACTGGTCTTCTTCTTCTTCATACTCTTCCACTTTATCCAACTCTAACCTTCTCCTTACAACTCTATCGGCATGTCGTAGTGGTGCTTGGTTCACTGGAAAGGCTTCCAAAGCTCGCTTGTTCATCTGCCTCCTTGGCTTATCTTTCATTTCTCGACCCTACTCAGCCATTTTCTCATGTGGCCCGGTCTCTAAGACTCTATTTACTGAGATAGACAAGTTTGCCACAATAGCAGCAAGATCTTGTATTTACTCATCAGTAATACGTAGTGTTTATTGGGTAACTCAACTACGACCGTGAGCATCACTCTTGATATTGTTAATCTCTTCCTGTACACTAGGGTTCGACATTCTTAACACAAAGCTTTAGTAAAGACTCTTCACTTAGATCCTTTTAGTACATACACGAATATATCGAACAGCAGATCGACTATCACTACATGGCTCTTGGTCTTAACCTTAAGCTTTGATATTAGGAAAAATTATATGGTATGCTTAGGAGCTTAGTTATCATTAAGGCTTACCGTGGCAAGTCTGACTAAAATGGGTCCTTCGAAATATTGAAGAAAATTAGAGGGAAATGGTCCACAAATGAACAAAAGTAACTAATGTAAAGCTACTCGGAGAATATGACTTACCAATAAACATAACACGACTTAATACCTCACTTGATATGATGTACGGGTTAATGTTAAGGTCCACCCACTACTAATCTTGAGTTACTTAGCAATATTTGATAAGAGTATGAAATATGGACTTGGAGAGGGTTGTCTCATAAGAACAGAATATTCAGTATTAAAATGTAAGTTCTACGGCTTACAAAAGAAAGTGATTATTTATAGTAAGTCCCTAGGGCAATATTACAATTAAAGAAATTACAAGAAAATATAAACAAAAAGAGGATTCTTAGTATATACAAAAAAGGGTAAAAAGGATAAAAGACAAAAATGGAAAAGTAGTACAATGTTAGACAAGGTAGACATGTAGCGATATAACATTGGTTTTGTACGAATATTCTTTAAGCACAGTAGGCGAGAGGGATCAAGATGTTTTAAGCACAGTAGGCGAGAGGGATCAAGATGTTGCAGTAATAAAGGGGTTGAGACGAGAGAGATGGTAGTATACCGAAAGAAAACTACTTGACCGATAAGTGAATCTCTCGTTACTTAGCAAGAACCTTTCAGCAGCAGGTGATTGGATTACTTAGCATAGAGTCCTTGGTTAGGGAATAGTCGACATCATCTATATCGATAGCATATATCATAGAATGATAATGCGGGGAGCTTAAGGAGTTCAGCTACCTTTCTTCAGTGTAAACTTTCTTGTTATCAGCAGATTGCCAAGAGAGAATTTTTCGGATGAGGGACTGTAGTCTTTGAAGCCATACGCGTGTAATGGGACCGTTGGTCGACAGTTCATTACTAACTTGGTTGACAATCATACTTATTTGTAGTGTGCACATGCTTCTATCTTAGTTCTATTTACTGAGTTATGGTTGCTCATATTTCTATAAATTTTTCTTACAAGTGCTCATAGATGTACTAAAACCAAACAATCACCAAGTTTGAAGAGGATGGGCATGGGGTTTTGAGTGAGGATAAATGAAGACAATTGGATTTTATGTTTCTTTTTGGAGCTTTTATGTCTTTAGAAAACTAATTGGACCACCCAAAGTAACCTAATAGTTTCAGTTGATAGTCTGTTATGTAAGATGACTAGTAAAAACCTTAAGACTTGTAAACTTTTCTTTTTGATATAAGCTATATATATATGGAAATGTGTTGAAGAACTACTATACTAGGCTTATATGAAAACAAATAAAGAGCTATAATATAGATTTCTCATTAAAACGGGTGTCAAGTTGAATATTTCGAAGCAATCTAGTGAAGTATACCTTGTGTAGACAAGATTTACAATAGCAATTGTGAGGTTAACTTTTATCTTAGGTTAATTTATATGAAATTGTTGCAACTTCACATGCTTGAGGCGTGGCAGATCCTATGAGACTTCTATAATATTCAACATCAAAATTTATTCTTTGACATGAAGGTATACACCTTACATAAATGTGAAAATACTTAGGTGATCTCGTATCGTATAATTGTGTTTAAGAAGGCGACTGTCATGAAATAATACGGTCCTCATTAGAAAACACTAAATAATACTCTAACCTATCTAAACTTGACTCAAAATTCTCTAAAAAAAAGTTTTCTTGTTGTCTAGGTTTCAAGGTTGTTTGATCCTTATAAATTTAGAAGAATAGTCGTCAATGCTAAAACATGAAGGAATATCATGAAAAAGCAAAAATTTTAATCCCTTATGTATCATTCTTGTAGGGTTTGACATTGAGAACTCATGGGTAACTAGGGATGTATAGCAAACATATGAGAAAAGGGAGGGATAGATTGTTCACATAGCTTAAAAGATATGTGCACGAAGTTCCAATAATGCCCCTTAGTGATATCTTTACTCCACTAGTCCATAACTTGATTTTATTTTCTCTTATTATTTTATCTTTCTTCTATTTTAGGTATTTACAACTCTTCTATATATTCAGTTAACCATACGTCCATTAAAAGAAAACAATTGGTTTTCCAACTCAGTCTATCAAACAAAACTTAGGTTCAATAAATCTAACCAATTGAATTTAGAGTTTTAAGCTAAATTTAATCTTCATCTTATTCTTCAAATTCATTCTTTTAAATGGTTTTCTTGATTAAGAACTTCAACTAGAGTCTAGACTCATTAACTAACACTATTAAATCACTCTAATGCAATCAATCATTTATTCCTCAAATTATCCAATTAAGAGCCCTAATCTAGGTTATATTATGGATTCATATAAACTTAAGAAATTTGAGACCCAAAAATGATGAATATTCACATAACCGTGATTAATCCACGTTTGCTCACTTCCCTTTTCCGATTCCGCATCAAGATTCGTAAAATCAGTATAAGATCTCAAAGCTAATACTGTATAAATTCTCAAAACAGTGAATCAATTAAGAACAATTTATCTACTTGATGCCATTTCTTCCATTCACGTCTTGTTAGATTGATATGGATCCATGATGTTATATTCAATCTAATCGATGTAGGGTGGATGGTTTTGGAGTTATTTATATAAGAAAGTTTGATATGAGGGAGAAAGAGTCAAGAGGGAGCATCTTAGAGTTGAGAATTAAACTTCTATACGAAGTGATAGAGGAAGGGAGCGAGTGTATCTTGTGAAATAGCCTCTTGTCACAAATGACAATGAAGTAAGGGGAAATGCCTTAAAATTGTAACATAGAAGAACCATGGACCACTAGCTTTAAGGAGTTACTTTAATGCAACTGGTTTTGTTTTGAATTTTATGGGGTGTTGCAATATACATGTAACGTAATTAATCAACGATGTACAAGAATTAAATGCACATGCACAGTAAGTATATTCGGTCAACAATAGCTTATCATGGACCAATCCAATTAGGAGATATATTTATTTTGAGCAATACTCTCAACTGATTAATTATAAAATATTAAACCTAGGAGAGTGTTACAGAAAAAAGATAGATTGCTTTTCTATTTATTTATTTATTTTTTGCTATTATCAGGGTATTTATTAACGATCATTTTTCTTTAACGGAATTACATAATTTATGAACGTTAGTGCAAGGAAAATTTATTTAATTTTTATTAAGTATCTAAAACACCTATTAAATTTTTTTATTGACTAGAGTTATAGCAAAGATGATGAGGGAATGGAGCAGCTTATCATTAACAAAATAAATAAATAAATAAATCAATAAATCTTATGAAAAGAGTTATTCATTTGAAAAATAGGTCTTTTGTCTCTATTTTTTCAGGTGCATCTGTATTGATTTATTCTGCAAACTATTTTTCCAAAATCCTTTTTTTTTTTTTAAATATTACCTAAAATGAATCATAAAATTTTTTAGTTTTCGATATAAATACTGTTATCGTAGCAAAGACGAGACCGAGCAAACTGCCAGCAAGCTTAGACTAGATTTGCTTCAAATACCCAAGGAAATGACTTCGCTGATCACTATACCAAAGCAAACGACACAGCGTAGAATACGAATGTCAACTGTCAAGGCGCCTTTATAAAAAATTGGATGACGTGTTACTTACGGTATAAATAATCCATACATTTCGCCATTTTCGACTCTCTCTCTTTTTCTCTCTCCACCTGTTAGGGCGGGAACCCAAAATTTTTCACCCAAACCCAAACTCACAGTCATGCCCGTCCGTAACTCTCTCTTTCTCCTCCTCTCTCTCTTCTCTTACTTGCACTTGCACTTTCCTCCTTTGTCCTCTTTCTTTCTCTCTCTTTCTCCATAGCATTTATCTTCCATTTTCTTATGCTAAATTCCTAGGGTTTTTGTAGTTAATTTGAATTCGCTTCATTTTGAACCTTTTTGTTTCCCAGGAACTGGAAGCAAAGATGAATTTGCGCAAAGGCTCGAAAGTTTGGGTCGAGGACAAGCTTTTAGCTTGGGTTGCGGGTGAAGTTACCGACTTTGTAGGTAAACAAGTTCAAGTCTTGACGATTCATGGTAAAAAGGTAAAGTTTTTTAAGTAAAAATTAAGTTCAGAGTTTTTATTTGAATCGAATTTAGGTGCAATTCGTAGGGTTTATGAGCTTTGTTTCTGGGGTTTTTCGAATTATTATTACTACTAGGTTTTGGCTTCGCCGGAGAAGATTCATTTACGAGATGCGGATGAGGAGGAACTTGGAGGAGTTGATGATATGACTAAGTTGACTTATCTGAATGAGCCCGGTGTGCTTTATAATCTCGAGAGGAGATATGCTCTGAATGATATTTATGTAAGTGAAAAAAAAAAAAATCTGGGTTTGGAGTACTCTGTTCTGGCATTTCCAAAGTTAATGTCAATGCAGTTAGATAGTTGTTGCTCTTAATCATATTCATGCCATTGAAAAAACCCCAGTGTGAATTATGCATTGTCAACTTTGTGGTGGTATATGTCGGCTGTTAATTTGCTCGACTTGTTATTAGCTTCTGATTACGGTTTTAGAGGAAACTGTTTGCGTAGATTAGCTGATTGTCTTGGTTAGACATATATATCGGCTTTAATGAATTGTAGAGAAATTTGCGCTGGGTGTTTTGATAGAAAAGTTATTAATTTAAAAAAAAAAAAGGTAGTCAGCCCTTCTTAACATTTAGGTAAGTGAAAATCGGAGCATGATATACATTCTGGGAGCTTGGTGTTGGTTATTTCAGTGAGTTGCAGTCAATTTGGTTAGGATAGTTATTAATTATTAGTTAGTAGGCATCATTAATTTAAGTTAGCTGGTTATGTTGACTTGCAGTAAAGTCATTGACTCTAATCTTTAGAGAGGAAACTGAATGAATGTTCCTGGTAGACAAAATTGCTTGGTTTTGGCGGTCTTGTGTGAAACGTTGAACACTTAAGGATATATGCTTGATCTGGAATCCAGGATTGGATTTGCAAATTTTGAGTTTAGTTTTTGCTGTCTGATCAAGTTGCATACTATTTGGTTATGCAGTGCTTATAACTGCAGATCTGGAGGAAGATGTTAATTTAATGAAAACATTAGTGTAGTTATCCTAACCATGATGAATTGCAATGGAGATATCAACTTAACAGTTTTAAGAGAATTATAAGTAATGTTTAGAGTAGAAAAATATATCTTAATTTGGAGAAAAAGATAGTTTTCTAGGAAATGTTGGTTTCTGGGGCAATGAAGAAGCGTTTTTTTGTTCAATGATATTTAGTAAGTGAAAATCCAGGCATGGATTACATGTTAGGAACTCTTCCACTTAATCTGGTTGACGTTATGAGTTTATATAGTTTTGTTTTGCCGGCAGCATTGTTTTATATAAGCTAATTGTGTTGAACTACTCTGGAGATAAATTTTATAATAATTGTTGGAGATTATTATCCTGACTGTGTTATCTAGAATAAGCTTTTTGATTGAAGGAATTGGATTAATTTCATGGGGAATTCATGCTTCATCCCAATCATTTTAAGTGAAAACCCATTTTCGAATTACGAAGTCAGCACAAGCTGCTGGTTATTTCTACTGTCTGCACTTCATTTGGTTTGTTCGTTATTAGTTTACAATTGCTAGTCCAGGGAAAAATGTTCATCTTACAAGCAATATTTGTTTAGATTATTTAATTGTGTAAAAATGTGGTAAAGATATCATCTTCACTAGTTGTAAGATAGAATTGTATTAGATGTTGCTTGTAATGGAAGAAAATGGTAATTTGTAGTAAATTGTGGTTCACTCTCGCTGATTGTGATAACCTGGATGTCAATTACAGATTGCGAAATTTGGGTATATCTACAAGTTTTGTCTAATTTAAGTAGGTAATTTTTAGTTGCTTTATTTGATGAATTGTAAAAATGTTTCATAGTAAAGCATTCTTGTAACAAGGAAGTATATGAAAATGAAGACGGAGAAAGCATACAAACATCTCAATTAAGGTAGAGACTTGAAAGATTTCAGAGTACATTCCGATATTTAATGAATCTCAACAAGAAAAGAGCTGAACTAGACAAAGTCACAACCAAATACAATATGCTGTCAACTTGATGGAGTTTCATGAACATCTCACTCCTTCACAAATGTACTAGCGATGATTCTTGCTCTTTGGCCACATTGGCTAAAAGCATCTGCTTTCTATCTTAGCCAAATGTACGACACTGGTTGACTAGTTCACAATTTCTGCAATGGGGATTTCATGCAAAGATGCACTTTATGTACAGGAGAACTTGCAGAAAAGCGAGATAGCAAGATTGCACTGAGACACATATACTTGATTGACAATATTGCTTCTTAGAATGCCCCCATAACCTGTGATCTTAAATTAAACTAGCAGTGAGTGGATATAAGATGGAAAGATATAAGGTTTTACCCTTATTGTACCTTGTAAGATATATGTTTTCAAATTTCAAAATTAGAACATATCTTATAGCATCCTATGACTACTCTAAAGTCTGTACCTTGTAGAACCTATAGGATACATGGTATCTTGTTCAGCCTATAAATTTTTTCATATTTTCTTAAAAATTTTAAGTTTATCTGATATTAGTAATTGATTTGTAATATTACAAGTTCTTTCGTGTACAATGCTTACGGAACTTGTAACAAAGTCTATAAAACCTATAATGAAACCTGTGATGTCAAAAAAGTAATATTTTCTGTTTTTGTTGTTTCGTTATGTGATATTAAATAAAAATAATGGAATTTATAGCAAGTTGGATTGAAAATTATCATTTTCAAAAGTTAAAATGTCATATAAAAGAGCTTTAGGTTTATGGTTTGTATTGGTTTGGGTTATTTCTTTTTAACTAAATATAATATATTATTTGTATTCTTTTCTTTAACAAAAAATATATAAGATTAGTTTTCATTTATTAATATGTATTATATTATTGAATAAATTCTACTGGGTGCTTATTTGGTACCTTGTGAACCGTACTCTATTAAGTCCCAGGGTATGATGACATCATACCTGTATTTTACCTTGTGAAAGCAAGTTCTGAAAAGTTACCATCTAAAACCTGTCTGCTGATAACCTTTAATACTTATCAGGAATCTACCTAGTCTAGTGGGATAAATGTGGATAGGGTATCTTTCTTCCCTAAATAAAGTAGAAGGAACATGTTGGCATATGGTATTCATAGATTTAAACTGTATTTATGTTAGAGGATTGTGTTTTTAGGGTAATTTAGGGTGAAGTTTTGGTTGTTTTTGTCTTTGTTTTTGCAGCATTTCATCCAAACTTAGCTATGTTTACGTGTTTAGAGCTTGTTTTTGAGAAATACCTAAATCACTAGTTTAGGCTTTATATGATAGAGAACCTAAGATCTCTTTAGTACTCCGGAGCTCTAGATTTCTGCAAATGGGATTTTGCTTGCTTCTTTCATTACACTGCACTATATAAAATAGAACAAGATGACAATTTTCCCTTACAAAAGAGTATATTGAATGCACAGAAATGGTTATAATAGAGTTTCTGTTATTCATATTAACAGCTACTCTAGGAGGAATGTTTTTATGCGATGTTAATGATTAACTGCTCTCTTATTTTCTCTTCTATACAACCCACTCACATAATTGACTACATTGAAAAAAAAAAAAAGAGTATATTGAATGCACAGAAACGGCTATAATAGATTTTCTGTCATTCATATTAACAGTTACTCTAGGAGGAATATTTTTATGTGATGCTAACGATTAACTGCTCTCTTATTTTCTCTTCTATACAACCCACTCACATAATCGACCACATTGAAAAAAAAAAAATGCAAATTACATGCATAATTGACCCAACATTGTAGGTTGCAACATCACACATGGCATTGACCCTACACCAACAGCACACTGTACACATACTAAATTACTGTTGCACTGACAACGCTACATGTGATTATTAATGAGTTGTAACATTTACTCCCTACTTGGAGATGCAATTGGCTCAAGCAAAATTTCTTCCAGTTTCCCATTAATCTCTTCAGCGTTTTTCTACTTGCTGATTCATCCTGCATTCCCAGCCAAAAGATTTTCTTACATTTATGGTCAATTGAGTATTGCTAATCATAAAAGCAAAATCCCTTAACTTGATGTCTTCCATTTCTTCCTTGCTAAATCGCTTCACAAAAGGAGTCCTCGCTCCATGTGTTATTGGACTGTTGCATCATCTTGACTATGATCTTGTGCATGAATGTTTTTGTCTTTTTAAGGGAATCCTCTTCTTTCATACAACCATGTTAAGCTCATCACATGAGCCAAATTGCGTGGATGATGGAGTTGTACTTCAATTGCTATCACATTTTTTAAGCTGTTGATGAATATTGCAACTTATTATTCAAGTGCTGCTAGTTGTTCAAAACGCTGTTGATAAGCAGCACTACCTATTTGTGGAAGTTTTGACATTTTTCTCAAGTGATCTTCCTGTAAAGGGGCCTGAACATGAGATTGCATTGTTTCTTGAACTCTCCCAAGTTAAATTTGGTTGATATCTTTTGAATTTAAAAGCCATAGTTGCGCATCTCCCTCTAGATGAAAGGAAGCAAATGCCAACTTGTCCTCTGCCAAAGGCCTTTGATGATGAAAGAAATGTTTGCATTGATTAATTCACCTTATTGGATATGTTGTCCATCATATAAAGGGAAATCCAATTGGGCAAACTCTGGAATCAGCTTCTTGTTCTCTTGATTTCCTCCATTCATTCTCCTTCATTCTGGTTGTGCTTAGTTTTCGTTTGTTCACCAACTTGTGATTCCATTAACTTGCGGTGTATTTGTTGGGAAAATTCCAATTGGCACACCTTAACTTGCTTCTTTTCTCTTTCTCATTCAGCTCTTTCTCGTCTTGGTCTTCTTGGTACATAGCCATGAATGACTCAAAATGTTGTTGAAGAACACAAAATTCACCCATGGTTTGTGGCTCTACTACCAATTTGTTACAGGATTGTTTTTATGATTTAGTTTTAGGGCAATTTGTGGTGAAATCATGGCTGCTTGTATCTTTATGTTTGTGGCTCTTTCTTCCTATCCTACTTATGTTTAGATGTGTTTAGGGCTCCTTTTTTTAGAGAACTCTACAATCTTTATTTTCGGCCCAATTTGAGAGAGAGTTTAGCATTCTAGAACTTAAAATTTTCAAAAATAGGATTCTTCTTGCCTTTTCCATTATGTTGCCTAGTGTAAAATGGAACAAGATGGTAGTTTTCCCCTAAATCAACTGCTCTCTATTTTCTCTCTTACATGACCCACTAACTGTGTGCCTACACGACCCACTAACCGCATATGACTGACTGCATTTCGGGAAAAAAAAAAAAAAATTACATGCATAAATGACCCTACATTGTAGGACACAACATCACACACAACACTGACCCAACACCAGCAGCACACTGCACACGCACTAAATCACTGCTACTTGAGCAGCTTTACACGCTAAAATTAAATGGTTGTTCCAGTTTACCAAATAGTTTGAGGTAAGGTCACACGATCAACTTCAAGAGAAAAAGAGATCTACATTCAAGGATGAGAACTGCACACCATGGTTTGAACTGTAGGGGAAGGAATTTGACATACTTAAACGCATACCAAACACTGATTGGTAGTGAATCACCTGTTGACTAAATACTTAAGCCATGCATATAATGTGGTAAATCTTTGTTGAACATGGATAAGCCGTTGATTCTGGATCCACCTGAATGTATGGGACCTTTCATTGTCTTTGATTAGATGATATTTTCTGATTTGCTAAGTGTGACCACATGAAAGCTCCTCTGTAATAGATGAACCTCTGGGTGATCCTTATAATTTGGACATAGTTGGTGCTTAATCTTGGGCAGGTAGCTTAATTCCATTTAACCATCTTGACTCTTTGAATTGTCAATATCATTGTATTTTCTTTTTTTCCCTTTCCTTTGGAACAGACATACACGGGGAGCATATTGATAGCTGTTAATCCATTCACAAAGCTTCATCACCTATACAATGTTCACATGATGGAGCAGTATAAGGGGGCTCCTTTTGGTGAGCTAAGCCCACATGTTTTTGCTGTGGCTGATGCATCTTACAGGTATGTCCAATTAGGGAGTTGTGAGGATTCAAGTAATTATTTTCTTTGGTTTGCACCATCCAATAAATTGATCTAATTAACTACATCATTTCTTTGTTTTTTTTTCCCTTTTTATTTGGTCTAGAGCTATGGTAAATGAGGGTAAGAGCCAGTCTATACTAGTTAGTGGGGAAAGTGGCGCTGGAAAAACTGAGACTACAAAATTGATCATGCAGTACCTCACATATGTTGGTGGCCGGGCTGCAGGAGATGACAGAACAGTTGAACAGCAAGTTCTTGAAGTAATGGTTGCTTTTAAATTCATTACAGATGGTTTAAACGTTGCTACCATTTTTGGTCTATTGTGTTTGACACCAGCTTGTGAGATGTTTTTATCTTATGAAAATTAATGCATGAGTATTTAATCTCTCTATGTAACAAATTGGTTGACCAAGTCTAACATCTTGAAGGTTTGGAAATTGGTTGCATTGCTATATTTGTAATGAAGATTTTGCTGACTTGGCTCTCTGTCATCCAGTCAAATCCACTACTGGAGGCATTTGGTAATGCAAGGACTGTTAGAAATGATAATTCAAGGTAATTTTTTCTTTTACTCCAAACTGCTTAGAACCATACAATTAGCTCATTGATTTCTTGTCACTAGGCCTGCTTTGAGCGTTGAGTGTGTCATGGCGCTTGACTTTGCATATTTTTTATTGCCTTCTGGAATGAAAATTTACATTTTTAGGGTAAAGTCAGATTTTATTTTATTTTTAATATTAACTGGAGTAATATATTGTAAAGTTATTTTTAAGTCATACAAACGATTGTATATAAGATGACCTATTTATAAAGGCTCCAAACATGGTTTGTAGCAACACTTATTAATGCACTAACCCTACCTATCAGTAATATTAATTCTATCCTTAGTTACTAACTTAAGATCTTCCAATAATTCCCCTTAAGCTTAGGAATGAATATCTATCATTCCTAACTTGCTTAGGATAGCTTCAAATGATGTCTTAGGTAGATATTTTGTCAAGATATCTGCTTCCTGATTTTGAGAAGGAATATTTGCCAAATTAATCCCTCCATTCTCAATCTTTGACTTAATAAAATTGTGATCAGTATGCACATCATGTTGAATCGGATTCATAATGATACGAATAGTAGATCGACCATTATTGTACACTTGAGTATTCTTGGATTGAGGCATCTTTAGATCATCTATTAGTCTCTGAAGCCAAATTATTTGACAAATGCCTTGTGAAATATCTTATAATTCTGCTTCTGCACTACTTCTAGATACTATTGTTTGTTTCTTACTTAGCCAAGTCACCAAATTTCCCCAAACCTTCGTGTAGTAGCTTGATGCAGATTTGTAGTCAGATCAATCACCAGCCCTGTTGGCATCTATGAAGCCTGATGTCCCACTTGAGGCACTTCAGCATTTAGTGTAAGGCATCTGCATGCTGTTTAGTAGGAGCATGCATTGCTTGACCAACAACACAGACCATCTTTATGCCGAAAAACTCCAATAGTTTCTTATATTGCCATGTTAACTTCTTAAGAATTTTTTCCCTTAAGAAAGTCCATACTTTATCCTATGGAAACTCCTAAAGTTCCTTAATATTAATAATAAATATGACAAATATTGTGTTTTTTGAGAATTTAAAAAAAAGAAAAAATGAAAAACAAGCATTTGCAACGTTGCTTTGACAGGTAATGTCGCTCAGGTAAGTCATGCGCGTTAACGTCACTTGGGTAAGTCGCGCGTTAATGCCGAAGGAACTTCAAATTGGTTATTGAGCATTGGAACATGCACTAAGTCACATGCATTAAACATGCTCCAATTGCATGAGCATCATAAGCCTTGTTAGTGAGAGATAAATCAAACATCTTACTAAACTCTGGTATTGCTTAAGGTCTACAAGTGTGTTTGACTTGATAAGTTTACCTTTCTAAGTCTATTTACATGATATTGGCATTGGTTTGCATGACTATAAGTTCACCCTTCCAAGTCTATTTAAGTGAGATTGCCATTGGTTCACATCTTAGCTTTTTCGTTTTTTTTAGGAGATTTGGAACATATTTTCTTTGGGAGATAAAAATCCCCTTTTGACATTTGGTTACCTCCTTTCCAAGGAAAAATTTTATTCTTTGAATTCCTTTACTTTAAATTTAGATTTAATTTCTCTTTTCGTTGTTCAATTTCTCCATTATAATCTCCTGTGATAATCATATTATCAACATAAACACTGAGAATCACTCTTTGACTTCCCTCAGTGAGCTTTATGAACAATGAACGATGAGCTTGTGATTGAGCATAGAAGTTGACTCAGTATGTTATTGAATTTGGAACCAAGCCCTTGGAGATTGCTTGTGCCCATAGAGTGATTTCTTAAGTCGATGTAGCTTTCCTTCGTCAACTTCAGCTTTAAACCTTGAAAGAGTCTTTAGGTAGATTTTTTCTTCTAATTTTCTATTGAGAAAGATATTTTTCATGTTAAGTTGGTGAAGTGGCCAATCTAAATTTGTTGTCATGGAAGATAACACTTGAATAGAGTTATACCTAGCAATTGAAGAAGTTTTTTTATAATCTATCTGATAAAGTTTGAGTATACCCTTACCACTAGAAGGGCCTTATACCTTTCTATATTTCTGTTGATCTAAGCTTGACACTAAATATCCATGGCTACCCATAGCTTTTATATTTTTTTCTTTTTTCTTTTTCCAATTAGATAAATCAATCAATTCTTAAGTACTATTTTTATGAAGGGCTCTAATTTCTTCTATAATAGATTGACATTTAGGTACCTTCATTGCTTCAGGAGTATTTTCAAGAATACTTCCCTTGTTGATTTCACTTAGGTAGCTTGATATCTTGGTGACAACTTGTTATATGTTAAGCAACTTGAGATAGGATACCTTAGACACTACCTCTTTCCCTTTTGTAAGGTAATTGGTATGTCCCCATTTTCCTCCACTTTCAAAACACCCCTATTCTTTTCATTTTCGATATGTTCAACTTTTTTGTTGAAAGAATTCTTTGCAACCTCCTCTTGAATCTCATTGTTGATTGGTTCAGACATCTCTTGAATCTCACTATGAATTGGTTTAGACACATTCTTTTGTTTTGATGATTGTTTATATGAAAGTCTTCTTGTTCTTTTATTATATACTTGGTTCAATGGTTTCTAGATCTAATCTAGGGTTCAAGTCTGGTTATAGAAGTAGAAAATTTCGATGTGTTTCATACTGACAAGGGAAGACATAGAAGCAGATTGACTCGAGTGAGGAAGGGTTTGACATGAGAAACATCATGGTTGGGATGGCAAGAACTATGATGTCAAGGGCAAAAATAGCAACTTTGATTGATTTGAATTCTCACCATTTTGATTGTGTCTCCTAGAGAGAGCTTTGTAAAAATTTTCAACTTGAAGAAAGTGGACATCACAAGGTACAAAGAACCTTTTTGATGAGGACTATAACACTTATATCCCTTTCGATTAAGACAGTGCCCTATGAATACACATTTAGGAGCCTCAACATCTACTCTGCTCCAATTTTGTTTTTGATTTAAAACATAAACCATACAATTAAATACCTTTGAATAGAAAGAATTGAGAGGTGAACTTAGGGATAATGTTTAACAAAACAATAATGGGAGCATGGAAATTTAGTGTCTTAGAGGATTTAAAGGATTGTGATTTATAAGATAAGTTGTTGATAAAATAGCTTTCCTCCAAAAAGAATCACAAACATTACTCGGAAACATTAACGATCAAGTTGCCTCCAGGAGATGATGATTTCTCCTCTCAGACACTATGTTTTGATGTGAAATATAAGCGCATGAACGTTGATAGAATGTACCTTTATCAGGCAAATATTTTGTTAGATCTTTTGAGAAATATTCTCTCATTATTTGAATGAAAAATATGAATAGGTGCTTGAAAAGTATTTTCGATGTATTTATGGAAGTTTTTAAAGATTTTGCAAGCATTGAGCTTTTCTTTCAATAGATAAACCAACAAACGCGTGTGTGTTTGTCAATAAAAGTAATGAGCCATGTTGCCCTAGTTAAACTATGAACGTGAGTAGGTCCTTAGCTATCACTGTGAATTACATGAAAGGGTTGTAAGGGTTTATAAGAGTGTATGAAAAGAGTTCTTAGGTAGCTTAGCCATAATGCTATATTCACGGTGAAACATCTCTTTTTCTTTATTGATAAATGGATGAGGATAATTTTGATGCAAGTAGGAAAAATTGGGATGGTCAAAATGTTTATGCCAATGAAAGCATAATGTTAGAACTAGACATAATAGATAAATTAGACTTGGATTTGGTTGACTTGGGAGGACTCAATTGACATGACTTTGTTTGACACTGAGCTAATCTAGAGTATCTTACTTAGTAGTAGAGTTCATAACATGCTTTTGCATTGCCAATCATCTTGCTTGAAGAAATGTCCTGAAAGACATGATGGGTAGGAAAGAATATTACACTACAATTCATATCTTGATATAATTTATTTATAGATCGAAGATTCTATTTCAACTTAAGCACATGTAGGGTAGAATTTAAAGTCAAGTTTATGAGATGTACTAAGCCTTGTACTTTGGCATATGAAGCATCTACCATCAGCCACCCAAATTGTAGTGAGATTCTCACATGGCACAATCTTCATAAAATTGGTCATGTGGTCAATCATCCAATTGTCACCACCAATAGTCAACAAGAGACAATAGGCTTACCTTTATGAGCTGTGGTTGCCAATGAGGGCTTTTCACGAGAAACTCTAGATATTTGGACTTGATTATCATCCAATGTGATAATTTCTACTTAACTCTTTAGAGAATAATTGAGCTTTGATACCAAAAAGAAATATGTTGTAAAATTATTCTTAGGTCATATAAACAATTACACATAAGGGGACCTTTTTATAAACATTTAAAAAATGGTTGGTGACAATAATTATTAATGCACCAACTCTATGAACCAACAATATTAATCCCGGTTTAATTACTAAATTAAGATCTTCCAACATTAATAATAATAGATGTTACAATATTCAGGCATTACCCATCATATATAGCAAGATGTAACCATTTCAAAGGACCTAAGAGTTCGACATAAGGCACCCAAAAACAAAAGGGTGCATGGAATAATAACTTGGCAATGCAATCACTTATATGCTCTATCATTCAACATCTTTTTTTCTTCCCCTCATCAATATGTAATTTGAATTTGCACGACCAATTGAGCATTTATGCCCATTCTTCTCCCATTTCTTTCTTTCTGAATGTTATAAATAGCTATATGGTATCTTCTAGGCAAGACATAGCAATGTGACATAGCTAGAGAAAATGTTAGGGAAGGAGGGAGCCAGTTACAGAGCATTTATTGTCATTAAATGTTGCCTCTCCTCTAAACATCAATCACAGTTTCACACTTTAGGAATAGATGAATGTGTTTCTTCTCTTTAATTCAAATGTGGTGACTGTTCTGGTTCATTACACCTCATCGAAATAGCCAGTTCATGGTATGCAGCTTTCCTTGAGTTGCAAGCCAAAGGATGAATGCTTGTTTAGGTGCATTTTTCTTATACTACAATCTCCCATGCCAAGGAACTGGGCCATTTTGTTCTCTAACTATTGCACCTGCCACTTTTATAGATCACTTTTTTGCAGGTTTTGATTTTCAAACAAGTCTGTCATTATGATTTACTTTTGGGACCAGATTGCTCCCCATCCCCCCTTTGATTGTTTCCTACTATTCACCTTGTTGTCAATTCCATCCATAGCCACCAATAATAATTTTACAAAGCCTTGTCTCCTTAAGACCTTGAGTTGTCAACCAAAGGACCTTTCGGTGCCATTCATATTATCAAAGAGATGCAATTTCCATCTCTAGCTTCCCATTTCAATAAACTCTTTGCCTATGGCTGTGCTTAGAGGTTTTTCACTTGGGTCAAGAGGCTTCACCTGAGGTCTTCATTCTTAAGGAACCAGAAGCTCCTTTAGCGATTTCAGCATGCAGCTAACTTGGCCTTAAGGAGTTCTCAAAATCAGAACATAAATGCCACATGTGTTTGGAGTTGGCGACTTCATTCCATAAGGATAAGTCAAGGATCACTAATCAACCTTCCATTTTGGTCTACACTTATATTTCTATTTGCATTCCATAAGAAACACTCCAGCTTAGTTATCAATTCATTGAGAATGCTCTTTAGCAAAACAAAAATGGAAGACTAATAAACTTCTAGGGAAATTAGGATGCTCTTTATTAGCTTAACTTTACTAGCATATAAAAGTGATTGCTTGTCTAATCATTCATATGACCTGAAAACCTGTTGACAAGATCTTGCAGGTGACTGTAGAAGCGGGAAACTCAATGTTCAAAAACCTCTTCTTTAATTGAGTTTATAACACCACAAACGAAAACTTTCTTTTAGTGGGGTCTGCAGCTAAGAATACAAAATCTGAATAGGGCTGATCCTAATTATGCAGATTGGTTGCAAGAGAAATTATTTTTTCCTAACTTGTACTACTGGAATGCTTTGGAGGAATCTTTCTTGAGACAAAAAGCTAGTTACCTGGCTAAATTTAAGGGATAGAAACAAGAAGTTTTTCTTTAACTCTTTGAAGCAAAGGCAGTATAAGAACAGCATTGCATCTATTTTGGATGATCAAGATATCTGAAAAGACTCTATTGAGGATATAAACTCTCTGGTTGTGCGTTACTTCTAAAACTTGATGACAAACTCTTCCTCAAATCTTGAACACTTTAGTGAACTTAATAATTTGTGCTTAGGGTGCATTAAAACTGAAGCTCGGAATGATTGGGTTAGACTAATCACAAATGAGGAAATTATGCACACTATATGGTCCTTGGCTAGAGATAAAGCCCTTGGGACCAAATGGATTTAGTGTGAACTTTTTTCGTGATTCCTGTGATGTTGTGGGGGAAGATATTTGCATGGTTATTAAAGACTTCTTTGCATTTAGGAGGATGCTAAAGGAACTTAACTCTATTTCTCTTTCCTTGTTCTCTAAAAAGAATAACCCTTCCTTCTTTGTGGATTTTGGATTTATTGCATGTTGTAATACCTTGTATAAGTGCATCTCTAAAATCTTATAGTGTGTTTAGGAGTTTAGTTATTACTAAGATTTACTGTGATAAATCCGACTGAAATGAGTCTTTCGAAATATCGAATAAAATTAGAAGGGAATGGTCCACAAATGAATTAGAGCAGTGGATGTGAAGTTGATTAGAGTATATGACTTACCAACGAACACAACACGATTTAACACTTCACTTAATATAATGCACAAGCTGATATCAAGGTTTATTAGTTACTAATCTTGAGCTATTTGGTAAGATTAGATAAGAGTGTATGAAAAAATGTACTTGAAAAGGGTTGTCTCATAAGAACAGAATATTAAGTATTAAAATATAAGTTATATGCGGCCTATAAGAAAAAAATGATTATTTATAGTAAGTCTTTAGGGTAGCATTACAAATACAAAAATTATAGAAAAATATATATAAAAAGAGGATTTCTAATACATACGAAAAAGGATAAAAAGTACAAAAGACCAAAAATGAAAAAATAGTATAATGTTAGATGAGATGGACAGGTGGCAGTGCAATATTGGTTTCGTATGAATATTCTCTAAGCATGGTAGGTAAGAGGGGTCAAAATGTTGTGGCAATAAAGGGATCGAGCTAAGAGAGATAATGGCATGTTAAGAGAAAACTATTTGGCTGTTTAAGTGAGTTTTTTATCATTCGGCAAGAACTTTTCGGCAGAGGTTGATCGAATTACTCGGTATAGGGTCTTCAATAAAGGAATGGTTGATATCATCACTACAGAGTGTATGGATCAACGTATGATAATTCGGGGAGCTCAAGGAGTATAATTGTATTCTTTCGGTGTAAACTTTCTCGTCATGGGACCGTTGATCGGCGGTTCATCATCTTGGTTGAAAGTTTGAAATCTATTTTTAGCTCCTTAGTAAGGAGTAAACGACATTCATAAAAGGTAGAAGAATTGTGGATAACATTCTTGTGGCACATGAACTACTTAGAGGCTATCATAATGATAAGAAGGGATTAAGATGTGCTATAAAGGTAGATTTGATGGTGGTGTTACAGACCTCCCAAAATGGGCTATTCATAGGAGGTTTTTAAAGCTCAAGATTAAAGCCCAAGCCCTTAAAAGCTTCTAGAAGATAAAAAGCTCTAGAAGGTTTCAGAGAAGTCCAGAATCTTGTATAATAGTACGTGGGGTAGGTGAATGTGGTAGTTGGGAGTCAATTGTAACCGTTAAATCAAATTGATCTCAAACATTAAATTGTAAAGGCTTTTTGTATATATAGGAGTGTCTCCCCCAGATGTAATACACAATTCATTTGAGTGAATACAATATACCTTCAGAGTTTCTCTCTCTACTTTTTCTCTTTAAACATTGTGAGTGTGTTACAGGCTGACTTAGCTTTTTTAGTGTGGTCAGGAATGCTAAGTACCGCACGGGATTAAGTGATGGAATCTGCTCGTGACAAGTGATATTAGAGCTTAAAAAGGGACTACTTGTAGAGAAAATGTTATTTGGAAAAGACAACAGCACTTCAATGGTTGATGAGTTAGCCTACTATAATGATTGCCGTGTTACCAGGCAAAGGGTTAGGTCCTGAGACTTGCTGAATTCCTTCTTTAATAAGATAATAAAGCAAAGTTGAGTATTACTGAAGCCAATGAACAATTTGATGAGTCTCAAGACAGTCTTGAGGAAATGGAGGAAGAACTCCAAGGCGAATTTCAAGGAGCATTGAATTGAGCAGTAGAAGAGCTTAGGCAGCATGGAAATGTTATTGAAGAGAAGGATGATGCTTTCCAAGTTCGAGTCACGACTTTAGAAACGAAGGAAGAGGCTTATGAAGCTAAGATTGATGCAGTGGTAGTAGTCATGCGTCAGGAGATTGAAGATCTTAAGACACAATTAACGGCTTGTTGGATTGTTGTTATAAATGCAGTGATCATCCAGACGGGCCATAGGGTTGATGTTTCAAAGTTAAGTATTTTAACGAAACGCGGTCAGCGCGGGAAGTAGACAATTTCTTATGGGGAGTGGAATAATACTTTAACGTTGTAGGAATCTTAGATGATGCTGAAAAGGTATGTATTGTTACTATGTATCTAAAAGACTGCTATGGTATGGTGATGTAGGAGAGCAGCTGATATCAACACATGGGATAGCTTTGTATAAGAGCTGAAATGTCAATTTTCCCTTCAAAATGCTGCTAAAGAAGCAAAGGTGAAATTGTGTCACCTAACTCATAAGGGTGACATAAAGCAGTATGTAAAGGAATTTTCAGAGTTGATGTTGGAGATCTTAGACCTTAACTAAGAAGATGCTTTGGTAATGTTTGTGGATAGTTTAAAGCCCTGGGCTAAATTAGAATTGGAGCGAAGGGGAGTGGAAAACATTTCTAAGGTTATAATAGTTACTGAAGGTTTAATGGAATTTCGGAAGATAGATCCTAAGATTACAGGGGAAAGATGGAAAGGGGGAGCTGAAAGGGAGAAGAGTGGGAATTCTTCCAAAGGGAAAACCAAAGCAGAAGAAAGAGAACGATCGAGATAAAACTCGTGAAGGGAGAGACGGGGAAAGATGGAAATCCCGTGAATTGAAATATTATTTTTGTAATGGTCCCTATTATGCTAGAGAGTGTTCGAAGAAAGAGAGATTGGTGGTGCTAGTAGCAGGTGAAAGCTCAGTTGATGGGGATGAGGCTCAGTTAGGGTCAGTTTGTCTACTTAGTGTCATGAAGTCTCAAGCTAACGAAAAGAAAGGATTGATGTATACCGAAGTATCGGTAGCAGGTAAGAAACTTAATGTCCTTATAAACATAGGGATATCTCATCTTTTCATTTTTGATATGGCAGCAAAGAAGTTGAGGCTAAAAGTGGAGGAGATCAAAACATGGCTCAAAACAGTTAACTCAAAAGAAGTTTCCACTATGGGAGTAGTTAAGGGGATAGAGCTCCATATTGAGGGTTGATAGGGAAAGGAGACGGTTGATGTAGTGCTAATGGATGATTTTGAGTTTGTGATTGAGATGGATTTTCTAGATTGCATTGATGCACTTATCGTACCGCGGGTTAACTGCATTTGTGTACTTCATCACAACTCACAATGTGTAGTTCCTGGTATAAGGAAGGTAGGCCAAGCCACCAAATTCCTATCGGCTATGCAATTAGAAAAGGGACTCAAGAAGAATGAAGTCACTTATTTGGTTGCCTTAAAAGTCAGGGAAGAGACTATTGGCTAAGAAAGGGTTTCACCTTGAATATGAGAGATATTGGAAGAATTTAAGGATATAATGCCGCCAATGTTGCCTAAGAAGTTACCATCAAGAAAAGAGATAGACCATGTGATAGAATTGGAATTTGGAGCCAAGCCACTTGCCGTCGTCTCATACAGGATGTCATCTCCAGAATTAGAAGAGTTAAGGCAACGATTGAAGGAATTACTAGAAGCAGGTTTCATTAGATCTTTAAAGGTACCTTTTGGAGCTCCTGTGTTTTTTTATAAGAAACAAGATGGATCACTCCGAATGTGTATTGATTATCGAGCCTTAAATAAGGATACTATAAAGAATAAGTATCCCATTCCACTGGTTTCGAACCTATTCGACAGGTTGGGAGAAGCTAGATACTTCTTTAAATCGGATTTATGGTTGGGATATCACCAAGTGAGGATTGCAGAAGGAGACGAACTCAAAACCACTTGTGTTACAAGGTGTGATGCTTTTGAATTCCTGGTCATGTCGTTCGGCCTTATCAATGCCCTAGCTAATTTCTGTACACTTATGAATCGTCTTTTGGTCCCCTTTCTTGATTAATTTGTAGTAGTATACTTAGATGACATTATGATTTATAGTAAGACGTTGGAGGAATACATAGAGTACCTTCGCTCGGTATTCTTAGCTTTAAAAAGGAACGATCTATATGTAAAATTAGAAAAATGTGCTTTTGCACGAGAAGAAGTAATGTTCCTTGGTCACATAGTGGGGAGAGGAAAGATTAGATTGGACGAAGGAAAGGTACGGGCCATCTAAGATTGGAAGGAACCCACCAAGCCTATTGAGTTGAGATCCTTCTTTGGCTTAGTGAATTACTATAAAAGATTCATTAAGGACTATTCGAGGATAGCGAGCCCATTGACAGACTTATCCAAAAAGAATACCCTGTAGAATTGGAGTACAGATAAATGACGGGCATTCGAGGCCTTGAAGATGGCAATCACTGAGGAGCTGGTCCTTCTCCTTTCTAACTTTGGCAAACCTTTTAAGGTATGTATAGATGTTAGTGATTTTGTTATTGGAGGGGTTTTGATGCAGGAAGGACACCTTGTAGCATTTGAAAGTTGAAGGTTGAATGATACAGAGAAGCGATATTTAGTGCATGAAAAGGAGATGATGGCAATAGTACACTGTCTCCGAGTATGGAGGCACAACTTGTTGGGGAAGAAATTTTTTGGTCAAAATTGATAATATGGCCACTAGCTATTTTCAGACTCAAAAGAAGCTTCTTCTTAAGTAAGCTTGATGGCAGATTTTCCTGGCAGAATTTGATTTCGACCTTGAATATAAGTTAAGTAAGACTAACTTTGTGGCGGATGTTTTGAGCCGAAGGGTTGGGTTGGCAGCCATCAACAAACTTGAAAGTAACTTTGTTGATAGAATTCAAGAAGGGATGGAGAATGATAAACAAGCTAAAGCTTTATTGATCCAATGTCAAGAAGGGAAAATAAGAAGATTTTGGCAAGAGAGTGGACTAATATATATAAAGGGATAACGAATTTATGTGCCTCAATCTTTGAACTTAAGAAGGGAGATATTTAGAGAATGTCATGATTCTAAATGAGTAGGTCATTTAGGGATGTACCGTACTTAAGCCTTAGTAAAAGAAAAGTATTTTTGGCTACACATGAGGGAAGATATTGAGAGCTATGTCTGAACTTGTCTCGTGTGCCAACAAGACAAAGTTGAACACAAGGTAACTTCGGGACTACTAGAGCCTCTTCCCATTCCTGAACGGCCATGGGAGAGTGTTTCTATGGTCTTTATTGTAAGTTTGTCCCGATCGGAAAGGTATGGTACAATCATGGTTGTGGTAGATAGATTTTCAAAATATGTGATCTTTTTTTTCAATAACAAAGGAGTACCTGGCAGATGAGGCTACTTGATTGTTCCTGAGACATGTAGTAAAGTATTGGGGTTTGCCAAGAAATATTATGAGTGATCGAGATGGGCGGTTTACAGGTAAATTTTGGACAGAATTGTTCAAACTTATGGGATCCGAGTTGAACTTTTCAACTAGTCTGCATCTCCAGACGGATGGTTAGACGGAGCGAGTAAATGCTTTAGTAGAATTATACTTAAGGCATTTTATAAGAGCTAACCAGCGCGATTGGACTAAGTTGGATGTGACGTAGTTCTCATTCAACCTACAGAAGAATGAGTCCATCGGATAGAGTTCTTTCGAGATTGTCCTGAGAAGGCAACCCTTAACTCCTCATACAGTGACAATAGGATATATGGGGTTCAACCCTCCTGCATACAAATTTGCAAGGAAATAGCAAGAAAATCATGACTTAGCTCGAACATATTTAGATCGAGCTATCAAGAGAATGAAGAAAATTGCAGATAAGAGGCGTAGGTTGATGTAATATCAAGTAGGTGACCAAGTGTTTGTTAAATTACATTTGATACAACATACGAAGGGATAATTGCATAAAAGTTTAATGAGGCGCTACAAGGGTCCATTCCCAATTGTGAAACGAGTGGGGTGAGTGTCTTATAAATTGAAACTTCCATCCAAGCTGAAATTCCATTTGATTTTTCACGTGAGTATGCTAAAACCATTTCGCAAGGATGAGGAAGACTTTATAAGAGCTATATCACAAAGGGCTCCAATAGGAGTACGTAATTCATTTGATAAGGAAGTTGAAGGGATCATAGTTGATAGATACGTGAGGAGACGTGAACAGACTCCCAGACACAAGTATATAGTAACGTGGAAGGGAAGATTAAAGAGTGAATCCAGTTGGGAACCAGTCGAAGTACTATGGATATTCAAAAACAAGATTCAAAAGTTTCATGATGAAGGCGCGACGAGGGCGTTGTTGGATTGAACGGGGGAGAATGTTACGGACCTCCCAAAATAGGCCATTCCCAGTAAGTTCCTAAAGCTTAAAACTAAAGCCCAAGTCCCTAAAAGTTTTTAGAAGATGAAAAGCTTTAGAAGGTTCCAGAGAAGTTCAAAATTTTATATAACAGTAGGTGGGGTAGGTGAATGTGGTAGGTGGAAGTCAATTGTAACTGTTAGATCGAGTTGATCTCAACCATTAAATTGTAAAGGCTTTTTGTATATATAAGGGTGTTCCCCCTTAGATGTAATACACAATGCATTTGAGTGAATACAACATATTTTTAGAGTTTTTTTCTCTAAATATTGTGAGTGTGTTACAGGTTGATTTAGCCTTTCTTAATGTGGTCAAGAACGCTAAGTGCCGCACGGGATCGAGTGATGGAATCCGCCCGTGACAATAGCTTATGATAATGTCAAATGGAGTTTCCTCCATCATATCCTCAAGATGTTCGGTTTTTCATCTTAGTTCATCCAATGGATCATGCCGTGCATCACAATCGCCATGTTCTCTATTAATATAAATGTTGAGCTAGTTGGATATTTCCCGGCCTCAAAAGGATTGTGTCAAGGAGATCCTCTTTCCCCTTTCCTGTTTATCTTAGCTAGGGACATCTTTACTTCCATCATGCGGGAAAAGGGAGAGCAAGAGGATTTTAGATTCCATTGGAGGTGTAAGAGAGGAAAATCGAACCTCTTGTGCTTTACAGATGATATATTGCTTTTTGTAAAAGGAGACGTTCGATCCTTGGAGCTCATTAAGGAGGGACTATATACTTTTCATAAGTTTTTGGGTCTAAAGGCAAATCCCTAAAAAAGTTACATTTTCTTGAGCGGGGTGAATCCTAGCATGAAGAGATTGATTAAAGACCTTTTGGGTTTTGAATTGGGTTCTTTCCTTGTGAAATACTTAGGAGTCTCACTATCATCTACAAATTTATCTAAACATGATTGTATGATGCTAGTGGATAAATTTACAACAAGAATTAATCATTGGACAGTTAAATCTCTATCTTATGTAGGGCACTTACAGCTTATTAAGAGTGTCTTATTTTCTTTTCAGGTATATTGGTCAATTATTTTTTTGCTACCCAGCAACATTCTAAATTGTATTGAAACCAAATTGAAGAGGTTCTTGTGGAATGGAAAAGATGAAACAAGAGCCAAAGCCAAGGTAAAATGGAAGGACGTATGTAAGCCTAAGTTAAAGGGAGGCCTAAGTGTCATTGACATCAAGCTTTGGAATAGAGTGGCACAACTAAAACATATTTGGACACTTTGCTCAGACGATGGAGCTACTCTTTGGCCAAGTTGGGTGAAGAAAGAATTATTGAGGGGTAGAAGTTTTTAGAGTACAAACATCTTAGGTGATGTGTCATGGGCTTGGAGGAAAATTCTCCAATCAAGACCATTGGCTAAACAACTTCTCAAGTGGGAAGTGGGAAATGGAAAGCTCATATCCTTCTAGTTTGATGATTAGCATGTACAAGAGTCGCTTATGGATTAGATGGGTTCTCAAGCTACCTTGCATCTAGGTTGCCCCAAAGAAGCGCTATTGGGGAACTTCATTGAAGTAAACGACTGGGTTTAGCCAATTGGAGAGAGATGGTTAGGAGTCGCTAGCTCCCTTGGATTTTTGAAGTTAAATGAAGAACGAAAGGATAAATTGGTATGGAAAACAGGAGAGAAGAAAGATTTGTCCATTAAGATAGCATACTACCTATCTAGAAGGAAAGAACCTAAGGTTGTATGGTACTCTCTTGTGTGGCACAAAGAAATCTTACCTAAGCACTCCTTTATCCTTTGATGGCAGTACAACAAAGGTTATTGACAATGGACAAATTAATAGCTTGGGGCACGGTTGAGGGAAATAAATGTTGGTTGTGTCAAAGATAGGAAGAATCCCATGATCACCCCTTTTTTGCAGATTTTGTGATACTAGAAAAGTTGGAGACTCTTAAACTGATCCCCAAAAGAGCCTTTGCTGCTGGTTGTCATCATATTTGGAAAGAAAGAAACAAGAGGAGAACAGAAAATATAGCAACTCCTATAGAAAATCTTGTTAGACTAGTACTATATTATTTTTGTATTTGATGAGCACCTTAGTGCTAGTTATAGCCATTGAATTGAGATAAGTATCTTTTTTGATGTTATAGATACTTTGATTGATTTTATAGATATTTTGTGTGCTCTTTTTGCACACTTTCCATATACAAATTGATTATGTTATGAATTTTCTCAACTTACCCAACAAAAAAAAGGATGGGTGCATTTTCCTTTCTTACACTTTAGGGGAATTTGAAGGTTTTTTCCTTTTTTTTTTGGGTGAGTTGAGGTATATACCATTCCAAAATGTACACAAGCAATTTACATCAAAGAGCACACAAAGAAACCTACATAGTTGAACTAAGTTTTAGCGAACAAACGGATACTTAGGTTGAATACACAGCCATACAATTCTAAAGTACTTTAGGAAATCAAAAAATACAACATGGAACAGTATTTGTAAGTCTAAAGAATTTGCTGTTTCTCCCAACCATCTTCTATTCCTTTCTTTCTACAAGAAGTAGCAACTAGCTGCAAAAATCTTCTTAAGAATGGCCTTCAACCTTCACATATGAGGGGAGATCAAAATATCATCTAATTGAGAAAATCTAAGAGGCTTACAACAAGGCCAATTTATAGTAGATTCAGTTTTCTTACATAAGGTACTTGCAAAAGCACAATCCAAGAATAGATGGTCATGACATTCTTCCTTACTACAACACGAATAACAACAATTTGTGTTAATGATGCCCCAGCTATGCAACTTGTCCATAGTAAGTAGTTTTTTATGAACTACTAGCCATAAAATGAAGGAGTGTCTTGGCCTTGTTCTTTTGTTCCAGACCAAGGATTTACCAATTTATCTGAGCCTCCTTGTTTCTAGCCAAGCTGTATGTAGAATTGATGGCCAGCTTTTTTTGTGACCCCTTTCTCCAAATAAGTTGATTTTGAGCAGTGAAGGATGGTTTGGTTTCCCCTAAATTGCAAGTAATCAGTTGCCATCTTTCACCACTTGGCTACCTCCACTCTCCAATAACAATAAAGTAGCTTAAGGCAGTGTCTTTAGGGTAGTGCAGAGCTTGCTCACCCATCTAACCAATCGGAGAGCCTTTGAGGATGCCAACTATCAAACCAAAAAAAATATCAAAGACCCATCTCCGATTTTCCACTCGAGTAGTTGATTGGCTGGAGGTCTACTTTGTTGGACTTTTCTCCATGCCCAAGAAGTGTCATTGGGGATCTTAATGTGCTGGAAATTTTGGCATCTTAGAATCTCTTTCTTAACTTAGCTTAGCTAGAGAGTAGATCCATCATCCATGCATATATTCCTTAGAACCAATTTCCCTGGTTAAACATGAGATGGGCTCCGTAACTAGGACAAAAAGATAAGAGGATATAAGCACACCTTCATGAAGGCTATGCGAAATTGAGAGGTTGCCAGCAAGTTCGCCACTCAGGTTTATTGAGAACATTGGAGTATCACATGTTGCATAGCTCGAGGGAGAGTTGAGAACTCTTAGAAGTTGCTCAAGGAAACACCAACATACAATGTGTTGATCCTTCTCATCATATCTACTTTTATAGTGCATGTAGCTGCTCTAGAGTTCTTGTGGTACCCATTTAGGCAATCTTGGGCAATCAAACATTATCTACAATCCTTCTGCCCTTAGTGAATGTAGCTTTCTCCTTCTCCACAAGTTAAGGGAGGAAAATCTTAATTTTTTCAACCAGTATCTTGGATATGGGTTCATATTATGTATTGTAACAATCAGTAGGCCTGACTTGAAAGAGCTTGGTTGTTTTGGTTAAAGTCTTGGAATTATAGTTGCTTTATCCTTGACTTTGGCACTCTATCTGGGATGTTTAAGTAGTTCGTCTTGTTAATTTTTTTAGTTTGCCTTCTAGTATCTTTAACTTGGACACGACCTTAATCATTGGTGTGCCTTCTGTTGGAGTGTTCCACACATCTTGTGCAATGCTCTTGAACTTGGGATGCTCTCTTCAGAAATTGAAGATTTTGAAAAGCATCTTCCTTGAGCTCACTGTCAGGTTCAAGTATACTAGAAGAGGCTTATGATCAAAAGTTCCAGGGGCTGCCAGTTGAACTTCAAAGGAGGAGAATTCCATCAACTAATTATGATTGACTAAAGCTTCAAATAGGTGCTGAAGATTAGGTTGGCTGGGTTGGCAATTAGCCCAAGTGTGAAGTAGGCCACTTGCTCTTGCATCATTGACTTTAGCTTCATAACACGATTTATTAGATCTCTTCATTTTCCTGGTTAAAATATCATTCCGTCCTTGTTTATCCACATGATTCCCACATTCATAAACTATGAGGATTACTTATGGACCAATTAGTGATTATTTAATTCTCAACCAAGTTAGTTGATGGTGCCTTTGAATTGCCTTCTTGGTTCAACCCATAAGCAAAAGAAATCCAGAACATTTTCTCTTCTCTGATTAGCTGACAAACAATGTATATAAAGGAAAAATTACATTGTTATTTTGTGAATGATATTTTCCACACTATGCATCTTTATTCCTTGGTGGTTTATGAGAAATAATGTTATAGGATTTCTGTTAAATACTTATTTTTGTTTTAATGCATGCGTTGGATAATTTTCTTTTAGTAGATGAATGTCTCCTGCTTTCTTTTTTATATGGAAACGTCTAATGAAAGCTTCTGTTTATAGCAACACTGATTGGTCTGTTTCAATGTAGTTAAAGACAGAAATTGGAAGTGTGAAGTATGATTTTGCTATGGAAGTGTAGGTGATTGAGCAGTGATAATTTGCTCAGTCATTATTTTGTTAATTCTCATGTCAAAAGAGAAAATAGTAAAAAACATGAGATATTGTTTGGAAGTGTGGGGGCTGATGCATGTGTAGAAGTCTAGTGGATATGATATAATTATTTCCGTAGTTCATTAATGCTTGTGTAATCAGAGGTGATTTGGTCATGGTTGTTAAAATCGTGAGTTAACTATATGAATTTGTAAGTTTATGATTTTATAATTTTTTTAATTAAAATAGATATAAAATCACTTTGATAAAGACTTTTGGTAAAATTATGATTTTGATGTAAGATTTTAGAAGTTTATGATTTTACTAGTTCGATATAATTCTATACGATTTTATACGTTTAAGGCAACGGATTGCAATTTTGGCAATTTCTAATGTCTAGTAGCCCTAACTATGTGCATGTAATAATGCATTTTCTTACAAACTAAGTTAAATGAAAACGATACTTTCTCCCTCGAGCTCTTTATGTTGCTGAAAAAATTTCTTTCTCATCAGGAAGGGGAAAATTTTTTTCCTGGTACATAGAAGAGAGCTATTATATATGATAACTTTAGAAGTTATTGAATGGATGGGCATATATTGTTTTATCGTGTAGATAATTCTGGTTTGCATAGCTCTATTCAATCAAGCTTGTCTGACATGATCTTTGCTCGATTAAATACGATTTGCAGTCGTTTCGGGAAGTTTGTTGAAATTCAGTTTGATGCTAATGGTAGAATATCTGGTGCCGCTATTAGAACTTATCTTCTGGAAAGATCTCGTGTGGTTCAGATAACTAATCCTGAAAGGAACTACCACTGCTTCTACCAGTTGTGTGCATCGGGAAAGGTACTCCTCTCTGGATGACTGCATATGCATGCGTGGGATAGAATTTATATCTATACTTGTAGGTGCTACATTTGTCTCTCTTTGTATTTGGTTGATCATTATGAGGATGCAGATAGCACGTAAATTCACATGCTTTGGAATTCTTAGCATACTTTTTTTTCTCCATTGTCAAATCACATACATGTGGGTGTTGTGATTGTGACAACTTCCAAAGATGCATGACAGGTCAAATTTAATAACATGGATCTGCTGAGGTTCCTCCTTGTATTTGTTTTAAGTGTGTCATAATGAGTGCAGGATGCAGAAAAATACAAGTTGGGAGATCCAAGCTACTTCCACTACTTAAACCAGAGTAAAGTTTATGAGCTGCATGGAGTAAGCAATGCAGAGGAGTATATGAAGACAAGAAGGGCTATGGAAATTGTTGGTATCAGCTTTGAAGAGCAGGTTTGCAAAACCACAGATCAATAATTACTAATAATTAATTTCATTTCCTCTATGGCTATCCTGTTATGATTTTCCTTGCTGCTGTTCAATTTTTCATCAGGAAGCTATATTTCGCACTTTGGCTGCGATTTTGCATTTGGGTAATATTGAATTTTCACCTGGTGAGGAGCATGACTCATCAGCAATAAGAGACAAGAAATCTAGATTCCACATGCAGATGGCTGCTGATCTTTTTATGTAGGTTGATTGTCACTATTCTGTCTATGTATCCTCTTTCTCTTCTTCTTCTTCTTCCTTTTTTGATTATAAATAGTCTGCATCCAGTGGAAGTAATTTAATGCGATGCATGTATGGTTGACATTATTTAGTTTATATATATATTTATTATATGTAAGGTAATAAATCCTATGTATATTACCAGTTTTAATACATGAAATACTTTGTTAGGTGTGATATGAATGTCTTGCTAGCTACAATCTGTACCCGTACTATTCAAACTCGTGAAGGAAATATTGTAAAAGCCCTAGACTGTAATGCTGCTATTGCCAGTCGAGATGCATTGGCAAAGACAGTCTATGCACGGCTATTTGACTGGTATATGCTGGATCTTGCTCCCTTTTTTTGTTTTATGGAAATTGTGAGTCGTCAGATTATGTTCTGACTCGATCGTGTTTGGAGTACTATTTTTGCAGGCTGGTTGAAAAGATCAATAGGTCTGTTGGACAGGACCAAAATTCCTGTTTTCAAATTGGTGTTCTGGACATTTATGGCTTTGAGTGCTTTGACCAGAATAGGTAACTTCTCCTAATAGCAGGTCTCTTGATGATGTTTTCATACAGAAATATTGAAACATGTGGCTCCTCTCTCCAGTGTCATGGATTTTCTAACTTGTTGCTTTAGTGCCATAGTTGCTAATCGTGTTGTGACTATAGTGCTGTGTGCTTACCAAGTAGGCTACAATACTTTGTAATGAAATGTGGGATACATATATGATGGTTTTCACTCATTGAGATATGGTAGATTTAAAAATAGGCCGCTACAAGAGTGGAATACTGTACTGAACGAGATAGGAAAATTTGTATGTTTCTAAGGGAAGGAATCAACTCATATATTATGACTAGGGAGAGCAACCGCTGATTACAAATACAGGCTATAGCACATCTTTTGCTCTACTTTCATTTCAGTTATTATTGTTGTTTTTTAGTACAGAAGGTTTATCCCATCTTGAATTAGTATGCCCATCTGATTCCTTATAGCATAAGTTGTTATTTACTTAAGTTTCTTATATATATATATATATATATGAGAATAAATGAGCTAGAGTCCTGCATCACACATAGATTTTGGTTTAAATTATATTCGTGTCATCAAATTCAATGGATTTATTTAAAAAATTACATAATCAACATAATAGCGAATTCTGTTCCTAAGTAATCTTAGATAGGGTTTCCTTAATGAATGCCTTAACAAGGGCCTTAAAAAAGGAAATATTTCATGCTCTTCAACATTAATTATGTTTTTTATGAAAAATAAGTACATGAAAAGGAGAGAAGTTTCTTTATTTGGCTTCTTGACAAATGTCTCGACATCCATGAACATTTTAATTTAAAATATAATACAAATACTATTATTTAGTTATATAAATATGTACATATTGTGGTTTTTATGCAGTCTTCGACATTTCTGTAAAATACATCACTTAAAAAAATTATGATTCCTTAAATTTTGGGATTGCAGCATCATGCATCAACAACTGTGTTATTTCACATTACCTGCTCTATAAATTGCATATTGCATGAAAGACATGTTTTTTGGATATATAATTAAAATAAAAAAAATTTAGTAGCCAAAGTTATTAGTAACAAAAAGTTGTTGGTAACAGAAGCCAAAAAATTATAAATGGTCAAAAGTATTACTAATGAAAGGATGTTATGTGGTAGAATAAAAAATTTTAGGTTTTTCCCAAAGGGTATTATTAATGAATAGGTACGTGACATCAACTTTTGAAATTATATATAAATGGTTTAAAACATAGTTATTGGTAAAAATAATAAATATACTTAAAAAAATTATCATAATCAACATGTTTATAGCATATATTAGTAAGTTGCTATAAACATAAGGTAAATACTATTGTTCGATTACATAATTAATGTAATATACTACACTTATGTGACTATTTGATGGTTTTCCATGAAAAGATTAGTCATTTACAAAGTGTCATGATCTTTTAAAATATAGGTATTGTAATGTCATAAATGTGAAGTTATTGATTGTCAATAAGGGTTTAGACCATTCTAAAACTTGCATCAATTGCATAAAAAGGCATACATCTTGAACAAAAGCTTTTGAAATTATATTTGTAGAGATTTATGTTATTGTATAATTTTTAGGGTAAATTGCAAATATACTCCCTTAATGTTTCCTGAATGTGTACTTAGCTCTCTAATTTTTGAACTTAGGCATTTAAACTCTTGAATTTTCAAGAAGAGTTCTTTTTGGTCCCTTAATGACAAATTTACCCCTTAGAGATACTGAAAAATGATTATGGTATATTTTTTAGTTACTTTATGAAGGAGCAAAATAATAAAATAGTGTGTAAAAGCCTTTCTGTAAAATATTTGAGGGTCTAAACACCTAATTTAAAAAATGAAGGGCTTTTAATGCATGGAGAAAGTATAAAGAGGTGTATTTGCCCAATTTTTGTTAGGTTCTTATATATTTAATTATTATGAAAGGAATGCATATTTTGCTTTTGAAGTTTATTAGTGTTAGAAGCTCTACAAGAGCTAGAGCCTTTAAATGTTTTGTAGAGAATTTGTATGTTTTGGGCCTACTTTCGGAAGGTTCAAGTTTTTAGGAAGAATAGTTGATATTGTGCTCTTATCATGATGACTGACTTTGGCTAAGTTGGGTGCGAATTAACTTCTGGTACATAAATATAATTATGGATTCCTCTTGGACTTGGGAGGAAAATCCTTTAGACTAGGCCTTTGGCAAGGACTCTCTTGAAACGGGAAGTTGGCAATGGAAATCGTATATCTGTACAGTATATGATCAGTGGCACCCCAAAGTACTCCAGCCTAGTGGATTAGGAGAGAGCTATATGAGTCTGGCTGGTCTAAAGAAACCCAACTTTGCTCTATCCTTGATAACCAATGTCGGGGTTGTCCTCATGGGAACTTGTGGGATTTTATAAAAGAGGGGACAGATAGCACTCCCCTCCCAAATGTGAACCAAAGGAACCTCCTAGTATGGAAGTCTAAGGCATAAAAGGACCACATAGTTAAGAAAGCGTACTTTTTAATGCGTGGATAGGGGCAAACTGTCCCTTGTCATGGAATAGTTCCGCACTAGCGTCACCTTCCAAGACATGCTTTCTTTGCTTGGTTGATTGCCTAAGAAAGACTGTACGCTTTCAACGAAGTTAAGGATTGGGTTGTAGTTAGATATAACACGTTATTTTTGCAATTGAGAGTAGAAAACCACAACCATTTGTTCTTCGAGTGTGAATTTGTGAAAGAATTCTGGACTAAGATTCTCTTCCACCTCCTTTGGCCAGTGAGCACTTAGGCCACATCCTGTGGCTATTCCACCTTGCTTGTGAGCCAATGTATCTCTCTTTACCCACTCTGGAAGAAAGCCACAGCTGCTTTGTTTTATTACATTTGGATGGAATGCAATGATATGAAATTTGGACAAGTTACTTTGAGCTTTGAGGCTTTTTTTGGAAGAATTCTTTTTTGCAAGGTTCTCAAAAGCGGTGGCCTTGTGTACCTAGGCGCTAAGGTGAGGCAAGCCATTGTGTCTTAGGAGTCCAAGGCAAGGTGACTTCAACAAGGCACATTTCTTTCTGGGCAAGGCACGCTAGGTGTCCAGGTGAGCACTTCTGTTGGTGCCAAAAAAGAGAAACCCTGATGACCCTTAAGAAGGGTTTTTTGGATGGGTGGAAGAGAGAGAGTGATAGTGGCAGTGAGGGTGCATTGTATGAGAAAACTGAGCCTGAAAACTGATCAGAAGCTGAAAGCTCAGAGAGAGAGAGGAGCTTTGCTATCAACCAGAGAAGAGAGAAGAGGGGGCAACCTTGAGAGATTGCCTTCACGAAGCCCTCTTTGGGAGCAAAGCACTCTCACATTAAACAGAATTTCAATGGGCTGAAGTTAAAAAAGAATTAAGGGTTGGTTGGTAAATATGCTTACTAAAGACAAAAGCTTTGTAAAGTGTAAACATTAAAAAGAATTTTAATGGACTGTATATGTTATGCTGTTTTCTTTTTTTAATTTCTTTTTGTCTGACATTGTTTTTTCGATTTCTTTTTTTATTTTTTTCCTACTGGGAAACAAAAACTGTAAAAAGAATAATAATAATACTTTTGTTAATTAGTAATGACTAGTTGTTGATCGTATATGTTATGCTTTTTCTTTTCTTTTAAATTTTGTTTTGTATGGCTTTCCTTTTTCTTTAACTTCTTTTTTCAACAAGAAAACAAAAAACTGTAAAAGAAAAGGAACTTTTATTAATGAGTTATGACTATTGAAGAAAGACTACTATAATGTTTTAGTTATATCATAATAGTGATATGATTTATTTAAGTAGTCTTTATTAGTCTAATTGTGAACATGCTTGTTGAATATTGATATATCAAATTTTTTAAAATAAATTTATTAATATTTGTGCTTTACTTTGCTTGGGCATGTGCCCTTTTTGCACTTCTCAGGTCCGGCGATTTTAGGGTGTTGCACTTAGGTGCGCTTTTCATCTTTAACTACACTGCTTTTCTGTATCAAGTCCCAAAGCTTTAAAAGATTTATTGTTGTGTTATGCTGTTTTTATTGGAGAGTTTATAGCCAGAGCTCCTCCCTTCTGTTATGCTCCCCCAAGTTTGCTATCTTTAAAAACCATTTTTCTTGTAAAGATTTGTATGTGCATGGGACTTTAGACTGCTGCTAATACTTGGAACTTCATGTTCAGAATTTTGCATGGCAGAGAACGTCTTAATAATGATATATATATTTCCAAGTAGTTCAAGCCAGTTATAAATTCAAAACCCTTGTGGCGAGTCCTTATGTTCTGTTAATGGATTGAACCCACTTTTCAGCAGATAAAATGTCGGTTCTTTCATTGATTAGCACTGAAATGTTATTATCATTTTTCTTTTCTCAATTACTGTTCTTGTGGTCCTTCTGAATGACTGCCAATTTTGTGTTGTTGCAGTTTTGAACAATTCTGCATTAATTTTGCGAATGAAAAGCTCCAGCAACATTTCAATGAGGTATTAATGGGTTTTGCTGCTTTTGCTATATCAATGAAGATTAGTTATTTGGTTATTTTATAGATGGTTTCCCTTCTATACAGCATGTCTTCAAGATGGAGCAGGAGGAATACGGCAGGGAAGAAATCGATTGGAGCTATATTGACTTTGTGGACAACCAAGATGTTTTAGACTTGATTGAGAAGGTTCTTGCTTTCTTTATTCAAATTTAATAGTTTTGCAGAGTAAATATAAAAAATGGTTGATAATTGGCTGTTCTTATCAAGGATTCTTGGTTTCACCTGGCTGTGGGTTTCTTATTGAATCAGCTTTTGTTAGGCTCTGAAAATATAGCCATCTCTATAAGAAGTCAACGGGAAATAATGCTGGAAAGACGAACTCAAGTTCGACTGAAATAATACCATTTTTACAGCATAGAATGAAAATACTCCTTTCTCTAAAAAACCTCACTAAACCTTTCCCCTAAATTTTCTTTCTCCTTCCCGTTCTCTGCCCCTCCTATGTCTGTCTCCTCCCTCTTCCTCCCTTCCTTCTCCCTCCATTCATCCAAATCTCCCTCTTCCTTATTCTTTTCCTGTGATGAGAGTTTCCTCCTCTAGTCATGGAGCTAGTGGTGGTTGATCTTTGGGCTCTTTCTTCCCTCCGGATTACCTTGAAGGCTGGATTTGTGAGGGAGAAATCTCTTGGCCAATGTGGTTTCTGACAACTCTGGTTTGTGGAATAAAGACAAATTCCTAGGTCTTCTTGTTCCATCATCTAGCTTTAGAGAAATAAAAATCAAATCATGATGATACAGATCAACCACTTTTTCTTGTGTCAAAGCAATAGAGCTTTTCCGAACATTTTTAATTCGTGCACTAATTAGACATCATCTTGCTTCAAACATAGGGTTTAGTACGAGGAAGTTTTGGTTAGTATGTGGTATATTTGTTTTACTTTTGGTATATGTAGCTACTCATGGATTAAAGGTACATATCAAACAAAACCATGTTAGTGATTTAGCCGGCAAAAGAAACCATGAGTTCGTTGAAGTTATTGTTTTTAATCATTTTGTATTTTCTTTAATGCATGGTTTTTGGAATTTTGCCTTACCAATGTATATAATATATTTGGATTTTGATTTCATGATTTTATCTAATTATTGTCTTTATGTAGTTGAGAATCTGTTTGATTCGAACTATATGCCCTTTTGTACTGATACATCGGTTTGATAGGTTTCTAGTGTGCTCTTTTGTATACATCCCATGTACAAATGTTCTTTGACTACAATTTTCTCACATTAACCCCCAAAAAAAAAAAAAAAAATTTGGTTCTTTTGTGGAATCTTTTAAAGAGGAAAAGAATAGTTATAGTAAGTTTATAGTACTTAATGCTGTCACTAAAATATGAGGTGGTTCCAAATTTATATTGCTCACGTTGATATTTATATTTGTGTAGAAACCTATCGGGATTATTGCTCTCTTGGATGAAGCATGGTATGTGCTTTTTCCACTTGAACTTCTGTGATTTGCTATGCTGGAATTTATCTTTGTTTTCCTTTTGGTACAGTATGTTCCCAAGATCAACTCATGAGACGTTCTCAACTAAGCTATTTCAAAACTTTCGGTCCCATCCAAGACTGCAGAAGACAAAATTCTCAGAAACTGATTTTACAATCTCTCACTATGCTGGAAAGGCACGTCATTCTCAATGGCATGCTGGCAGTGAACTTTATGTGGCATTATAAGATCTGTTATTGGTTTTACTTGCTGACAAATCTGTCTGCAGGTTACTTACCAAACTCAAACATTTTTAGATAAAAATCGTGATTATGTTGTGGTTGAGCACTGCAATCTGTTGTCTTCTTCCAAATGTCCCTTTGTTGCTGGTCTTTTCCCCCAACTGCCTGAGGAATCCTCAAGATCATCCTATAAATTGTCTTCTGTATCAACCAGATTTAAGGTATTTGCTTGTACTTTGGAGGATTTCCTAATGAGTATGCCTTAATATAGGATGATCTATTGTTTGCTTTGAGCCCAAAAAAAAAAAAAAAGGTTTGTTTGCTTCTGTGGTAACTCGGTAAATTGGAATATAACTTGGGTGAAATCCCTTTTTACTAAAAGGAGTAAGTGAATAACTAGCTAAACATTGATTTATGCACCATGCAGGCGCTATGATATTTGTATTCTACTGGGTTAAACATTGTATATCAGATTACATATCTCTTGATCATTATACTGCAAACAGTACTGAGCATGAGATCCTTTAGCAAGTAGTGCACTATTTTCATTTTATATTTATAATATAATATCTGAAGACTACATAAAGGCATTCTGCTCGGCCTCGTAACATTATCTACAGCAGCTTCATTTACTTCTTTGGAAAACTTTGCTTGATTCTCAATCCTTTTCTCCTTTTGTCAATGTTATCTCTGGTTGTGTCTAGTGAACTTCTTACTTGGTTAGAGGTCACTCTTTCTCTTTTCTCTAGTCCTATAGTTTGGTTAGGTTAAGAAATGTTAATATTACCTAATACTCCCCCTCATTTGTGGGCAGAAATTTTGATTGAGGCCCACAAGTGGAACATCAAATTCAATGGGAGTAATGATAAAACACAGCACGAAATGACAGTACAGAGATTCGAACCCAAGACCTCTCGCTCTGATGCCATATTACAAATAGCACTATAACTAATTGATCTAAAAATTTAAACTTGTAGATTTGATGTATGCTATAATATTTATTACCTAACAAGAAAGAAGAATAATCATGACCTTTAGGATTTATTAACTATCTGTTTGAGTGAATTTTGATAGTTTGTCCTATTTTGGTTCATTTCCTATTGGTGCTATCAATATGATCTATGATCAGTGTCAGTACTAGTAGATGCTGGTTGGTTTCTTGCAGTGGCTAACATTCTCTTTGGTAATTATGCTTTTCCACAGCAACAACTTCAAGCACTCATGGAAACACTCAACTCAACCGAGCCCCATTATGTACGCTGTGTGAAGCCGAATTCTTTGAATCGACCACAAAAATTTGAGAAACCTAGTATCTTGCATCAGTTACGCTGTGGGGTTAGTTTAGTATATGCTATTTCTGGCATTTTATTATCATATTATGCTTGATTTTTCCATTGAAAGGCAGAAATAAGTTTAATCTGGATTTAATAATCCCTTGTTGATATCCATGCTTCCAAGCACAAAATATCCCAAGCATTGCATGGCTGCTCTTATGAGCTGTTTAAGCTGTTTTTTTGAACTTTTAAACACTATTTAACTGTACATGTGCGCAGCATGTGGGGTGATTGACTCGATAGTTGCAGAAGAAAATATAGAAATAGAAATCTTGTTCATATAATAATGAACTTGTACAGGAGATGGACCATTTATAGATAAAATAAATGTGATAGGTGAGTGTAATAAATATTTCACCAACCCTTTCTACCAACTTATAACATGAGGTAAAGAGAAAATCTATTTCTCTAATATTTGAGATAAACAAAAAACGCTTTGATTTTCCTACACGCTTCCTTAAGCTAAGGAGTAAATATCTATTATTCTTAGCTTGCTTAGAATCTTCATGAAAGGTTACTTTATTGGAGATTTAGTTAAAATATTAGTGTCTCGTTTTTGTGAAGGAACATGTTCAATGTTGATGTTTCCTTCTTCAATTTCAGTCTTGATGAAGCTCTTATTCGTACATTTTTCATTTTATCATGTTGAATTGGATTTTTTACTACACTTATTGCTGACTTGTTGTCCCTAATTTAAGTAAGTGGAGTCCCATTGTATTTTCAAATCAGCCAACAACCTTTGCAACCATATTAGCTTGCATAATCCTTGTGCAATTGCTCGATGCTTTGCCTTTGCATTGTTACTTACCACTATTGGTTGCTTTTTACTCCTCTAAGTTATTGAATTTCTCCATAATTTGGTACAAAACCTCAGGGTGGATTTGCAATCTATTTTGTCTCTACCCGAATTGACATCAATATACGTCTCAATATCTCTAGTATCACATTTCTTAATAAAGCTCTTTTACCTAGAGTTCCCTTAAGGTATTTGATGATGTGATAAACTGCATTCATGTGATGCTTTGTAGGTGCATCCATAGCTTGACTTACCATGCTAATTGCACGAGCTAAGTTGGGCAGGGTAAGAGAGATAAATCAATCTCCTAACCAATATTTAGTATTGATCTTTGTTTGCCCAAATTTTTAGAGTTTGGTGACCAATTCTTCTAATTATGAGGAAGAGGAGTAACCATCGATTTGCATCCAAGCTTTCCAATGTCCTTTAGGAGGTCCAAGATATATTTGTGTCGGTTGATGAATATACTTTTCTTAGTTCGAGCAACTTCCATCCCAAGAAAGTATTTTAATTCACTCAAGTCTTTAGTTTCAAGTGCTGTCTTGATTTTCTCCTTTAGTTTAGAGATCTGAAAATTATCGTTACTTGTGATTATGATGTTATCCATATATACTATCAAGATAGTTCTCAAATGATCCTTTTCCATTTTGATAAAGAGTGTATGTTTTGCTTCACTTTGTTTATACCCAAATTCCAATAGTATTACTGAACTTTTTGAACCATGCCTTAGGCGATTGCTTCAATTCATACAAAGGTTTGTTCAACCTGCACACCTTTCCATGATCCTTACTTGATTCGAATCCTAAAGTTATACGCATATAAATTTCTTCATCTAATTCTCCATTTTGGAAACCATTTTTAACATCTATGAGACTATCTGCTTAGTAAGTGGCAAAGAACGTGCGTTTTATAAGCAAATAAAAACATCAAATCCTTTAGATTTCAATGCATTAGTTAAATGTCATCGCGTAACGTTATTTGATCCTTTGTGAGATTAGAGATAATCTTTGATTTAGGTTCCAAGTAGCTTTCATATATAACATTGGCCTACTAAATTCATGTTTGTGTAATGGATCATTGGTTCTCCCTAAACCACTTCGGATTATCCCTAGATAGCTTAGCTATATTATGAATTCCTCTCAAATTAAAATAGTTCAGTATGTTCAAAAGAAGGTAATATTTATACCTTACCTGATGGTCGGTATCTAATGAAAGAAAGTGCAAAATGTGGGATGCAATGAACCTCCAATTAGTTAAAAGAAGGTAATATTGTGTCTTGGTTGTCTAGGCTGTATGAACAATCACATTACATTTGACAAATCATGTTATTTAGCTATTTGATTGATTTTGTTTCAGGGTGTTCTTGAGGCCGTGCGCATAAGTTTGGCTGGTTATCCTACTCGACGGTCTTATATGGAGTTTGTGAATCGTTTTGGAATACTTGCTCTTGATCTCTTGGATGGAAGGTACTGAATTTGTGTTTTTTCATTGATTGATATTATTGTGAGAAACATCAATGTATACCTAGTAGGTGAACTAATAGTTAGTGTATCAACCTCTACTTAATACATCATTAATTATCCAGCTTAAAAGATAAGAGAGAAAAATAAATACTATCGACCAAAAATTACAGCTCAAAAATATCTATATGAAAATAATTGTTATGTACTATGTACTATTTGCTACATGTAATTACATAAATTGCACAAAATTTTCCTCTATTATTTTGCACTATGATTTTATCTCCAAGTGGGTAGGATCCTGCAAAGTTACTTTGGTTTTTTAAACAAGCATTGGAGTCAAGAAATTACCACCATGATGATTTTTATCTCTCCTTTTATATCTACATGTAAGTTTTGATGTGATTGTTGACTCTTCTAACTCACCCGGATTTTGCTTTTCAGTTATGATGAAAAAGTGATCACAGAGAAAATTCTGCAAAAACTGAATCTGGGGAATTATCAGGTATACTTCCTCCAGCATTCACAAAAGTTGCTGTACAATTCATCTAGGTAGCTTCAATGCTATTGGGTCAGTGTCTTTAAATCTTATTTGTTCATGCCATGCTATCTGTCTTCCAGCTTGGCAAAACCAAAGTGTTTCTTAGGGCTGGTCAGATTGGTGTTTTAGACTCTCGGCGAGCTGAAGTTTTGGACACTGCTGCAAAATCCATCCAGCTACGATTCCGTACCTTTACTGCTCATAGGGACTTTCTGTCAATCCGAAATTCTGCATGTGCTGTCCAAGCTTACTGCAGAGGTACTTAGATTTTTTCTTCCCTTTAGCGTTGATAATGGTGTTATTCTCTGATTTAGTATGACGACTTTATTTTGTTCAAGTTGAAAATATTGGACTGCCAAGGCTGTGTTATTTTCTGGGAGTAGGCTTTCTAGTTTTTATCCCTGAGAATACATCCCCTTGGTTCATTTTTAGCTTAGGGTAAAATTTTGTCTTTCAATCAGCTTATCCCACAAAAAAAAAAAAAAAAAAAAAAAAAAAATCCTTTTAATCCTTCTGAAATTGGGCATAGAATTTTTTTTTTTCTAATTAATTTAGAAATAAAGAGGTATGAGCATTAGATGTCAAATCTTATGGCTATGAAATTTGTCTGCATATCCAATAATTATTTGTCTGTATGGCTATATTATAGCTGCAGTGGTCAAATTCCAAAGTATTCTCTACTTGGCTTCACAATTCATCTAATATGTCCTCAGAGTGCAGCCAGCAATCATTCATGTTATATTTGAAGGATGATTAAAGTAAAGCAGTGTTAATGTCCACTATATGGGCTAATGTTCCATATTTCATTTTCTTTTTCCATTTTGAGGAGAGACAGTTTACCCTCATGTTCCAAAAGAAATGGTTGTCTTTTTCTTTTATTTTTTTTGGGGTAAGTTAATTACTTTATCCTTATGAAGCTTTTTGTGGAAATGAATTCCATGTCTTTCTTTTTATGTTCATAATCTGATATTACTGGTGAAGTAATTCTTCCACTTTGACCTGCATTTCTTGCACTGTCCCCTGCCTCCAGGGAATGTGTTTACTCAGAACATTCCTTCTTTGAGAATCTTAATTATTTTATTCTCAATTAATTTCCCATTATTCCATAAAATGTGATTCATAGTTGTGCATTTGTTTGGTAATGAGAAGTGGAATTTGGGGCAAGAAATGAGATGAATGGATGCTCCAAACTTGAGAAGCATCCTTCCTCTTCAACTGCCAATTCCAAAGTTCCAGTTTTCTTCTTCTGGGGTTTGCAACCTGCCATTTCCAACGGGCTGAGATAGTTTTTGCTTAAACCACCTTGTATTGTATTTTCCAGTCTAATGAATTGAAGCTTTCCAATGATCAATTTGACAAACTGACCATAGTTGACCTCAATTCCCACAAGAATTAGCAAATTGTTGATTGTTGGGGAAAGGAAATACATAACATAACTGATCACCTCTGCTCAGCTAAATCCTACAGCTCTCTGATGTTGCCTTTTCTCATGAAAGCAAAGGTGGTTTTTCCTCAAGAATCTTTGTTATTTTCTGTTGTGTTCTTCCTGAATTCCTTCAGTTGCAATCAATTTGGGTAATTGAAATATTGTTTTTGGGGATTTGACTTGTCCATCATCTTATTTGCTTTTATTGAGCATTACATAAGTGTCTGGTGTTACAAGATTAGAAAGAATGGTTCCTTGCTTTTTTTCTTTTCTGTTGGATAATTGCAACAGCATTATGTTCCTTGTGTGTAAACTCTTTTTATTTTTAAGGATGTCTTGCACGAAAGCTTTACGAAGAGCAACGGGAGATGGCTGCTGCAATTGTGATGCAAAAGTATATCCGATGTTGGATATTAAGGTGTTATTATGTCAAAATACAGACTGCTGTTATTAGTTTACAGTCACATATCCGTGGTTCAGCCATACGTCGAAAATTCCTGTATGGAAAGAAACATAGAGCAGCTACTCTGATTCAGGTAATCTGATGGCGAAAAGAAGCATATCAGTGTATTTAGTTTCCATATTTTGGCTGGAAAAAATTTGCTCTGTTCCCTTCTTACATTTGTTTCTTGGACTTGTTTGCTCACATTTGGAAGAACTGTGACTATGTTGTCTGAATTATTTTTTGGCTCATATAGTGCTTTGCTTTTCCTGCCTATACTAGCTGTTCAAACTATAAGCAGATAAATCTGTTTGTATTGCTATTGAACCATTACCCCTCTTCATGTAAAAGGCTAGGAGAGATTACTGCCAAAGATGAAATAATGAAATCTTACCTTGAATAAATGCATGACAGTTTAGTTAGGGCTGGACAAAAAATCCACGGATTGAATTGTAAATCGAATCGAAAAAATCGTTTTTTTCTTTTATGAACCGTTTGGTCACAGTTCGGTTTAGTTATATGTAAAATGATTTACGGTTCGTTTCGAGGAAGCGAAGTGAATCAGTTTAGTTAAACAAAAATAATTTTATGCAATTGTTTTGTTTTTTTTTTTTTTTAATTTTTTTCATTAATTTTTATGGATTTCATCAAATTTTTTATATTTTCTTTATTTTTTGTTTTATTTTTGAGTAAGTTATTAAAATTAAGTTAATTAAGTTTTATCTGAAATTTCAAATTTAGAATTTTTCTTTTTCTAAATTGTTATTTTCTTATATATTTTTCAGTCAAAGGTCTCATCTTAATGCTTTTTTCGTATCTTTAATTTCTTTTTCGATTTTTAGTGTGTCTCTTTTGTTTTCTTCGTATTGTTTTGTGATAGGTAACTTTACTTTTCTTTTTTTGTTGTTTATTCGCTAGAATAGAATCTTTTATAGTTATTCAATCAAGTTGAGATTGTTAAGATTTTGTGAAACTTTTTACTTAGTATTATTTTATATAATAAATATATAAGAAATTAATTAGAAACATATAAAAGTTAAAGGGAAAGGAAAATATATTATTAGAGATAAAAATGTTTAATGAAAATTTGATATAAACGGTTCAAATTGGAGTTGAACTGATATTAATTAGATTTGAAAAATTTATGAATCGAACCGTATGTTTAGGTTCGATTTAAAAAAAAAAAAAAACCGAACGATTAGGAGGGGCAAACCTTACTGAACCAAGCCGTGCCCACCCCTAAGTCTAGTAGTTGCGAAAGAAATATTTCAATGATTTTGAAGTAATCTAATGGTGATATTATCCTTCTCATATAGATTAGGTGCATCCTAGCTTTCTTTTAGCATGTCTTTTTTACCTATGGAACAATGCTGGGAACAGTAAGTGTTGTTATTGTTAATGATTTCACTTGAAGTTATAAGTATATAGCTTGCCATGGAACTCCAAGATATTGACATTTTGTTTTGGGAATGCTTTGTTGCTTTGACTGTTAAATTGGTAGGCTCGGTGGAGGATGCATAAGTTCCGCTTGGCTTTATGGCATCATCAAGCTTCCATTATTGCAATACAATGTCTATGGAAAAGAAAACTTGCAAAGAGAGAGCTTAGGAGGCTTAAACAAGTGAGGCATTCAGGATTTTTCTTATCATTTCAGCAATAGTGTATTTTTTGCTACACGATCTCACACTTTTTCCTTCCACAGGAGGCTAATGAAACTGGTGCATTACGCTTAGCTAAGAGTAAGCTAGAGAAGCAATTAGAAGATCTTACATGGCGATTGCAACTAGAAAAGCGATTGCGGGTATGATGTTATTGTATGATATTTCTGGATATGTTGCTTAGTTGCTTGAATATTTTCAAGTAATGGCACTTTTGGTTCCAGGTTTCTAATGAAGAAGCTAAGCAGGCAGAAATCTCAAAACTTCAAAAGACAGTGGAGTCTTTGAATCTAGAGTTAGATGCTGCAAAATTGGCAGTGGTCAATGAATGTAACAAGAATGCTGTGCTTGAAACTCAATTGGAATTATCAATGAAAGAAAAGGCTTCGCAAGAAAGAGAAGAGGTTTTAATTGCTGACATGAAGAATGAAAATGCATTCTTAAAGGTGATATTTTTTGCATTCTCCTTGTGCTTGTGTCTTCATTTTGTTTAGTTGTTTAACTTGTTCATTCAGGATGCCATGAAATTCCTGATATATTTTTATTGCAAAGAGTAATATTTTTATTGTTAAGTAGAGTATACTTTCCTTTGCCAAATCCTTTTTTTTTGGGGGGGGACATTTTAAAGTGAAATATAGAACTGTTTTATAGATGTGAAATAGCATGAGACTTTAATATGGAATGAGACATAGCATGTTGTGCACAAGTGTTTTGGAATACTTACCAAAATGCTTGTAAGCACTTGAATTGTTTCTTTGATGTTGAAGATAGGTGCAGGCTGTGATTGATTTGTAAAAACTCAAACTTTTCCTAGAGTGAGAAGAACATTACATCATAAGTGGTGATGCATGAGTGAGCCATCTGCTTTAATTGTTAGTATTGGATACTAATTGTACGAATTGTTGCAATCTATCTATCTATCTATCTATCTATCTATATCAATAAAAAGCGTTATGTTCCTCTCCATTTTCATGAATCAAGATAAGAATAGAAGACTGAATGCAGGAATGCAAGAGGCTTCTGAATAAGAACAGGAAATTGAGATGTTGATATTTGGTCTTGTAATTCTGTCTCAGAGTGTGGGGGTCCTTTTTCATTGTTGGGGAAAAAGGAAAAAAAAATACACTTCACCCATAAAAAGAGTGGGATATGCGATTGTTCATGTATGATTTTTGTAATAGAAATGCATAGTCTAATGATGTGTGAATGCCTTGGTACCCCTTGTTGAAAGGCTCATGGTTTTGCTGATAAGGTAAAGCATTTGTAAAATAAAATAGCAGTTGCATGTAGTTTATTAATTGTTAAGAATCATGTTTTTGTCACTAATCGAAATAACTTTTGAAGAAATAACCACCACATCCGTAGAAGACTACAAGCCAATGCAGCTAAAGGAAAATGGAAGCAAGAATTTACTACCAAAGATTTAAAGAAGAAAAAAATGAACAGTTTCTGATTGACTACCACTCTTCTACCTTTGCTTTTTAAAGTATGTGCCATATCATACATACTGATGGTTTTTGGACAGAGTGCATTGGGTGCTTTGGAAAGTAAAAATGCAGCACTGGAAGTTGCTCTTACCAAGGCTCAAAAGGACTCTGAAGATGCTATTAAAAAGTTGCGAGAAGTTGAAGAGAAATGTTCTCAATTCCAGGAGAATATGAAAAGGTCAATTCTCCATCGTGGTTGTTCTGTCTTTTTCTTCTATTGGTATTCAGAGGGCATTTGAAGTGCTTTCGGAATTTAGATGCACTAGAGCTTGTATCAATTCTGTTTTGTTTGTCCTTGCTTATAAGAAAATACTGGTTCTTGTGCCATAGTCTGGAAGCAAAATTATCCAATTCCGAGGAAGAGAACCATGTGCTACGAAAAAAAGCACTAAGTGTGACTCCTAGAAGCAACCGCCCTGGATTCTTGAAATCATATTCTGAAGTAAGCTCTTACTTTCTTTATGCTTATGATTCTGAAGTTGGTTGATAGTCTTTTAAATGTGTTGATGAGCTAACTGGTGGCACATGAAATTTGTGGGGAAATATTTTTGTCTATATGTAGATCCTCTCTGGCAGAGAATAGCTGTCAAAGTTATGTGTACACTATCAAAGTGGGAATAAGTTAGTGTGTTTTAGTTATCTCATCACAATTTGATGTTATTAAAAGGAAATGTTGTTAATGGATTGTTGTAACATGATGGGTGGTGATGGCAACACTCAACACTTAAATTAATCAGCATAATGTGTTGGTTATTTCTCTCCCCCTGTTTAAACATTGGCACACTTGTGGACATACTGTATTTTATGCATTGGGTTGATATTTTATTCATTATATAGCTTTTAAAATAAGTGTTGGAGTTGCTTCTTTTTTTTTTTTTTTAATTTATATTTTTTTTAAAAGAAGTGTTGGAGCTATCGGCATGTCAAATCAAAATATAGAACTCTTAAATGTCTTTGCAGTGAACAAACGACAATTGATCCATCATGGTAGTCTAGAGCCATGGCAAAAGCTTAGGTGTGCTTGATGTTTTCTAACAATTCTCTGTGTTGGTAACTGGTTGTTTCCTAAGTGATAATATGAACCTAAGTTTTCTAATTCAATATAGGCAAATATGTTGATGCATTATTGTTCAGAATTCTTGGCTGACCATGGATGTAATCATGTAGGACAGCCACATAAGCACAAACGGTGAATTTTTATTCACCAACAATTGTATATATTCAAAATTAATTTTTGATAGGACTTACCTGTGCTCAGTCATGCACCAGGCCTTTTTTAACTGCACTCCCTTTGTTCACTGTATTTTTTGTACCTTTGCTTGATTGCAGAAGTATACAGGTGCACTTGCTCCGTACAGTGATCAGAAGGCTATATATGTAAGACACAGTTTTAGATATTTCTTGTTTTCATTTGAATCTATAATTGCTTTATAAGTTCTTTGATTACTTATATCAAGATTCTATTTATTTTAGGAGTCACCAACACCTACTAAATTAATCGCTCCCTTTGGGCACAACATGTCTGAGTCTCGCAGAACAAAGTTAACAGCTGAAAGGCACCAGGTTCCCTTCAAATTTATTTCATTTCTAATTACAAATCCTCTTGTATTTAAGCGACAGTTTTTGTCATGTGATTGATGATGAGTAAATATGGTCTATGCAGGACAACTTTGAATTTCTTTCGAGGTGTATAAAGGAAAACTTGGGATTTAGGGATGGAAAACCACTAGCTGCTTGTATCATTTATAATTGCCTTCATCACTGGCACGCTTTTGATTCAGAGAGGACTGCTATTTTTGACTATATCATTGAAGGAATTAATGAAGTTCTGAAGGTTATTCTTTTTCTTTAGTTTCCCATAGACAAAATCATGGAGACGTTAATGGGATTTAAATTTTCATATAATAATTGATGGAGCTCAATATTTACTCTATTAGGCAAAGACAGCTTTACCTTGAGTATGATGAAAATGCACTCTTTTCAGGTTGGTGATGAAAAAATGACATTACCTTATTGGCTGTCCAATGCCTCAGCACTTTTATGCCTTCTGCAAAGGAATTTGCATTCAAATGGTTTTCTTATTACAGCTACTCAACGCTTTGCTGGGGCTTCAGGATTGACTGCAAGGGTTATGCAGGTGGACCATTGCTTTTTTTTCCATTCATATAACGAGATATAGAGAGGATGAAATTCAGATTATTTATCTATATATTATTTTCATTGATATAACAAGATATAGAGGGGGTAAATCCAGTCTACAAGCAAATAGAAAAACAGCTTGCTATCCCTATATAATTGAAGCTTGAGAAGCTATATCAAAGAGACTTGGAACACTAGATAATTCTTCTAGTAATGAAGATAGGAGCACTAGAATAGTTCTCCATCCTTCTTTTGTTCCTTTCCCTCCAGATGAAGCAGACAGCTGTGGCAGCTCTTCACCAAAATATTCCCAATCTCATGCATGAAGCCAATGAAGCATATTCTGAAGTGGGTCCAAAGTTCCTTAGCAAACTCACATTGGAAGAAGAGATGATTATGACTTTCTTCCTCAACATTACACATGTAGCATGTATTGGCATATATTAGATCCCACTCTTTTAACTTGTCCATGGTATAGAGCTTTGTCTTGGAATTAACCAAGTGAAAAAACCTGGTCTTATCTCTTGATTTGAGCGATGCAATGCTAGACCAAGGAACATGGGGACCGTTGCCTTTGACAATTTTGTAGGTCATCTTGATTGATAATTCTCTGATGGGGTATTGTCACCATATTAGGACATCTTCTTTATGCTTACTTGGTGTAGGAAAGCTGCTCAAATCGTTCTTGATTAGATTTCAAACATCTTCAGGCCAAGTCCATACATTTTCTGTAAGGCCGAGCACAATTGCATTTCTTTTGATCTTCCAGTTAAGTAAATCACTCTTTCTGCCAATGACTCCACAAGGGGGACCATTTTGGAGCCAACCATTATACAAAGGATTTATCTTGTTGCCATTGCCCACTTCCTGCTCGAGAAGTGATTTTGCTAGAGATCTTGCTTGCAAAATCTTCCTCCAAGTCCAAGAAGCTTTCGCTGTTGCTTTAATTTGCTAGAATTTTGGATCTTTAAAAGCTCTGATCTTACCCAACTCGGCAAAGGCTATCCAAGTAATCATTGCATAAGTGCCAAATATGCTTTAATAGTACAATTTTATTCTAAATGGAAATGTCTATGATATCTCCTCAAAAAACCAACAAAGACCCTTGCTCAATTATAGCATGTAATTACTAAATCCTATATCTTGCTGTTGTGCGATTGACTCTTCTCCCTAGTTGCTTTTGGGCTAGGTCATTGGCATACTTTCTGATGTTTCTCTTCTTCTTCTTCTTCCCTTTCTTTCCTTTTTTTTTCAATTTTTTAGTGTGGGGAGGGGGGTTGGGGGTGGGGAGGCGCCCCATTTTGCTTCTTGCTTTACACTTCATCATTCAAATTATTCTTCAGAGCAACTGAATGTGTTGCATTATGGCTAATGTGTACATGTGTCTCATCTTATAATCTGTTTTGATTTGTAGGGAATAAAATCACCTTTTAGGCATATTCCTTATGAAGATAGTGTGATGCACTTTGAGGCAAGATTTCCGGCCATTCTTTTCAAACAACAATTAACTGCTTGTGTTGAGAAGATATTCGGCTTAATTCGTGACAATATGAAGAAAGAACTGTCACCTCTTCTGGGATTATGCATTCAGGTAACTTCATGTTCCGCTTTTTCTGCTTGTTTAAATCATAAGGCATTTGGAAACACAAATCTTCCTGGCTATATTATAAGCATGTCATGTAACTGGGGTTCAACATAAGCATGGTTCAACCTCGAAATGGTCTAGAATCTACTTATGCTTAGGTCTGGATGGGCTAAGTTAGTAAGTCTTTTATTGTTGCAAGTTAAAAATAACAGAAAAGATTGGAAAAGGTGTACAAATCTTGATACAGAGAAGGGAGGTCTGGAGGTTAGGATGAAGAAATGGTATGGAGAAGTTCTAAGAGGGTGGAAGATGTAAGAGGGGAGAAACGGGATCTGAAGAACAATTTTTCCCCCCCTTTTTTAATAATTCATCTATTTATTAATGGTGTATTACCTATAGGAGACAGCAAGCCAACTAAAAATATTAATTATAAGTAGATGAAAAATAAACTCAAATCTCAATAAAGAAATTTTTGTCAAACTGATGCAAGTGATCCTTCAAAAGTTTCTGTGTCCCCTAAAATGACATGTAGCTGTTTAAGTCCTGAAAATTTGCTTGAAATAGCATAAAACTGGATGTTGAATTCATTATATTTGGGTTCAATCATTGATAACATCAATTTGATAGACAATTTCCCTTTCTTTATTTAATTCTTCTGCATCTGGTATCCAAACTCTCCTGACACTACTTTGTCACTTTCATGTGAAGGCCCCAAAAGTTGCACGTGTGCCTGGCAGTAAAGCTTCTCGATCTCCAGGAAATGTTGGTCAGCAACCATCTAGCAGTCAATGGGATAATATCATTAAATTTCTGGATTCTCTTATGAACCGTCTGCGAGAAAATCATGTATGTGCAGTTCTATTAATGCATGCAATAATCCCATTTTGGCCAGTATGCCTTTGATATCATTATCCATTTTTCTTATTGCATTAATAGTAGTGAAATCAGGAGCATAACACGTTCATTTGAATTTTTTTTACTCTGATTGGTATGCACCCAGAAATATTTTTTCTTTGGGCACCTATTCATCGTGTCTCATATATTTAGTATGGTAGACTAGGATCATGTGTTCTTGGGTAAGTCTTTTTGGTAATTGCTGCTCAGCTAAATGCTTACATATTGAGTGTATTGTGTCTGTGTGCTTTATAAATGCAATGAAGCACACATTGAAACATTTAACTTTTTGATTATATAAAATCACTAAAATGTTTGATTTCTAATTGGATGGAAACAGATTTTGTGTAGCAGAGAAAAGATCTACAAAGAAGAGCTTTTGTTTGGGGCATCCGCATTCCATAAAAATTTTCCATGATTAACACTGTTTATAACTTTCCCAGGCACAAAAATTCTGTAACAACTATGATGCGACTTACAAGCTCTTCAAATAAGATATATATTTTAAATTATTTTACCTGCTGTCTCACAGTCACCAAGAATTTTTGAGCATGTTTTTACATGTAGTACTCCACTGTGGCTTTTGCAAATGCAACTTTCTTTCTAAGGCTAAACTTTTAAATGTTTTTTCAGGTACCATCCTTTTTCATCCGTAAGCTTGTTACTCAAGTTTTTTCTTTTATCAACATTCAACTGTTCAACAGGTACCTTAATCCCTTCCAAGTATGTTTTCCTACTGCTGGTCACTTTAGTTTATCTTACAATAAGTTCTGTTCTCAGCCTTCTCCTGAGACGAGAGTGCTGCACTTTTTCAAATGGTGAATATGTAAAATCTGGACTGGCAGAACTTGAGAAATGGATAGCAAACGCAAAGGAGGAGGTAAACAAAGTTTCATAAGTTTTTTAGTTGGCATAGTTTAAATTTGTTTGTTTTGTCTGAAATATTGTATAATCCAGTATGCAGGAACCTCATGGCATGAACTCAACTACATCAGACAAGCTGTTGGGTTTCTGGTACTTCTCATTCTCTTGACAATGTAGTTTTCTGAGTTTAATATAACACTCAAAGAAACTGTCAATAATCTTAGGTGATACACCAGAAGAGAAAAAAATCCCTGGAAGAGATTAGACAGGATCTTTGTCCGGTATGGTCTTTCCTTTTTGCTTCTCTGCAGCTATTGCAAGCTTCAACCCTTTAAATATGAGACAGTTATAGTACTAACTCTGCTACTTGTCGCAGGCATTAACTGTGAGACAAATATATCGAATCAGTACGATGTACTGGGATGATAAATATGGCACACAGAGCGTCTCAAATGAGGTGTGTTGTAATTGTAACATCTGTTTTTTGTTTTTTCCCTATAATCTAGTTGAGCATCCATGACAATTTTTTGCTGGACAGGTGGTTGCTCAAATGAGGGAAATCTTGAACAAGGACAGCCAGAATTTGACCTCAAATTCATTTTTGTTGGATGATGATCTCAGGTATATAAATGTGTGCCCTAGATCATTAATTTCTTGATAGGAAGAGCTAAATGTGTCATTAGTTTTAGTAATCGAATTTACTTATTTCTTATGTCTTTGGTGCTTCCGATGTCACTTTTTTGAAGAGAAGCCAACAATTTGAGTTTTATCTGCTGATTATTCCCTTGTCTTTTAATGTTTAGCTACTAGTAGTGCTTATATGAATTGCCTCTTACCTGAAACCTGAAACCAATTGCTGCTTCTTTCCATTTTTCCTCTTTGGAGTACCACATTTTGTCTGGAGCAAATGCTGTCTTATATGTGAATATCCATGACATGCCATCTTTTTTTCTTGTAGATAAACGTTAGGAGTTCTTGCCAATTGACAAACAATTTTCTAGCTGAAAAATCTTTTATTTATTTATTTATTGAGTATTGAATTATAGTACACATTTCCTGAGGTGTATATTTGCTGAATATTCCAGCTACTTTTTTTTTTGGTCTGACGTTCTTATTCTCATGTAGCATTCCTTTCTCGACTGAAGACATAGACATGGCACTTCCTCCAATAGATCCTGCAGATGTGGAGTTGCCAAGTTTCTTATCGGAGCATTCTTGTGTGCAGTTTATGCTCTATCATCAAAATCCAAAGTAGACAGTTGATGCTGATTCCACCGCAGCGGAGCATATTAATTTGTATGGTTGAGCGACTAGACATTGCTTTTTCAAGCGGAAATGGAGTGTCTGGTGACATAAGAAGGATAAGTCCGCTCTTTTCAGTGAAAATATAGCTGCAGTAATGAGGTCCGTAAGATGTTTCATTGTCTCCTTAAGCGGAGGATGATTTTTTGATTGGGTGAAGAAGGTGGATTGAATATCCTCTAGGTTAGCTTGTAACGTTCTATTATACGAGAGATTAGATTATTTAGTGAGAACACCCCAAGATTGGGGATCTTTAGAGACCAGAAGAAAATACTAGTGAGAAGGCTGCTTCTCTGTTGCGAAGCTTATGCCTTTCTATGTATAGATTTTTTCGATGCATTTGATGTGGTGGGTAGTCTGTAAAATTCGTGGACCAGGGGAAAAAAAAAAAAAAAAAAACCGTACCAATTCATTGTTGTATATATGTTGTAAATACATCCTATTCCAAAGATGAGAGATTGATGATCACATAATTTTCATCGTGTGTCAATCTCCTTTGTTTTTCAACCCTTTTTTGCCCTAATATTCCAAACTTTCAGGTTTTGGACGCAGAATTTGCTTCCACTTGGATCTGCTCTGTATTTTGCCCTTTGAGCCAAGAACCTTTAATTCTCTGAGATGACAGAATGGGTGTCGTTAGAACAGGGTTTGTACGTGGAGGTAACAGGCAACGAAAGTCCTTTCATTTATGTAGGGTCGTGTTTTGCAGGAGTAACTTTACTTACACCCTCAGGCCTCAATCATTCTAGAGCTTTAAAGATGTAGTACCATCAGTCAAATTAAAGGTAATTTATGAAATATGGAAATGTGTTTGATCGATGGAAGCATTTTGTTTAGTAATTTCAACACGTAATATAAGTTAATCTTGACTGTTAGCCCATTATGTTATCAAATGTAATCTATAAACAATCACCCTTGGACTCAAGTGAAAAGTCGAAAAAACAGACTTTCTGACATATTTCAATGTTTTCGGCAACAAACTTTTTTTTTAATGTTGATCATAATCTCAACATAATATTGTGGACCACCCTCGATGGATTTTGATTTCCTACCGAACAAATGTCATGATACATTTTTTTAATGTTAATCGTATTCGAGTGTGTACGCGTGCCTTTTAACTTTACAAAAAATATGGAAGGTGCATTTGTATATGTGCCTTTAGTTGTCCACTTGCAAAAAATATCCGATAATCATTAGCAAAATCAACTACAAATAGAATCAGATGCAATTCGAAAACAATTAGGGATGCAATCTTAGTGGGTTTAGAACGAGTTTTGTAGAAGTCGAATTTACTTTATAAGGTTTCAACATTTTTTTAAATTTTATAAAAACTCTAGGAATTTTGCTTTTATTATTAAAACCAGTCGCTATAAAGTTGAGTTTTTTAAAATTCTATAGGTTTTTCCTTTTACTATTGAAACTCATTCTTAAAATCATTATAAATCCTATTGAAACTCATTCTTAAAATCATTATAAATCCTATGAAGTAAAAGGAGGATACTGCTAAGGTTGGACGAATGAAGTCACAAATGAGCTCGATGTGCGGATGAGATCGGAGCATAAGATGGCTCGAGAATATCATCATGATGCCGACCGTGGCTCAACATCCGTCTAAGTCTCCTTACCTTCACGTTGCCTCCGCGTCTAGGTGGAGCGATCTCCTAGGGATTGGAGGTACAATATACTCCTAGTCTGCTTCCCTCTCGAGCCTGTGCTCCTGATTAGCGGCAGGGTACAAAGTCACAGCGGTATGATCTCGTAAAAATTGTATTCCTTCTTCAGCCAGAGCTATAGTTGTCGGTAGATTAGGAGCTATGGTAATACTAACCATGGGCCTGCAGAACTTAAACGTCCAAAAAAAACACACTTCAAATTCAACTCCATCGGCACTTTTAATCTACGCTAACCCCACCGAACCTATGTTCTAGGTTTGTTCATTTTGATTGCATTATGGAGCTTCAAAAGTTCATTACATGTTTTTTTCGAATTATCATACACCGCCTCAATAGCCTTATCTTACCCGACTACACTACTCTATTGGAAAACACGCAGCCAAATAATTCTTTAACGACATAGTTGAATTGGGAAACTTTCATGTTAGGATCATTTCTGACCAAATTCAAAAAGCTGCTAGTCGTTGTATCGTAATCCTACCTATGGATTGTCTTGATTTATCGTCAGATTTGCGCATGTATGGGGTCCCTCTAGTCTTAGTTATTACAAATAATTGCTCCAACTTCTTACGGGCCTAAAGCCTCCGCTTACAACCGTTGGCCTTCTTAGAGCCAAAAACGAACCACAGGATTTTCTTGGATTCCTCAACACTAAAGCTGCAATGATTCTTCATCTTGTACAATCTTAACAGTCTGTTTTGGTGTTAAATCTCGTACCTTTTGTTGAACTCTTCCATGGTGCATAATTTACTTCACTTGGCATTCTGAGTTTCTTCAAAGGTTATGTGACCATCGTCACCATCTGCGTCGAAAAATGGAATAAGATTCCTAATTAGCCGAGTTAGCCATCTAAACTCTCGCTGAGCTTGAGCTTTGGGGTGGTGCTGTAGGCATATCATTCCCAATATTTTCATTTGAAGCCTCATCCTTATCCTCATTATCATCCTCATCCTCCTTGGAACTCCCCTCATCGATTGTGTCGTTTGTGTCCACTACCATATGTTCAACCTTTTGGGTCATGCGGTGTGTCTTCCTATAGAAGCGAATCATCATCATCACATATGGACGCAAATATAGGTGGTGGATCGAACTCCTCACACATGGGCAGATCAACCATCATGCATTGCTCATGGGTTGTTGCATGAGCAGAAGTATTTGCTTGGAACTAGTGCTGCCAATGAGCCCTTGGTTCTTCGCAAGTCCTTAAAAATAAGTGCTGTATGTGAGTCTCGCCCAAAGCATCAACCGTTTTAATGAGGTTCTCAACATCATCATAATCCTTTATAGCTATCAAAGAACAGGAAATACATCATTTATAAAAATTAAGGTATCTATGTAACATCTTAACTCTAACTATACTATAATCGATTCTAATACTCTTACAAATTCTTTGTATAAATTCAAAATAGTTACCTTTCGTTCTTATTTTAAACTTCTTAATCGAATCCCTGTTATATTTTAAATTCAAATTACCTCTCGTAGTGTTTCCATAGACATAAACAATAAATTTTATAAATCCCACAATTTTTTTCTATCCACGAGTAGTAAACCAGTCAAATGAAGCAACATCACCACATTAATGCATCTCACTTTTCAACCAAATTACATTGCTCATCTTCTTAGTCGTACAAGCACGTTAGATCACTTGAACAAACACCTGCAATGCATTCTACATTACACATAAATCAACAAGTTGTACCATTGCAAAATATTACACTGAACATCCAACTTAAAACATATGTCGATCACTCTATCTACACTATAAACAAACAAAGCATTATTAAATTTTCAACAAAAACCTAAGCAAAAGAAATCACTATTTTAATTTTAAGATTTACCAAATCATTAAAATCTACTGAAATGCATGAAGATTAGTGGTATTCAAGTATTAAATCTTGGTTGGCAAAAAAAAAAAAAAAAAGTATAAAAAATTGCATACCTTTTGATTTTTACTGAAGATTTGTTGCAAAAATGGAGAGATTTGTCAGGTTGAGAGAGTTTGAGTAAGAGTACTTTTTTCAGAGTGCAATCTATTCTGGATTTTGCATTTTCAGAAGGGTCACAGTGAAGGCACACATAGAGAATCTACCTTCCTCACTTTTAGCCAAGATAAAGGAACATTCTCTATATATACCCTATTTATTTATTTATTTATTTTAATGTTCTTCAGTATATTTTTACTGAGTGTGCACCTTCACTTTAAATGTTTTAAGCTGCGTATTTGCTTGCACTACACCATTTGCCTAATTACTTTTGCTGTGGCCCTTTTTCAGTAATAACTATTAAAAAGGGCTCCATTAAGGTATGAAACCTGTCAAATTAATCCCAAGATATGATGGTACCAAGGGCCTCAAAGCTTATGAAAAGCTTCAGACAATGAAAATCTTGCTGTAGAATAAACTCTTTTCTTGCTCTTACATTGCAGTCGACTGGTTGCTCTAGTAGCTAAAGAGAACAAGAAGCCTCCCTGGAAATACAAATCATAGATAGCCTCTATGTATTTTTCCTAGAAAGAATTCAGTGTTCCTTCACATTTCCTATCCTAAGGTATCAAGGAGTGCACAGCAGTTTCCTTGCTTTGAATTTCCAAAAAAAAAAAAAAGAGGAAAAGAAATTAACATTAGAAATATAAGCTTTCACAAGTCTTACAAGACATATAAATGGAAAAAAAATCAAGAGCCTATGAGGTCAATGATGCTCGAGCCAGTTCCGTTCGAAATTTATCTTCCAACTCAATTGTACTCTGATCTTCAAACTATATATATGTAAATGTAAACCAACCCCTAAGCTTATCAAAACTATTATGATGGTCACAATAAGCCAGCCTCAAGGAGATTTCTTCTTCTCAGTGTCTCATCTACAAGCTTGAATGTCTTCTTCACCAGTTTCTGATCAAGCGCCGTTGTTCTATAGATCTTAAAGACCCTGTCCATTCGATCAGGGGCAGTGCTTTGGAAATATACTTCTTCAAATTTTTTCTTCACAAACCTGAATAAAAATATAAGACAGCAATTTCGATGGTGTCAGAACATTTCCACAAGAAGTGGAAACATGCAGCTCAAAGCATTTGCCTCAAATTATCCTTAGTTGCATTTACTGCAGTATTTCACAAATATCTTTGGGGCAACCATGGAATAATAGTTTCTATATAATATTCCTAGAGAGATCAGATAGGAGATGTTTCACTAACTGCAACCCGTCAATTACAGTTCAAACAAAGATTATCCTATGCTTGTGACACACTGCACTGACTTCCGAACCATAAGAGCAGCTAAAGATCAATGCATTCTTACTCATAAGCATGCTCGGTCTCTTGTTTTCCTGTTGACACAGGCTGGAAATCTTTGAACCAATCACACACATTTAGAGGAACCTGCTTGAATAATTTAAAAAAAAAAAGAAAAGAAAAAAAGAGAAAAACAAATTAAATAAGGTGTTGCCAACAATTACATCTAATGAGCAGTGTCATGAGCTCTTACTTTTGCAACTTTTTTCTCAAATATGTCAAACTTGTTTAAGAACAGCATGAATGACGTTTTCTGCAGATTCGAAGCCAGGTTGAAGGTTAATCATCCAATATTGATGTAAAATAAGAATAGCATGAGTTCTATTGGTTGAAAAAACAACCTCAAAACATGGTTGCTTCAGGACCCATTCAAAGAGTTCCTTCGTCTCCATCATTCGGTTTTTGTTCTCATCCTCAAAGAGCGTTTGATCGTACCTGAAAGGCATCCATGGCATCAATTGACATTCTCACAACTATTTCAACCACAAAGATATGATAAGATTTTGAGGAAAAAAAGAAAACAGATGAGGCTGCAAGAATGAACAATCTCACAGGTCACGTTCAATTAGATTGCATGCCTGCTGTAAGCTTTGATTCATGATGAACCAAAACTTTGGTTTCAGCTTAAACTCTTGGAGGCCAGAGAAAATCGAAAGCTACTTAATTTTGGATGAATTTGAAAGCTAATAAGCCAGTAGAACCTTTTAAGAAGGGAATTGATGTGTCATTAAGAAGAAAGGATAGACAAATTAGGCTTGGAATTAAAGGTTCTTTCATGTCCTCTAGGAAAAAGGAATAGCATTATTATCTTACTCGCTGATAGCAGCACAAAAAATAACAGCTGAGACACCTTCAAATAAATGGATCCATTTCCTCCTCTCATTTCTCTGCCCTCCAACATCAAAGAGTCTATATACTTCACCACTTCGCTTATTTTCACCCACAGGGCTGCAAAAATTACAACAGGCCAAGGTAAGACAATAATGTCTATCCAAAACAAAGAAAAAAAAACGATGTCAGAAAACTTTCAGACAAGTAGAATGTGCTATCTGGATGTACACCTTTTACATAAACACACACACACAAATAAACATAAAATATGCACATTCTCCATTTCTCATGCGTTCTGGATAGGAAATTTCCTTATAGATTAGAATCGATGCGTGCTAGATGGATGTAGCTTGAGAAAGGCTCGGTATTCATACTTGTGCTATTTTTTTTTTTTTACTTTCAATGATTTCACAGCTAGATTATTCAATTCATATATAGTTGGTTAGGTGCTATGTTAACGAGTCTACACCTAAGCTAGGATCAAGCAAACTGTTGGTAAGCGAATGGAAAAAGCCATACATGGATGATGCACAAAAGCATGTCTTTATCACCTGAACTGAATTTCCACAACACCGGTGGTGCGTACTCTTGCATAAAGGATATCATCCTGCAACATCAAACATTTATAGATAATGAGAGAATGCAATGGTGTACTAACGAGTGAGGCCACTATGGTGGCTTCATAACCAGCAACATTACCAAAATAAACACGAGCAGTAATAATTCCACATAACAGGAGAATTGGTACAAAGGGGTGACAAAATTGGTAGAAAAATTGATTTATCCCAAAAAAAAAAAAGTAGAAAAATTCATTAAATTTGATTATATCAGAATAAACACAGCATATTTTCCTAATATTTCAGTGAAGTAATATTTTTGAAATCTGACCCATAAAAGAAGGAAAATATCAACTAGGGAACAACATTTTTGCAATACAAATGTCTACCATCCGTATGCTATAGTCTTAGGATTACTTCCACTATTTTTTTTTTGCGGTGAAGTACTTTCACTATGTTGTCTTGGGCCATATTATTAATGTAACCATTGGTTTGGAGAAAAAAAAAAAGAAAAAAAGAAAAAAATTAATGTAACCATTGTTGGCCAAACTGCAGGGATGAAAGCACGTGGAGGAAAAATGATGAGAACAGCTCTTGAACTTGATACCTTAGTTGGAATGTAGTTTGCATCTGCTAGTCTTTGCAAATTTTCCATAAAATACTGTGTACAGTCTGGAACTTGGAGTTCAAAACCACGGGCATAAGTTTCCTAAACCATGAAAATGCCTCATCATATTAATCAGTAATAACAGCATGGCAATCCTAACTGATACATGACAGGAAAAGCTCGTTTTTAAAGAGCAAGCCAACTTTCAAAAAATTAGTAGATACCAGGTAAGAGAAACAACCTGAATTGCTGCATCACTCCATAAAGTCTCTATATCCTGTGCAAGCTCTTTGGTAAGACGTGGATAATCCAATCTGCTTCCAATTTCTGACAATCTTTCCCCAGTATCCTATGCAGAATCAAGACTACATGTTATTGATGATGGACTGACCAAGTACTGGATACAAATTTTGTCGTTGAGGATTTTTCATAGAATCAGCACTATAAACACTTCTGAATGGTGAAAACAGAAACCTTATTAGCCTCAGAGATAACAAACTTTGAGGAATCCGTATCATTTTGAGCCAATTCCTTCGAACCATCATGTAATATCTGTTCATCCATGCAGAGCATTCCTTAAAACCAAAGATCAAGACAATTTGACATCCAACAGACATCGAATCCCATCATAACTCATATGATTGTATAACCTCAAATTTGCTTATCATATACAGTGTGATATAGGACTCATAATATCATACTAAAGGGAAAATAACTAACACACCCTTTCAAGTATTGCATACTTTTATTGTCTGATAGACATTTGCATGAATGACTGGGATATAACTCCTTAATTCAGCTTCATCAAATCCAGTTTGAAAGAGCAGTTTTATCTGCAGAAAATTCATGGGAAATGGCAGTAATATATGAGGACTCGACTTCTGTTTTATAGTAAAGCTCTTATATCATTTAGTCATATGCTGCCTTGCCTGCTTAAAGATAGTTGACTTCCCAGATTCCCCAGCACCTTCACATAAGAAGATTAAGTACATCAGTGAAAAGGGAAAAGCAAGAGAGAAGTAAATGACAAAATAACCAAATATCCCAAGAAAGTCCAACTACTATATACAGACCAAGTAGAAGAAGCTTCTGTATGTGTTTCTCAGCCTTTGTTTCTTGCTCGATTCTCCTTTCTATTTCTGCTGTCTAAATATGAACACTAAACTCAGACTCATAGGTGGAAGAGGAACAGTATCAAAAGGAAAATATGCATTTAGCATATCAATAAAATATAGCATAAACCATCCATTCAGAAAAAGTTGAACTACCTGAGCGTTCTCTTCAGCTTCAGCTGCATCGTAACTATGACTTCTACTACAAAGTAAGCCCATCTTTTGGATCACAATCGACGGCATAGAAGATACAGAGGACAAACTCCTTTACTATGAGACTTGATTTCTACTATAAGCTTCTGCCATGTGTTTGATTCACAATTAATGGGGCATCACAATCTCAACTGCAAAGAACAAAAATGCTCAGAACCCTTCCACTGAGAGAACTTCGCCTTGATCTGATACCATATTGCGACAGCCGTTTAAAAAAAAAGATGACAGTGAAACGTGATTTACATCCAACTTCCTTTTTTTTCCTGATTCAGAAAATAAAGTGCAAACAAGAATAATGGACATGACTGGAAGGGGGCACATTAGACAAGATCCATAGTCAGGTATATCTGAGAGTGTTTGTGAATCAATGCTGTAGCTTTAGGTATTCTGCCAAAGGTACTTTATCCCGCTGCTCTCCGGAGGTACAACAGGTCTGGCAATAGATGTTATAGGTCATTCTAGACCAAAAATTACTGGGAAAGATCTTTGGCAAAGTCTAGTAGGTTGCTTCTTAGCTGGCAGCAACCACCACCATGCTCTGCAATATGTCCACTAAGCAGCTTCTTACATGTTTTCTCATCCTAAAACTTAAACTAGACTAGTTTCCGGATATGAAAACCAGACAAGTGACGTTAGCAACTTTTTTAACTAACCAAATGCACCATTTGCAGTGCTTGGATCCTAGATACTTGTCTGCCAACGGGACACACACCATAATATCCTTTGTGAGAAACAGAATCAGTCTCTGAGAATCAGAAGCACTACCAAACAAACAGACATGTCTCCGCGATCGGATCCATGAAATCCACTTTTTTCTTTAAATCAAGCCTATACATTCATTTCATTCATAAAAAATGTAAACATATGAGCACTTGGGTGGCACGAGAAATGGCACTTTGCCCTAAGACTTGATTGGTTTTTGTCGTAACTTTTCTAGAAATGAATCAGCCTATACATATGTTTTCACCATAGTAGCTCAAATACTAAATTTATTAACTAAGCCACATTCACTAGGCAAATAGCAACTAAGTAAGCAAAGATTATACCTTTACTAAACAAAAATAATCCCACAACATAAATCCCAAAAACATCAAATCTCACTCTTGAACCAACAATTAACCATTGAAATTCATGAAATCAAATACAAAAACCATGAATCAAAAATCAAACTTTCCCCTTTTCTCCAACTCCAAAAGACTGATCTAAGCCTATACTACCCAAATGCACATAACAACAGGACAAAAGAAAAGATCTACAGTGAACAGCAGAGTAAAGCTTCAAACTTTTTTACCTGAAAACCCAAAAGTGTATCTTCAATCTCTTTCAGATTCGGATGATTCCTTCTCAAATTAGAGAATACTTGGGTGTCTGTCTAGAGATAGAAAGACAGAGAGAGAGTGTATGTGTGATCTGTTTTGTTGTTTTTAAGTGGGGATAATTTAAATTAGTGCTGCATTACATGGTAGTTTATAGAAGAGTGTACAGAAAAAGACAAAATTATTTTTTAAAAATAAGCAAGAAAAAACTTAAACGGATGAGCGCCGAAAGCTGGCTGGCAAACCGAAAGGCCAATAGCTGAAGAGTTTTGGTCTGAGTTTCCTTTCACTTTCTCAGTATTAGTCAAACTTTGAGAAAAAGATTCTACTTTGACTCTGCTGATTGCGTTCCCGCTGCAATATCCATAATATTAGTATGCGTAGATGTAAGATTCCATCCACGGGATTTTTTTTTCCCCCTTTTTTTTTTTTTTTTTTTTCCATCTTCACCATCTCTTGCACGTATAACTTGGAGAGAAAAGATAGATCCACTAAAATTATTATTGGCTGAAATTTTTTAAAATTATAAATAAGTGGTTATTATTATTTAAATTTTTTAAAAAAGATATTATGATGATAATATTATAGAGTATTTAAAAATTTAGATAGAGATAATTATTAATTTTATAACTTTAAAGAATTTTAAGAATCAATAATTTTAAAGGGTCTAAATCCTTATTTTTTAGTTAAGTATAATTAGTGTTAGAAAATTAAAATTTATTTTTTTAATCTTTATCGAGCACCTGTTACACTTATTAACGAGTTTGTTCCTGCAAAATAATAATCTATATGTTCAAGATATTCTCTGGACTGTGCTGTAAGCTTTAAATCTAGACCTTTATTGCTGTAGAGATCACAGACTCAGCTATACCCATCGCAAAACCCTTACCACATGTCAGGAGGCTTTATAAAAATATCCCTACAATATTATGGTCCTTTTCTTTCTTTCTTCCTTTCCTTTCCTTTTTTTTTTTTTTTTTGTTTGCAAGTACATTAAAGAAAAAGTTAACCTGATAAATATAGTAAAAAAAATGATAATTAATAAGCAGGTTTTTTCATGTACTTCCAAATGTACAATGGTTATCCATCTTGATAATAAAAAGACTAAAATAATTTACACTATTGTCGTAGGTTTTAAAAAAAGGATGGAGTGTCTAATTTTATATTCTATCTCATAAATATAAGTTTATGCTCTTTTAACCTTTTGAAACGTATGCAGTTGTGCTTATAGATCATCAAATAGCTACGGAACCTTTCAATTTGTTTATTCGCTTTATAATATAATAATATTCCACAATGTTATTTGAAAATAATTAGAGCCCCAATATCAATGGATTATATGGGATTTTACATTTGAACCAATTGAATGTAAAGGTTTTGTATAACTCCTGGTACGAGTTAAATTGATTTACTTTAGTTTCCATCATAATTACTAAGGGAATTTGAAAGGGTTTTTATAAATTTATAATACACTGAACAATAAAAAAAAATGTATTATCTTGTAAAGATGAGTATGGCTATACAAAGTATCTACTTACAGAGAACTTAATTTAATAGCTTTTGAGTGGATATTGAGAGTTTATATGGTAGATTTGATTGTTAATTTTTCTAAACTTGCTTTTACAAGATAGGATGTGATCATATTATTTTCATACTATGTACCTACTCTATTACCTTATACCTACTATTTAAACTTTATCATATTAATGAATGAAAATAAATCTTATATTTTCTTTGGTAAAAAAAAAAACTAAATGGATAAAAACAAATTGACATTAAAAAGAAATAGCTGAAACCAAATATAAACCCTAAAGTTTAAATTAAAAATCAAAACCTAACAAATAGCAACCTTAAACTTGAAGAGATAATATTTTTCGTTAATTTTAACAAACTTTTATCTTTCTTTTTTTTTTTCCTTTTGTGCATCTACCCTTATTCATATGCTATTCAGTTGTTTTACTAATAAAAAATACCATTTAACATTGAAATTTCATGTAATGTATAAAAAGGCAATTTTCTAATATGAAAAAGAAAAAAATAATTGGATTTGCTATAAAAAGACATGTGAAGTTGTACCTCCATAAGATACCTATACTAAGATTTATTGAGTATAGGCTTCATGGTGTTAAAGGGTAGGTCTTAGTTTCAAAAATATGAAATTAGTACGTTCAAGATGGAGTAGGAGTAAGACATTATACTTTATTCAGTCTATACCTACTCATTAAGGATTTGTTGGATTAATAAAACATATCGTCCCATACCATATCATCTAATGTGTTTGTTGTAAAAAATTAGAATCGAAATCAAACTAGCAACATCTAATTACCTATCGTATAGTCTTTCTAATCATACATAGGTTTAGTTAGGTGAATCATAAGTTATAACGAACACTCTCAACTATGTTCTTATGTGTAATTATAAAAGAGGTTTTGAAATAATTTATTTTAGTATGTGTTGATCTTACGTTTTACCCATAAAGATTTAGGCTTGAAAAGACATCAAATTGATACCAGACGTTGACGACCATAGACGCCTTGCAAAAGACAGTGTGAGAAAAGTGATAGAGCATTATTTGATGATGCTACTTTAATGCTTAAGTTAATTTTAAGTGGAGAGAATACGGATTATGAAGGGAAGAGATTAAGGTATTTACTAGTAGAGTTTTGAATTCAAATTGGCAATAGCCTATAACCTAGGACATCTTCTCTTAGGTTTTGGGGCTTAAGGTTGGTAGAACCTCTTAATAGGGTCAAAATGTAACCACTTCACACTTTGTGCTAATCACCTCGCATTTAGTGATATGAAGGCACCCTACAATCTAAATACATGCCCATCTTGCATCTAATGCATTAGGGGTTATTGTAGAACTTGAGCACATAGCCTCTTGTTATGGGGCTTCATTCCTTTGCTAAGAACCATTAAAGGTTGATCACATGAAGAGTTGAATGAGATGTTTTTACATCAAGCAGTTAAACTCTCCTGCTTTGATTAGATTGGGCTTAGGTTTTATGTTGAAGATCTACCATCAATATTTTGTTAAGTTTTTTATCTTGATTAGGCTGATACTTATGCATTGCCATGATTATTGAATCCTTAATTTTAATATTTTCATATTTTTAAATATAGAGAAAAAATAAATTACATCTTGTGAAGATAAAACTCGAAAGACACATTTTATTACATGACAAGCCACAATTAATCCGTATATTGGTATAAATGTGATGCGAATCATTATGATAATATTGGATTTGCATTTGGCAATATTTTTAGAAAAGGAAATTTTATATTGTTTCATATAATATGATTTGACATGTTACATATAAAAGGGTCATATTAGGGCATGTCTGAATGGATAAACAGTATTAAAAAAAATTTGAGATAAATATGGGTTTGTACGACTAATTTGTACATGATTCGAGCGCAATACATTATCTGGAAGATCTAAATGATCTTATAAATGATCGACACATAAATGAAGACAATGTACAACACAAACTTGATTCAGCCCTTGCATCCCGACCGTGTTGATCCTTTCTTCCTTCTCTTCCTTTATTTTCTTCTCGATAGTTACCCCTCATCCTTCTCTAAATTTGTTCCACCTGGCACACGAAAAAGGTCGTAAAATGAGAAAGAAATCCATTATGTTAATATGATACATGTTTTGCTAACCAGTGAGTAAATATTAATAATATTTAAACTAATGCGGTCCAATTTGAATTGATTTTTATGGTTTAATCCAATTTAATCTTAGTTCAATTTCTTTTACAACATTGATTTAAACATGTAATAGTAAATATTATTTATATTTTTTAAAAAACTATCATTTATATTTTATGTGTTAGAATTTCATTAATATTTATATATCAATAATTTATACACATTATATATTAATATCATCAAGGTTTTTCTCTTGTAAAATCAAGTTTGATATACTAATGTTTACACTTGATGTTAGCATTCATAGGTTTTTTTTTTCCCCCAAAGTTCATGGGATTCATAACAAAAATAATTTAAAAGCTTTTCAAAGATAAATGTTGATGTGAAGAAAATTTGCTTAGTTTTCAAATTTTATGTTGTGTTCGGTCCCAAGTACGATCATCAGAGAAAACGGGGGAAAAATAAAAAGAGAGAGGGTAAATTGTAAGTACTTTTTTTTTATATGTGCGTTTAGTCTTCTACTGAGTATTTAGACCCTTTGATATTTTTTTTAAAAAAAGGAAATACTTTTTGATTCCTACATGACCATATTTTGGTTTTACTTTTTGAATTAGTTTTCCAATTTATTATTATTTTATCCAAGGATAGATTAATGAATGGATTGTAAAAGCACATAATTTAAGTACCTAGATACTCGATTTTAACTTTGCCAAAAAAAAAAAAAAAAACTCATTTTTAAAGACACTAAGGTTGACCTTCATGTTGCAAATATAAAAGAATACATCCAAAAATTATAGTCTAATTTGCATTAATTCCATTATCTGATATAGAGATATGAACGGATCAAACTATTCGTGAATTATTTTAGTTCGACATGATATTTACTCGAATTTGATTTGAAAAAAATTGAGTCTACCTCAAGCTTGAACTTAACTAGATTAACTTGAATTATTTGAATAGTTAATCGAGTCAAGGCTAATCAAGTCAAGCTCAAGCTTCATAATGTTTAACTTGATTAGTGTGCGAGACTATACGAGCTCGAGTTAGATATAAATATCAGTCGAATTTGATTCGATTTTAAATACTAATATTATTATAATTTAAAAAAAGTATTTTTAAATAATTTAAGTTTAATTAAATCAAGCTTAAGCTTGTTTAGTATTATTTTGAGTCGAGTTCGAGTTTAAGATTTTAAGATTGGTTGATTTTGAGTCAAGAACGAACTTTAAAATTTCGAGTCAAGCTTAATATTATATTATCTTAACTTAACTTTACTTTTTTATAATCTCAATCTTATTGGACAATACATGTTCAAATTCTCTCTCTATTGCCATAAAATATTAAAGAAAAAAAGAAAAAGGTACTCAGCAGACTGTGCTTGCAATTGATCATGAAAAGTTACCCTCCGAAAGGACAGAAAATAGAACTCTTACATAATTTAATATCAATTACAGATTTAATGATAAATACATAAAAATGTTAAACAATTTACAAAAATTTCAATACTGTTAACGTTAAAAAAAAAAAAAAGGAAATCTCACTGCATTGTTATGTACGAGAAGGGTTTCTTGGGGAAATACAAGAGTTTTGTTTTGACCGAATTTATGTGACCCTGTCTCTGTCTCTTTCACTGCTTTCCTTTTACACTGCACTCAAGACGCTTCTTTCATGTATCACGTCGGGAAGATAATTTAAAAAGCAGACATATTACTATATTTTCAAGGATCCGAATGCAATTGAATATTACACGCTATGCCATTTGTAATGGAATAGATATGATATCTAAATATTAATAATTTTTTAATAAATATAAAATATACAAAATATGATAATTTTATTTTATTAGTATATATGAAAAAATATTATCAATACTTGCATGTCGTTTTATATATATACTTGTAATACCAAATGATTTTTTTCCCCTCTTTTTCCCTTTTCTAAACCGGATTTATTGAAATAGTTTTCGCTAGTTTTGCATCATGGTCGGTCCGAGTCATCAATGGCTGCGTTTGATTATTAGACCATTCGGATTGCGTGCTGAATTTTCTTTTTATTATCTTCCAGAAGGTATTATTAGACCATCAACGTCGTCGGTTCATGCTGAATTTTTCTTTTAGCTTGAAGCCAACGTAGAGGGAAAATAATGTCATGTTTAAAAAACCGACGACAAATGGTACATACATGATCCTATGTCGCCAAAACACAAAGGATGATTTTTATCATGCATCTGTAAGGTTATGAGTAGGGATTTGAAGTGCACCAAATCGACTGATAAATTACTCGAACTTGACCTAACCATAATTGGTTTGAACTCGAATTCAAGTGATAAGTAAAAGTTTTTTATGATTCGCTCATTAGCTCATAGGTTTAACCAATGATATAAAATTAATTTTAAGATTTAGAGCTCCTCTCTAGCTTCAATGTAAATTCAAATAAAATAAAGTATAATATTTAAAATATAGATGAGACTAAATAAACTTAGTTGAATTAAAGTTGTATCATGTCCTAAAGCAGCAGAGTTGTAACAGTCTTATTGTATAAACAATTCTAAGATAGAAGTTGACCTTACAACCACTATCTTAGACCTGATCTACATAAAGCGTTCATGACTAATCTGTTTTGAAATAAACAATTTATAATTTAAATAAATCATTTACCTAAGAAAATATATATACATTATAATTCAGTTATTACAATTAACTTTTACAATGTAATATATTTCTTAGTTATTACGTTATTCAAAAATAAAAAATTCTAAAATAAAAACTTAGACCTTAAAAATATATATTTATTCTTTAAATGTTTTTCCTTACTCCTCAAGATCCAGCAGTTATTAGCTTCAGAGTAGTTGTAAGCCGCTTCTTAGCTAGTACCTCTACGACGTCTATGGGGATGTGAGTAACTACAGCTCAATTAGTTAGGATGGAGGATTTAAAACTATATCATAAACATAATAAGGTTATTAACCAACTTATTAGGTGCAATGTACGTTCAAGCAAATGCCATCGCACGATGTTGTCCGACCCGTTGTGAGATTAGAGAAATTACGCCCGCTTTAATCAGGGTTGAGGAGTTACCGTTAATGCAATTGTTCACGACCAAACCCAGGCTTATGTAATGGAGACACCGCTCCTCCCTCGACTACTTTCGAACCATTGACTTCACCCTTGCCACGACCTCCTCTCCTGTTACTTAGTTCAACTAAGGATGAAGAATGGACCATTATACAATCATGCGCTATCCCTTTTGAATGGGTCGATATTTGGCCGGTGAATTTTAGGTTTCCCTTAATGAGTTGCCATGCAAGTCCGATAATGATTACATGTCATATATTTGATTAGGTTTAGTTTAGGATGATTAATCATTTCATACAAATTATACAATACAAGTTAGAACAACAAATAGAATCATAACATCACTCATAATCAAGCACATGCACACAACCAACTATCTAATAAGCACAACCAAGCATAATCTCAAGTCTTCAAAATATAGCATCGTATTAATCTCAATTTACCTGGACTCCTCGTTCACTCATTCGAGATCCAACTCGCTCAAGCTATCGTTGATCATCGCTATAACACAAACGTGGTTTCAGTTTTTTTATATAACTATTATAAGTTGGTTTTATCTTATAATGCATATTGTTATGTTTTGTTTAGGGTTTAATATATCCAGTTATCTAGGTTCTCAAATCTTTTACAATTATTCTAGGTTTGGGGTTAGGTTCGGGTTCAGTTTCCACATCGATTTCTAAATTAAGTTTTAGTTCGATTTCTAAGTACTGTTTTATACCTGAACTCTAAAAATTTGTTTCAACTCATAATGTGAAAGTAATCACATTACTTCCAGATATCCTAAATATTATCATTACTCTCAGTCAGTATTTTATTCCACTTGATACATTTAAATCTGTATTAGTGTACTGAATTTACTCCTAATGTGAGAAATTTTTATATTTTTCATATAATTACATAAATTTAAGTTTTTTATCAGATTTATTATATATCCCTATTATTTATATAATATCAATTTTTATCATAATATTTTTTATTTGTTATATTTCTAATAATTGTGTATTATGTACTATTACTTATTATGTATATAATACACATCTAATATTTTTATCACTTTAATTACCATCTCCCAACATCAATTATCATTTCAAAATGTCTAAATTTATTTTAAATCAGATTTTACACCTAATTATCCTAATTTACAAAATTAATTTAAAATTTACTATTTTCCCTATCATTTATTTACTACATAATTAACCTAATAATTACATCTAACACCTTAAATGTTACAAGTATCATACTTCATCAGATTTCAACATCTTAAAACATATAATTATTCACTAAATCAGTAATTAACTATTTAATTACTTAATTAACCTTAAATTACTTATTTTATGCCTCATTTTAAGGCTTAAAAATTATCTAAAAATTTCAAAAATTAATTTTTAAAAACAGGCTTCATAGCATTGTTCTATATCATCTAAGTAGTTTACACAAAAATTTTGGGCTCAAAACTACACTTTTAAGGTCATTTATTTCTAAATCGAAACATGCTCGGTTTTGCATGATTTCTAAAGGATCTTATATCACGGGACATGTTTTCATTAAAATAATATTTTTTCTAAAAACTACATACAAAAATATTTTAGAATAACAAGTTTTATAATTTTATAAGAATATTTACTATTTTTACAAAACTAGACAAAATCAAGATGGAAATCGAACTCACCGATTTGGATGGCTCCAGCCACTGTTGGTGGCCATAGGTGTATCGGCCCACCTGGGCGCTACCACCACCGTGTGGTGGTAGTGATCGTTCACTCGCAGCTGCTCGTCGGGTTTAGGTTCTTCTTTAAGGCCCTAATTGCACATATTTGAGAAATTTTTTTGAAATAAATTCAAATACTCACCATTTTGGCCCTCTCTATTTTTCTCACTCTCCAAACTGACCAAATGAGCTTCTGAAATTTTCTTGCTATTTATAGAGTATTAGGGAAATTATTGTGCATTAATTAGACAAGACAATTGCCTTATTTCTTCTTTTTTCCACTTTCTATTTGTTGTATTTTAATTGGTTGATTTTGTTTCTTCGATTCCAGATTGCCACGCCTCCATTCTGGATTTTTTCTTAATTAATTATGAATTTTCTTTAATTATTTATTATTATTTTAGCACATTTTACGTATTTTAAGTAATTACACGTATTTTTACCTACATTTAAATTCATATATATTACAAATAAATATTCCTAAATATTATTTAGGTTATTATATGATTTTTAGTATACATATAATTTATTTTTAGCGATTCGTTAGTTATCGGAATGTATTTTCTGCATTTTCGATAAATAACGAGTTATATACTTAAAATTTGAAATTTTTATATTCTTTTATTTTATTGCTTGTTTTCTTAGATTCAAACTTATATGATCATTTTACTAATATTTCTAGCTTTACTTATAATTTAGGTTCGATCGGATCTTTCAGCTAATTGAAACCCTAAGTAACTGATTGTGGGACTTACAAGTTGATTTCAAAAATCTTAATTTGATTGATTTTGAGTTTCAAGTTTTATTACTGTGGTGATTATGGTCAATTTTATGGTACCATAAGTAAATACGAGGTCTTTAATTTAGTTATGCTAGGATAAGTAAACAACAATTTAAGGAAAACAGTACAAATAGGTCTTATCTTTATAGATCATAACATTTTGATAGCAAAAGGTAATCCATCGTAATATAAGTAAACCAATGCCTTGCAAATGTAATTGGTCTTAGATTTACCATTTATAAAACTGCATATTTTGCAACAACTATATAAATCACCATGTTCCTTAATTTGACTGCAAACTCCTTTTGTAAATTTGGTCCAACTAGCTCATTAAACTACCACTACTACTTCTTCCTCTATTTTTACCGGTCATCCTAAATTTCTTTAGATACCCAAAAGTAGACTTGCAAGTAGAGTAAAGCAATGAAGTCAATTCACCTTTATGCTACTATAGAACCTTAAGCTAATAACTATAAATAGAGCCTTTCTTCTTTCTCCTTATTCGTAAAATTATTTTGATTTAATTGTGGAGAGAAAATTAACGATTTTCTTAAGAGATCATATGATATTTTTAATTTATTACCTTCTTATATATTAAATCTAATAAGTAAACTTAATCGAAACTATGATAAGATTTCAAATCAAACCAAATGGGAAACAAATAAATTTGATTGCTAGTCTAAATAATCAAAGGGCTAAACAAAGAACAAGAGATGTAAGGTGATTATAGAGTATAATCAAGACCTTCAAAGACCTTACTTTGGCAAATTGGAGTTTTGAAAATGAATGATAAAAATGGACTCTAACAAAAAAAACTAGGAATAAAAAGAAAACGTGAGCAAAACCTATAAGGAACAATTAAATGGGATATAAATCGAGTTTTAATCTATAAATCAAAATTTGAGCACAAAGACACTCATGACCAATGGATTGAATGGACTAAAGATTTCAATTGGTGATTCTTAAGAGGTTTGGTTGATTTAATCTAAGTATTATAGAGTTGAACCTAATCTAATATGGAGGATAAGAATCTATTAAGATTCAATCCACCGAACCAACATACCAATTGAATAAAACACCTTGTTGATAGAGTTAAATTACTAATAATGATTATTGCCTTCACGTAACTATAGGATCTGATATTGTATAGATGAATATACTACAAATAATTAAATAACTCATGCATTTTGCAGTTTGCTTAATCAATTATGCTTGTAATATAGTTATTCTATTTTCATCTTACACCTACATATGAAAATTGATAATAACCTAATCTTGTGTTAAATCATTGCATATTAGTTGTTGTTGTGGGTGTTAAGTTATGGAACCCAAGCAGTGTGTCACTTTTATGTACGTTACCATATGTCGGTCATGGCATGACTAATGATGGCCATAGAAGTGAGTTAGAAAAGTTGAGATGAAGTGACTTAGAATAGGTTTTAGGGAAAACACACGGGCAATTGCTGCTAACATAGGGCACAATGCGCAAATTGTGGGTCAACCAAGGATTGCTACCATAAGTTAGGGACTAGGATTGAAGTGGCTACTCCAAGCATCATTTGAAACCTAATGAAATGTAGGGTGGCATACATGGTCATATCCTTGACTACCAATGCTTGTATTGGTTTTCTTTTCTTTTCTTTGTGTTTTTTTTTTTATTTTCCAATTCGAATTGGTCACTTGTTTGGAAAATACTTATTTCCATTGAGACCGTTCTTTTAGTTAATAGACTTTTGCATAGAAAAGAGGACATTCGAGAGGATAGCGATGCTATTACACCTAACATCCTCTTATTTTTGAAAAAACACCCTAGGTGAGTTACCATACTGTTTAAGTCTAGGAGTGTGATACTTCCCTTGTTTCTCGTTTATTCTTAAGTATTTTTACTTGAATTTAAAGCCAAAGCCTCATTTGGACTCCCAATAATTAGAATGCAATAAATATTCCATGCATTGCATGCTTTGATGTAAAATCATATAAGATAAGTGTCTATCCATTTAAAAAAAAAAAAAACGTTTCAATAATTTTTAACAATTATTTTAATTAAAGCCTTATGAATATTAAATACGACCAAAACAATCTCATTAGACTGAATAGTGACTCTTAAATAATTTATAATAAGTCGTGACAATAAAGACCAAAGACCATATAATAGTGTTAGCTATCAGAAAAATCACAATCTAAGAAAAATGATATTATGTTTGTACATTCCATAGTTGTTAACAACTACCGCTAATGATGAATTGTCACCACCATTATTTCCTACTACAATCTATAGTTAAAAGCAACTAGTAAATAAAAATAGAAAAGAAACTATATTACACAGTAAGATGATCCAAACCCAAAAAAATAAAAATAATTCATATTTTTTCATATTGTACAATTCATGGTTCAATTTTAAGGATAGATTTTGTACAATTAGTAAGGTGGAACCAAATTGAAACAAAATTTTTATACTAAAAGTAGACAATTTTGTTTGCTCATGGTTTTGTGTGATAACAGTTGTGTAGTTTAATTCCCATCGTTTACTTAAACCACAATATTCTTTATGGCTTGATTTGGTTTGAACCATGAACTGATTTGAAACACACCAATTGCCTTATCCATCCTAATTAGCATAATCTCTTGTAATTATTACAAAAAATTAGAGAATTATTGAATAAAAGTTGCAACAAATAATAAAAACATTGAAGAACGTTTTCTACAAAGCAAAGCACCCTAACATTCGATTTTTCTTTTTTTCTTTTTAATTCCCCCTTAATCTCGGAATAATAATCCTTATTCTTATCCGTCGAAGCCACTCATGAAACATTGTAAAATTGATTTATATGGTGTCAGCTGAATGGCATGAGATCATTGATGTTCTAGATTAATTGCTAGAAACACTATTTCCTTTTAGTAGGGCAATTATGGGGTATAATTTCCGACACGATACGATGAGATTAACACATGAATATGACACAATCGGAATATATATACAACTCCATGTATCGAATGGAGTATTACATAGTGCGGGGAAAATTCTACCCTTTCCTTACCCAAAGGATAGAAAATTTTTCTTTTATACTTTTCTTTATTGAACTGTGTTTGTATTCAATTCATGCATGGTAAACTTCAAATGTTTAGAAACGTATTCCTAAAGATAAAATGAGAAACTCATCTTTCGATTATCAGGATAATCATAACTTAATTACATTATGGAATATGAAGTTTAATATAAAAATTTTAAGCTTGATGCAATAAATTGAACCAAGAACAAATATACTAGTTATCGCTTTTAAAATCAATAAGATTTTAGAAATAGTAGAAAATACAGTATTTCTTTACATTCAAATCTAATCGAAATCATTTTCTCACCTCAAAAACTGACAAGAATTAGCCTCGTTGGTTGTTTTATAGCCAAGAGTGCATGCTATTGACAATTTATCGTTTAAAATTCAAAGGACGATATTTTATTGTTTCTTGAAGAAATAACGAAATATTACACTTCATTACCTAGGTTAGGTATTTTACGTAAAGCCTAATACTGGAACAAGATGCTCTAGCATGCAATTTTTTTCCCCCTACATATAAAAGAAATATGGTTGAATGGACTCTGAAATTGTCACCTACACACCACATGTTATAGAAAATTAAACCCCTTTTCAGGTCCTTTATATAATATTATCTATTTTTAGATTTTTCTTCTCATGTGTTGAATCTCACATTGTTCAGCTTTGATTTCCGACACAGCATAAGCACGTGGTGCTCGAAAAAATTGAAGCAGAAAATCTTCAATCTCATGCATCGAATCCTGCCTATTCTAAATTATAAATGGGACACTTATTTATTTATTTTTCTTTTGGAATTTTGACCGTAATTTAAAAAAAAAAAAAAAGAATAGCCAGGAGACAAGGATACAATACATAGTACAAAAAATTAAAATAAAAAAAAAAGAACATAGAACAAATATTCCAAAGCAAAGTAGTCCTAAATCCTGATGGCAAATATCTCAACAATTCAAGTGTTCATTAATTATGCTAACTAGCACATACATTCCAAAGCTGAAAATGGAATTTGCAGAGGATACAAATTCCTGGGATTTAAGGCTGTCTCGAGTTATTTATGGGACCAAAATTATAAAAAGCCCGATAGTAAACTACCTAATAATTTGGAACGTGCCATGTCTCAAGCAGTTTACGGTGAATTTATAAAAATGGGGTTCGCACCTGTATTCAATAGGCACCATAAAGCAGAATATTACATAACTAGCTAGAGACTATTTTATGTAAATTAACTTCATGAAGACATCCCAAAAAGGAAGTTCTTGACGATCGCGTTGAATGTTCTTGCATCTTCAATTTGTGGCACATGCGACGTGTTTTTCATGATCTCTAATTTCACCTTCTTCCCTAGAAGCCTAATTAAGGTTGCCATGAAAATGCAATCGATTGTTAGAAAATGTAGGAGATAATTACGAGCAAATGAACTAATCAAGTCCTAAAAATTAGTCGGGGATTATATTTATTCCAATTTCAAGTGCTTTATTGAGTTGTATGAGTATCAAAAAGTTATATGCGTCTCTAAAGGACTATAATCTTTGATGCATCAAAAAGTAACTTGACCTTCACAAATTATATGGGTTACTTTTGAACATTTTCTACTAAATTGAATTTGATTTGTATTTTGAAGCTACGGATACAATTGGAGGTATGAATGAATCAAGGAGGCCCACAAGCCATTTAAACTCGCCTTGACATTTGTTAGTTGAATTCCATTAGATTCTAGTTGAGTTTTGTTTGTATATAAGCTTAAAATATCTGAATTGCTTACTGAGCTGATCTCGAATGTGAATTGATTTGGTTTAATAAGCTTGTAGACCTAATTGATCTCAAATCAATTACTTGAAGTATATATCTAGTTTTAACAAATTGAGCTAAATTTGATCTTTGATATAAATTTAACTAAAGGGAATACATTTTTTTTATAAAATAATTAACCCTAAACAAGCTTAGTCAAACTAAGTTCGAACTTCTTTAATAGCACTTCAAGTGGAGCTTTGTTTAAAAAATTTAAGCTCATTTGAATTTGATGCCATCAAACTCGGATTTGAATAAGATACAAATGTTTGGTTGCTAAAATTGGATAGGATAGGAGAAGTGGACAGTATATGTATAACAAATATAAGATAGTATGATATTGTTATATTATATTTAGTTTGTATAGTATTGGGCATGGATTTTCGTGATGACTCTTATTTGTTATACATAAATACTAGACTCTGTCGTATTTTTACATTTATATTTTTAATATTTTTTATATTTTTATATTATTTAAGAAGTACAAGTTCTAAATATTGTCTGATGTTTATTCTCTCAACATAGACTAATATTTATTTAATTGTATTTATTTTCTCAATACTTATGTTTTTGCTTAGTAAAGTCAAATTTTTTTATCATATTTTAGATGGAATAAATTTTGAATCTTTTATTTAGTTTTATAGATCCACTTTTTGTTTTATAATCAAGCTTAAATTGTAAATCAAATATTAGATAAAAAATTTTATTTAATCCAATCTCATAAATTTTACACCCCAAATGATACCTAAATGTAATTATCCTGTAAATGTTGTAATAATTTTGCGTTATATGGTCAAGAAAGTGTCTTATCTTAAGATGGAACTTCAGATAAAATAAAAGGAACAATTTGGAAGCATACCCTTTGAGCTCAGTTGCCATCTCCACGGGGAATAAATGGTCATGTTCACCCCACAATAACAAGACATCCTGCCAGTCAAATTGAGAAAACGATATTGGCAACTACATCAGTCACAACATAAGACAATTATATGTTTTCATATTACATACCATTAGGGGTATCCAAATGACATTTGTTGTCAAGACCAGACAAATACCCTCAACTAGACAAAAATTAATCATTACTAAATAAATTTCATTGCAGATATGTTTATTCAGAAACAATTTTTTTTTTCTTAAACTTAGATAAGCAATTTAAAAGTTTTATAAATTGACACTCACAGTGAATTGTTTTGTATGAGAAACATTTTTTGAACTTTTATTTTATTATTTATTGATATTTAACCCTAAAAAAGGAACGTAGCAACTAGTAATTTTAAGTGGTATGTGCTGATGGACATGTTGTATATGGTTAGGAAATGGATTCTCTTCGTTTATTTTTGTTAATATTTTTTTAATTTATTGCTTTGAAATATTGTCATGTGTAATTAATGATCGAAATTATAAAGAATATAATTACATCTTGACAATATCACATTATATTTAAAAAAATCTAGATGAACTTTACTTTTAATTTGTAAATGGAGAAAAATCGGAAGAAGCTAGCAGCTTTCAGCAGTTTATGGTGGTGTTTGTGTTTAGCTACCACAGGAGATAATAGTGTTTTTGAATTTGATTTTTATTTTGAGTTTTACATTTTCATAAATCATCCGTATCACTACCCTCATCTTCAACTTCGGCTGACCGGTAGAATTATACAAATAATTTATGAAAAAATAACACATTAGAAAATATGGTTACATATTTTTAGATAAGTACATATAAATTTATACAGTACATGTATTATTGAGGCAGGTACATATATGTTTATTGCCATATTACCTGGGAAAGTTCTGACAGTTTAGGATCATCATCCCTCCCAAGAGTGAGTCCTTTGAGAAGCTCCAACTTTTGCATCCTATTTTCTGTGTAAAGTTTCTGCAAACCAAATAATAAGCAATAAACTGGCCGGTTTAGGTGATATTTAAATAACGAATACTTGGTGCTTGGAGTTGTCTGAAAAACAGCCTGAATTATTTATGTTTACAGCTTGTTGGCCACATGGTCTTGTACTAACATGAATTTTTGTTAACTATGTGCAAAAACCTTAAAACTCCAAAACCTAAACCCTAAACCCTAAAATATAATTTGTGATAAATGGTTCTTCAGAAAGACGCCTGACCTCACATACATCCAAGATGGTCTCTAGAAAGATGCTAAAAAGAAAGATATATAAATAGTTGTAGTTGGGTGTCTATTATAAAATTCGTCAAATTAAAATAACAATATCAATATCTATTATTACGTGGTCTCTATAGTCTAGAAAAACCATTAACACAGACCATATTTTAAAACCAATTTATTATAGGGCCTCGGGCCCGGCCTAGTAAATGTGCATTTTCTAAAATGAGAACTTCATGTAAGCCCACTGCATTCATAATAGGATCATATGCAAAGTTAATTCCATTTAACGAAAATACTCACTCACTAAGAGTTCAAAATATTGAAAATTTTCTCGTTTTTTCAATATTGACCATATACTATACTAAAAAAGCAACTGTATAAAAAATAAAATATCTACCAATTTAGTATTTTAACAAGTAGCAATGAATATTCATGAATTTTTACGTATAAAAGTTTTCTTTATGTTAACAATAGATGATTGGAGATACCAACAAAATCTAATCTAAAGAACGAAAAAAATAAAAATAAAAAAACGGTGGACATTAGCAGGCATTTTCATATTCGTGGAGTCAGCATCATGTTTGAATTGCTTGATTCATGTTTTAGACTACCTTTAGTGTCCATGAAAGTGAAATGAAAAGTCATGAGGGCACCTCTGTAGGATAGGTAGCTGAACAACCATCTCCTAATATAAAGCAAGGTTGTATGGGCTATGAACTAACCAATATTGGCCCTTCAAGTGGACTGGTGAGTTAATGAAAAGTAGTCGAGGTTGGGAGTCATGAGGCTAATGCCCATTCGGGATAAGCAAGTCGTGGTTGTTGAAGACTATTAATTGTTTAATGAATGAACAGAACCAAATCAATGTTTTTTATGATTTAGAAAATTCTTGGGAAGCATTTTAAAAAATTAAATCTTATTTTAGAATTTTATTCTGCCCAAAATGAGAGACCATACAGTCCATACTTAATCGAATCATGTTCATCCCCATTCTCGGGTCATATTTGACCATTTGGCCCTTATCGCCATTTATTACCTAGCACGATGCACAATGGTACACAGGTACCTTTTTATTCATAAATTTAAAAAAAGAGAAAAATTAGGATAAAAACTGAAAAAAAAAAAAATACAAAACACCCAATAGTGGACAATACCTTCAATGTTTACAATATGCATAACGATAAATCTCGAAAAGCATTTGACACATCGATATAGAAAGATATTACTGATGACTCTTGTATACAAAGTATATAATACAAACTTCAAATTTGAATCATTATATTAATGACATTTACTTTAAACCGTAAAACCCTTCCATTATGAAAGCATAATATAGATGATAAAGCTATAATGACCTTCTAGGAACGCTATTCAGACATTGTCTATTTAACATTGTCTAAAAATGAAAAAGAATCTAAGTTTAGTACTCATATTTAACCCGTCATTAAATCTTTAAGGAAAGGTACATTATGTAATTCACTATGGTATATCGTACAATGAGACCCATGAAGTAGTATCTATTACGACTCTATAGGTTAATTTTCTTCTATCATACTTGTGTCGAACATTGCAATACCAACTTTTAGAAAAAAGAAAAAATTATGGAAGGGTATGCCGTATTATAATTGGTTAATTTCAGATACATAACCAACTCTATAAAATTCATGTATTGAGTAAAAATAACTTACAATATAAATAACTTTAAAAGATATTTATAATAAAATTTAAACTAAAATTATATTTAGAGATGGGTATTAAGCTAATCTCAAATTGTTGGCTCAAGGTCATGGTTGAATTGTGATTGACCTATAGAGAGATGGTTTTGGGCTGGTTCGATTATTGAACTTGTTTTTTTATTTTTTAATATTTACTTTTTTAAAAAATACATTAATAATTTCTAATAATATGATTTCCTTTCTTTTTTTTAGATGTATTAATTCATTAATAATTTTTAATTTTTTCGTTAACTTTCGACTTAATGTGATTCAAACTTTTTTTTTTTATTTTTTCCTCTTAAATTTTATTTATTTTCTCATATTCAAGTCATTAATATTTAACGAGTTTTATAAAAAAAACTTATATTAACTAAAATTGAATTTTTTATTTATCTTTAACATACAATTAACTTATGATCAGTCATTTATCATTATTTTAATGATATTATTTTTAAAAAAATTATCCTTTATTATTACAAATAAAATAATTTTGATATGCAATGATCTACTAGATATTGTCTAATTATTTTTTCTGTCTTAATAACCTTTCTTTTTTATTTTTATTTAATTGAATGGATGAACTGATTAGGTCGATTTATCGGTTCAATAATGGGCTAACCCGACGATTTGTAACTCATCGATTCAGGCAGTTCTGTAACCATTTGAACCCTTAGAATCTGACGGTTTGATTTGACCTCCTACAGACCGAACTGATTCACGGTTCGAAATCAGTTTTTGTCCAAGTCAATACACATTATCTTATCTATCATGATTTCCTTTTTATTTTCTTTCTCTTTTTTTCCTATCCGCGCTTGCGTCGTGTGCAGCCAAACTCTGTACCTGCTACAAGGCAAAAGACTAAAAGGGACCCGTTTAATTTAATGATGAACCTTCCAATGTACGAACCAACCGTTTTACCAATTTTCATGCAACAAATCCTGAATAGCACTTTGACAAAAGGCTCTATCTCCGGAAAAGCCCTAGAAATTTCACTAAGGTTGGTACATTATTGTCTGGAATTCATAAATAGTCTCATGTAATTGCACGTCCCAGGATTTATGTCGAAAACCCCATCCCTACCTAACTATCCCTCGAAAACAAACAGAAGAGAAGAGGAGGACGCGCACAGAATAAAAATATTTGTACTTCATACATTTTTTACGAATGGTTACAATATGTCAATTCTCAACCCTATATTATAAACCTCATAATAATATTTAATCTTTTATCGTACAATTATTTTGTACGTGACCCTACTATTATATCATACCAACTACTATTTGCTAAAGTTAATTCATCTACGCATATTGAAGTAATTCAATGTTTCAGCCATCGCTTTAGTTGAATTACGACCTTCCTTCGTTTTCTTCACAAGATCCTCATTTTCTTTTGCGATGCCTCAGGAAATTAAATCTGAAAAAATTGCTATCACTTAATCACGGTGGACTATTTTAAGGAAAGAAAAATAGGTGCATATATTTATATTTCTTTTTTTTTTCCTTATAAAGGCATATAAGTACTTCAAATGTAAAAATAGATATGATACAACCTTTTATAGTTTAACCTTCTTAGATTTCTTTTTCTTTATTTTTTATTTTTTTGCTAATTAGGTTACAACTTTAGAAGGAAGGATTTAAATTTTGGTTTATCACAATAAGAGATAAATGATAATATCATTAGATTATAACAGTTTTGACCTTTTTATATTTCCTTTATTTGTAAATTATCTGTGGTTTTTAAAGAAATGTAGGTGCATGAAAAGTCAACAATGCTTTAATAATCAAAATATTTTACTAAAGGTATCCTAACCTAAAGAACTCATTTTGAATTCTTAATTACATGTCAATTTATTAAGAAATTCCTTTTTATTTTAAAAAACCCATTTTTACTTTATCCTAAAGTTTCTTTAATAAAATTTTAAAAATATTTATATTATTTATAAGACTCATAACATACATACTTAAATTAAAAAAATATTATAAAAATACTCAATGTTGACAAAATTGCTAAAAAGGATGTTAGAAAAGAAAAAAAAAAAAAAGAAAAAAGAAAAGCGGTCCTCTCGGTTGAGGATCACACCTTTAACAAGCAATCCTCTCCAACGCTGAAGTGAGTTTCTTCAGCTTAGGAACCTGCGCCCAGGTCCTCCGTTGGGGATCGCCTAACCAGAGCGTGAAAAAATGCCAGTCCTTATCAAAGGAATTATCGTAAAGGAAACCTTGAAAAAGGTACTATGCACCGATCCTGCACTATGAGAAATGCTATTTCAGCTTATTTTAGTGGTTAAGGTTTTAACCCCCGTATTCGGTTTCAAATCTTATAAATTGTTGTTATTAAATATCACTGCCTTGACTCGCGATGGAAATTCACTACTTCCACTGATTTTATACTAAGAAAAAAAAAAAAAAAACCCAGCGTCATCATCATATAGCATCTGACTCGGATAATCATTCGAAGCAAATTTTAACTTATTAAATATGCTTTTCTTGTCTTCTTCAGAAAGAACGAATTATATTAATATAATTATCATTCATATATCATAAAAAAGGGGAGGAAGAAAAAAGAAAAGAAAAGAAAAGAAATCCAACTCACGTTGATAATGTCATTCAATAGGAAATCTGGTGCCATGGTGAGCTTCTTGTACACAGCCAAGTCCAACAAAGTCCTCAACTGCGAAGCATTTCCCGGCAACATCAACTCCTCAATCTTCTCCCGTTTGGCTTTCTTCAACAACGATTCATTGTTACTCTTCCTCAAATTCACCCCAGAACTGGCAATCACTACTTTTTCCACTTTCTCGGGCCACATCGTAGCCATGTGGTAAGCGACGAACCCTCCATAGCTCGTGCCTACCACGTGGAACTTGTCTAGCTTCAGCTTTTCCGCAAGTTTTCCTAGACAAGTTGCCTGAAAGACCTCGGTACGGTCCGACGAATTCGTTGTGGACCCCCCAAAAAACAGTAAATTTGGAACGTAAATGTTAAACTGTGATGCCAAGGCTTGGACCTGCCTACGCCATTGCCAAATGGCGATCGGTCCAAACCCATGGATAAGTAGAAGGTTGGTTTTATCGGGCTTAGTCGAGTCGGGTTTAGGACCCCATAATTCAATGATGGTTTTTGGTTCGGTTTCGATTTGAACCGTTAGATGGTGGAGGCCGGATGCCGTAAAGCAGTGGCGGACGTAGGATTCATAGAAAGAGACTAGGCTAAGGAATGGGAACATCCTGTCAGGTTGGTTCTTCTAAATGGTTCTAGGACTTGAATAAGGTAGGTGTTTGGGGGTTGTTGGTTTTTCGATAGGTTCGATGGAAAAAAATGTGGGTTAGGGTGGAAAAAAAGAGCGTTTGCAATCTACTAAACTTATTGTGTTGGTGGGAAATAAAGAGAGTGTAAGGGGGCATATAAAGATGATTCATGTTGACCTAAATTAGTACTTTTTCATTCCATATTATTAGAACCCGTAGAATAGACTAGTTTAAATTTGTACGAATGGATTTTCATGATTGTTAGATCATTTAATCTATCATCATTTGAATATTAAATAAGTATAAAAAATATATATCAACGGTTAGAAATGTCTGAAAATTTAAAAAAGAAAAAAAGAAACTATCTTAAAATGTTAGGTGGTATATGAAGGATAATTACTTATTATTTGATTTTAGTATATATATATATAAAATAAGGTGGCTTAAAACTTTTAACGAGGCTAGTAAAACATCACAATGTTGTAGTTGTTATTTGCTAACCGTGCTTAAGTGTTTGATTTAAATGTATGGTTTCGTACAAATTTGGTGTTGCGTTTAAATGGTTCAAAAGGTCGTAATTTCCACGTGAGTATAGAAAAAAAAGAAAATATTTGCTTCAAAATCTTAGAAGGGACTGATAACTGGGGCCAAATTGAAAAACATGCAGGTCATTATCGATGTAGGAGAAGAAACTAATAAAGTCGTGTATTGATCGATGAGATTTAGTAGTTTCCAATCAGATTTATTCAATGTTAATCTCCATATCTGATTTATTTTGGTGGAAGCACGAAATCTTGATATAACAAACAAAGTTACCAAATCAACCTAATTATTAAAAAGAAAATAATTCAACATTGAGTAGTTATTTAAAAATCACAATTTGAATTTTGAAAGTTTTCATATAGTTTCAATTTTTTTCAAATTACAAAAGCTCTTTTTAGATAACGAAAACAAGTAAAATTTTAACAACCCCTTTTTTTTATAATTAAAAAATTTAACCTTTTATTTTATAATTTTATATTTGTAAAGCATCCATATACTGTGAATTAATAGCGAATTACTCGATATTATTAAGTAGTTATTAACTCACCTTGTTATCAAATTCCTTTCTATATATAGGTGCATACAACTTCTTTTTAAGAAAAAGTATTTACGTATTTCATTAGAATCTAGGATATTATATATATAATATTTTTATCTATATATGCAATTTTTTATTGGTCAAAATAAAAACTCTTTCGTCCTAATTATCAAGTCTTTCTCCTGTTCTTATACGTTAGACTAGAATATAGATAGTGTGGCTAGAGTACTAGTTACTAGTAGAGTTGAACTCATAAGCTAAGTATATCCTACATCACCGCGTGGGTTCATGCCCAAAATCCCATAAGATACCTAATTAATAATCATATCCCAGAATTGAAAACAGATGCCTCTTTTAAATCTTCACCAATGTATTCAGACCATTTAAGGTCTTGGTTCACATTTTAATTAATAGAGTTTGACTTTTTGTAAAAATAATAAAGGAAAAGGAAGGAAAGATTTGTGGCTTTATTTTACAAAATGAGTAATAATTAGGGTAATGGCAAATATATGCTGTATATATCAGCTTAATAGACTCTTCATCTTTTATTTTTGAAATTCAACATCTAAGCAAATTTAATTTTTGAAAAGGTGCTTCTAAACCCCTTGAATTTGATAAAAACTAAAAGAAAATAGAAAAAACTAATACATTTTTAAAAGGTTACGTATAGAAAGGAAAAAAGAAAATTCCTGGCTTTTCATTTGTTAGCTTTTGAATATTTCTTTATATTAAATGTTACTTTTTCTTTATCTTTCATGTTCTTATTCTTTTTATTATTTCTACAAATTATAGAATGGTCAGGTAAAGGTCCGAAAAGCACGTTTTTTGATATTTAGGAAGTTAAGAACTTACTTAATGAAACAAATTATAAGGGTGTTTATTTACATTTCATGCTAATAATGTAATGGCATATACCGTGATTTCCATGTAAGCCTGCCCATTGAACAAAAAGACAAAAAAGGAAAAATATTAGACTCGTCTATTTTAATTAGGAGGGACAGTTTTCTTTTCGTGTTGAAACCGCAGTAAATGAAGTATGTGGAAACGCCGAAGAGGTTGGCGTTTATTGAAGTACGCACCCACCCAGAGCCAATTCTCCCACCAAACCCCCTTTTATTGAAGTCTTTTGAGTCATTCAAAGGTCGGCGGGGCATGTAGTTTAATTTCATGCCCAAGATCATCTAATGTACCTGTTAACAAATCTAAAATATTAACTTTATGCCTTTAAAAAAGAAAAAAATTTAAAGACACCCAAACATTTAAAAATGTCTACTTTCTCCATTCTTTTTTCACGACTTATCATTTTTTTTTTCATTATTTTAAGCTAAATATATGCATGGAAGGGATTATAATATCCAAAATATTCAAATTAAGGCCTGAAAAAGTTAAATGGTTTCTAAAATTTTGATGTTATCATTAGAACTTTAAAAGAAATGAGTGATTTGTAAATTGAGAAAAATTGAATGGAAAAAAGTGAGGAGATTCAAATCCAAAAGAAAAATACACATTCTTACAATGGACTTCAACCTGATAAGGTTCTATTTCAATGATTAAATAATACACTAGTCAATTTCGTATTTAATTACATGAAGACGATGAAAGGAATTGGAACCATCATATAAAGACAAGCAAAGTAGTTGTAATTTCTTAAAACTTCGACAGTAAGTGTACTTTTGCTCTATCCTAGAGTTTCATTATAGATGTTAAAAAAAATTCCAATCATATGGTTAAAAATAACTCCAATTTCGGTATGACTAGTGGTGTAACATGAATAAAGTATGCTCGAAGATTCCTCCACAACCATTTACTTAAGTTTAATATATCTCAAATGGATTTAAACTTGAATTCATAATACTCAAATAACTTATTAAATAGTTGCAATTCCAATCTGTTTGGCTCAATAAGTTCATAGGCCTAATATAATCAAATTAAGCTTACATATATTATTAGGCTTGTTCCAATCACACCTCGGACTTTAAACTTTAACATAGTTTAGTAAGAAGGAATGTGTTTTTATTGAGTATAATATATGTTTATCGATTTTAGAAAAAAAAAATTACATGATTATAAATTATAAAAAAAAATTACCAAAATATCGTTTTTATATTATATCTTGAAGACGGGATATTAATATTTGTATATGGTGACTATATTGTTCTCATTGTTTGAGGTATTAAAAAAGAAACAATTTTCAAATAGGGCTGAATGTAATATGGTGGATTTTAGAACTCTAATGACTTGGAAAAATAATTAGGCTCTTTTAACATCGGAACTAAATTAAAATTGATGAAAAAGGAATAACATGAAATCGTCCTTTTGATTTCAACGAATTCATTATGCTCGATACAATTGACTGATTTTTTCACATAGATATATAGAAGACAATGACATTAGTCTAACAATCTTGTAATTGTAATTCAAAGAAAATAAAATTTTGTATGCAGGGTTGTTTGAGCATATAGGAAAATTTAGCAAATGTTATTACGTTACTAAAAGAAAATGGTAAAGCAAATGTTTAGATAGCACCAGATATCTTTTGTTTCTAGGGAAGCAAATATAGTGGTCGACTATTTAGCAAATGGTAATTCTGACGAAATGGTGATGTTTATGATATTAGTAAATTATTAAAAGAAGAATTGATATCGGATTTGTGAAAGGCAAAACGGAATTCCCAGTAGGCATATAGCAAGCTAGGTCCTACTTTTGTATTTTTCTTATTACAGCTTTTTTCTTTTTTTCTTTTCTTTTTTTTTTAAAATATGAAGGGATAAATCATAATATAATTGGTTACTTTCAAGTACATAAATAATCTTACAAGAACTATATATTAGATAAGAATAACTTGTACCATATATGTACCTTAAGAAAAGTCTGTAGTGGGATTTGAATTGAAAACCTCATGCAAATTGTCATGAATATGTTTTAGATCTTAACCACTAAGCCAATCTCTTAAATGTCTTACAACTAATGTTAATTATTTTTGTCATCCAAAAAAACTCCAAACTTATAAAATGGAATTAGGACTGTTAAACAGATTACTTAGATTTCACATGACAACTATCATGCAAAATTCAACGGCAGGGGAAGGCTTAGTTTGGTAGATAGGACTCTTGGCATCTTAAGTTTATTATCGTATTAGGGGTATGATCTATACCCTACCATCAGAGTGTATCATGAATCACCTCCATTCATCATATATGTGTAAAAAAAAAAAAAAAGATTATTTAATAATATTTATTATAAAAAATATGAAAATATTGAATAAAAACTTATTGATAATATTATATAAACCTATTCACATGATGTTTAGAAAATATGAGTAAAAAATTTTTTTGGATTTTTATAATTACCCATGGAAGAAGCCTTTATACAAATTTACCCTATGATTTCTAACACATTGATTTAATTCATCCGTACTTTAAATTTACAAGAAAAAGATTAAATATGTTGAATCAAATATCACAACATGTATGATTTTCTTAACCTATTAAAACTTATAAACTATATAAAAAAGGTTCTTAAACCCCTTTCTTTTTGTAACATATTTTGCTAAAAGAGAAGGGAAAGAAGGTGGGGATTAAAAGAGAGAAATGGAGAGATTGATCAATCAAATCACATATAAATTACTTTCATAAATTTAGATTGATTTAAAATTTTATATAACTGTTTACATATCCTAAATTCCCACCCATTGTGCTAATGGAATGACAAATCTCTACAACAATAGAAATTAATAGAAAAAGACCAAAAGTACAAAATATATGGTTGTACTTATATTAAAAACAAAGTAATATGAAATTTTTACCTTTAATATAGTTTCCAAATAGTAACAATAAATACAAAAACACTAATATGTTTTAACAATAGAGAAAAACTAAAAGGCAAAGGCCAAGAATGCTCCTGACTCCATTTTTTATTAATTATAGGGGAAATGGTAGAATTGATGGGATATAATGTTTCTATCAATAAGTTTATTAATGTTAATAACAAAATTAATAACAAATAAAATCCTTGATTAATGAGAAGAATTGAAATACGTTATTCATGGTACATATATGATTAATGACAAATGAAAATTAAAAAAAAATGTAACCAATAATAACAACTAAAGCTGTATAAGTGGGTTTTAGCTCGTGAATTGACCCGTTTAACCTACTTTTTAAATGGGTTTGGGCTGAGGTATTTTAGTTTATTTAAAAAGTAAGTCAAATTAGGATGGTTTGTTTAACTTACGGGTCAAAGTAAGTTAGTTTGGATCGACTCTTTTAATACATTTATACCTTTAGCTTATGAGTTGGGACATTTAATTTACTAGTTAGTCCATTTAATCTACTTTTTAAACGTATTTAAGCTAAGGTATTTTTGTCTATTTAAAAAGTCGGTCAAATGACCTTGCCTCGTTTAACTTGCAGGCGAAAACGGGTCGGGCAGAGTTGGTCGGTTTAACTCATTTACACACCTCTAATAACAATGTAAAAATAATAAAGTGTACATTTTAAAAAACAATAATTTTATGCTAATGTGTCATTTATTATATTAATAAAATTTTGGTTTGACTAAAATGAATTATTGAAATTTTGTAATTATCAAAAGTAAATGTGATAACTAATAGTGGTAAATGAATTGACGATGATAGATAATGATTATATTATAATGTAGATATTTATAACTATATATATATATATATAATAGAATAAATTAAAATAATAAATGAACATTGAGAAATTCTTTTATATTCAAAAGATGGTGGTTATCTAGAGAAGAAAATAAATTTAATCTAACAATAGAAACTCAATGCTCTATAGATATAAGATGAATTCCTTACAATTCTAAAAATTTAAAATGTCTATTTTTTTTATGAAATAAAGTCCATATTTCATGGGTGATGGATATAGTATATATAGATGCCATATTACATGTAAGAAATTCATTTCTCCTCATTTGATACACTATATTCTTTACATATTTTTGCCTTTGTAATAATGATAAAAAAGTCCATATTTCATAAGTGCATTGTATGGACTAATCTTATAGATATAAAATTTATGAAGTATTTTGAATTTGGTGATGTTTTTGAGTGACCATAAATTAATATGGTATAGGCTAATAATTATACCGTTGGCAAATATACTATTTATTAAAAAAGCCAAGTAACAATTAATGTAACAAATTCAAATGATTGACTAAATTGACTATTTTATGGTAATAATGGAGATAATTGATGATAGTCATCAATGTTAAAGACATTTATAATCCTGATGAAATAATGTTAAAAAGGCTTGCAATGTAAAATCACAAATACTAAATTATGTAGGGTATTAATATATTAGAAGGGGTAATTTGCATAATAACAAAACGACACCAAACTCCTCCTATTTTTGCTTTAATAATTTAGATAATTATAATAATTCATGCGTCCCATACGTTGAAGAGAACATTTTTTTAGTGTTGATCGAAGCTTTAATTTGTCTAACGAAACCGGAGTTCTTTTTATTTATTTATTTTTCCTTCGTTTTACCGGAAACCAATCCCGAGTTCCTCTTTTTTCTTTTCTTCCCCCCGAATGAAGTTTCTCCTTATGCCTGAAGCGAATAGACAGTTGAGCATCACATTGGGCAAAGCGTATATTGCATGTTGATGTTACTTTTTGAAGGTATTAAAACGATCACGCCAGAACCAACTCTAACAACCCCCAATTGCCAAATCTCTTTCATTTTACGAGTTCCCACAACCTAACAAGATCCACTCTCAATAAAACTGGACTTCGATATATCATGTGTGCGTAACTTAGAGTAACAACTGCAGAACAAGACCCATTTAAAGTCGAGATATAAAAAATGGACACGTTATTATTGCAAGCACAAGGGGGACAAAAGGATGGAGTGTTTCCAGATCACAAAACAAGATAAACGAGAATGAGAATAAAGGGAAATAGGTTAGTGATATAGCAAATAATAGTATTGTAGATGATAGAGGAGGTGAGGATATTCTCTACTAGTGGTTAAAGACAAGTTGAGGTCATAGGCTGATAAGTGAATTGAGAGTCGGGCTTATCATTCCACATGTTTCCCGATTGTAACTAGTTCACCACCTACAATAATGATATGGCTTGCAAGGCTATCGGTGCCAATACGATGAGAATTAGAATGCACGATCGGGTTATTAGAATATTATCCAATATGAGGCTATGCTTGACAAAAAATCTTATGTCACTTGGTGTTTAAAACATTGATAGTTATTATTGGATTGTTATCACGTCATACAACCTGTGGGTTTCTTGAGATGCACGTATCGGTTGTCAAATGTATTGAGTCGTCTACCAGTTTGCTTATTTTGTAGGTTCCATAATTTCACATGCAACAACAGTTTCGACTACCATTAGAAGCAGATAAAACAACGTTGTGGCACATGCAGCTTTAGTATACAAGTGAGAAGGATACGTCATTGCCAAACAGTAGAGTTTCACTTTTAGGGAAAATTATTTTAAGCTGAATGTAACTGGGCACTGTATTTCATAGAAGCAAATAAGGTTAGCTTCAGGACAACGATTTACAAAACAAAGAGGAAATTGGATTACGTCCTTCTAGGTGTGTCAGATCCCACTCCTACTACTTTTTTTGGTGGCTACCGGTTTCTTTCCATGGTTATTGATGATTTTTTAAAAAGCTTTGCTTTGGCCCTTTAAGAGATAGGAGCAATGTGTTTAACCTTCTCAAATGCTTTTAAACTGGGAGATCGGTCAAAGATCTATCCAGAAAAATATTTTCAAAATTTGGTGGATTAGATTTTGATGAGTTTTGCCTGTATAGGGTGGAAACATTAGGTGACTCCTCAACAATGTGTTGGTTTCCATTTCCTACTTAGTTCAAGCTTAAAAAAGGGGCTCTTAGGGGTTTTACTTTTATGACAATTACTAACCTATGGGTAGTTGAATCACCGTATATCTACTTGGTTCTTATAGAGGAATCTATGAAGATGTGAGCAACTGCTGTTTAATAAAAGGATGGAGACTAAAGAGTATATAGAATATAAACTCAAGAAATGTTCTCAAGCAATTAGTTAGATGCAACTGAACAAAACAAATGCTATCTATAAAGCATTGTTCAGTCTATAATAAAATTAGAGAAATTGTAGTTACTTTAATTTAGGTCGAGGAGTTTTCAATATGATGCAACGAGTCACAATCAAATAAAGGCTTGTGCAATAAAGACAATGTTTCTCCTTAGACTATTTTTGGCCAAGCCCCCAACCTTAGCATAATCTTTTCTCCTATTATATAGTTCGACTAAGGGTAGTGAAAGACTAATGAAGCTATCTTTTCTAAGGACTAATATTTGATCGAGAACCCCAATCGTCTCCTAGTAGGTTGTAATACTTGTTAGTTTAGATTAGTTTGAGTTTAACTTACTTCAGTTTTTAAGGTAGTCATTATGTTCTAAACATTTCAACAAATAGCAGACACGAGGAGGAGATTTGTCATATATAGCTTAGCTAGCACAACAACACTACAAATTCTAGAGACACACATTGTGCACATCCATTTACTTATAATCAATAGAAAATATAAACTTTAATCTCTAAGTGCTTTTAAAATAATACTCCCAACTGCAATAAAGCATTTATCCTATCCCATAATTTTTTTTTAATGTCTAGGTTTTGGAAAAGTTATGAAAATGTTAAGGGTTTATCAAGATTTATATATGTATATATAGGTAGCTATACTTTTATTAATCCTATTTCCCCTCTCTTTTTTTCCCTAATTTTCGTAGAATTTCCTTTCAATTGTTTCGGGATTTTTGAGTTGCAAATGATCCATCTAATATCCCTCTTCTAATTTATAGAGGGAGGCAGTGACTTTCTAGGTAAGTTCATTATTTTTTCTTAATGTACTGTTACGACATTACTATTCAACATCCATTCACAGTCTAGGTTAATTATTTAGTTAAATTAGGATGTAAATTTACATATATTTTGAGTTTATGTGATTATATGGGTATTGTTATATAGTATTGAAAATTAGTGAGTCCATATATATATATATATAATATTGTTTCATATTATATCATTAATTTTAAGAACCAAATAATTTATCTCCTAAGTTTTGTTATACCTTGAAACTCAATTTTGAAGTTTTCAATAAATAATGAACTAAATCAATAAACCTAATTTTATAGTGATATTAACATTTTACTAGCCCATTTTTAGAAACCAAAGTCTACAGGGTCACTTGTTCGACCTTTTGTGGGCACCTCATAAATTTTGAGTCCATAGAGAACTTTTTCGAAGGCCCTAAATGTTAGGGTAAATGCCCTTATTAAAATTTTGCAGGCTTACATTTTTCACATAAATTATTGTTTTATTTTCATTGTAGAAGTGATGCACAATAGTGACTTGCGTTCATATCATCACCCTAAAGTGGCCATGCACCTATTTTAGAGTACCACGTCTTTGCCCCTGTATATAATATTTAAAATAAAATCAATCTATACTCATGTATATTATTAATATTAGTTTTATTTATGATATTTTATTAACATTATTTTTATTTACTCATGTACAGTATAATATAGTAAAATGAAGAAATTAAATTTTATTTTTTTACCGAATTCACGTTTTTCTATAAATCCTAAATCCCAATCCTAAATTCTATAGGATTTTAAATTATTTCCAAAAATCCATATCAAAACTCTATAAAATCAGATCTTATACAATTTTTACTGGATCATGTGAGTCAAGTACCCTATAGTGATACGCTTGATGGCATCCCTAGTGTTGATCTCAATTGGGCAATAAAGTCTTGACAATTTTATAACGTTTAAAGTACTTGTGTTTTGCAAATTTGGAAGTAGTTATGCATTGGTTGGTTTCATTATACAAGCTAAATTAGGGGAAACTAGAAAGGAACAACTGATTCTATGTTATACATGTGTCCATGACTAGTATTGGACACTAAAGTTAACAATGGATATTGGAATTACATAACAACTCAAATAGGAGACAGACATATCTGAGCTAAAAACTTCTATTGTCATGGTTTCTCAATCAGCCGGAACATGAAAGAATTAACTATGCCTACATTAAGAAGAATCCATGAAGATTCAAATAGCTTACAAAAATACTTAGCTTCGGTTTCCTCAACTGCATTCCTAAATGCATCCCCGAATGCATTTCCTTATACTGCCCAAGCCTAGGCTTTCCACATGCACCAACAATCAAAGCCGATACTAATTAGGTTTCTAAGTCAAACATCATTCCCATCTGGTTTTCTCTCCCAGCGAAGACCTATAGTAAAGTTTCTTCGTTTTGAATAAAATGCAATAAAGGTATCAATCTTTTTAGACCTAGTGAACAAGCGTTCGTCCAAGGAAGAATGTGACTTTTCTTTCCCAACATGTTTGCAAAGTGTGCATTAAACTTAATAGATGCATAAAAACGCTTGGGTTTTTCAATTTTGAAAAACATCAGTACTTAAGTGTTAAAAATTAAAACACAGTGAAAAATGGTGGAAGCATATGTACCTAAAATGCAAATTATCCTATTTTCGTTTCCCTTATCCCCTTGCATGTTATTGCTTATTATTCGATTCAATCACATACTTCTCTTCTAACATATTACGTGGTTGTTGTTTGATAAACTAGTGCCTTTGTGGATAATATATTTTAAAAACATCGAAAATGTTTTACATATATTAGTAAGATTAAAAATTAAAGTGGAAAATTATTGACGAGAGGATCAACCTTTGGAGTTGAATTGAAATAGTGAATTGAACTTTCAAGTGGTTGAAATAAAATATCAACGTTATGATAGGTGGCTAGTGGTTAAAATAGAGAATTATCATTACGATAAGTAATTTAAATAGAAGATTGAAATCCTAGTTTTACTTTGATTTTAATCAATTATATGAAATACTTATCATAACATTGATCCTACATATTAAACACATGAAAGTTTTGTTGTCATCTGAATTTTGCCAGTAGAGATTGTGTACTTTGGTCCTTGAGGGAAAGCTTGAATAAGTAAGAGAGAACATGGTTAGTAGGCATCAGAAGGGTTGTCTAGCATGACTATTCTGATACTTAAGTTAATGTTTGTGTACACAGAGAAAACAAGAAAGTAAGAGGGGTTGTGTGTATGTGTGTAAAAGTGTCTTATTTATTAGGTTTGATATCTATTTATAAGTTTAAAAGAGGAAATCTAGATAGATTTGTATTTTGCTCAATTAAGCAAGTTTGTGTTTTAAATAATATGGTTTGAGATTCTCAAAGGTGATGTGGCACTTAAGTTATTCCCATGAAGCGGCGCTTCCATAGTGTTCTTAGTATCCAAGATCCGAACTTCCCAAACAAACCGCCAATGTTCAAGGTGCTAATGGCATCTATGTCACAAGCCTAACTTAGGTATATGGATTGAGACATCGAACCAATTTACAAGAGGCCTAAGGATGGCACATGTTGGTCACACAATGGACAATCTATCGGGATCAGGATTTGGATTATCAAGGATCAATCATGCACCCTAATAAGAAGTCTCTCAATCCATAGAGGTTGGAATAGATCTTAAGAGCCCATGGTCCAGAAGTGCCATCAACAAGTTCGATTCTCTACTTGAATTATTTAACATTTATTCTCTATTTCAACTGTTTGAAAGTTAGATTATCTATTTCAACATGATCGCAAACATTGATCTTCTCATGTCTAATTGTCCCCATTATTAATTTGATGAATATAGAGATATTGCTAATCAACGTTTTCTTTATAAAAGTTGAATACAATTGCATGATGGGTGTTGCGTCGATCCGTTGACTGACCTCGGAAAGATTGGATATTGACACGGAGAAAACAAACCCATACCTAGGCATGCATGTCGGACGGTGATGAAGAAATCTTGGCGCTGCATGTTTTTTCCCTTGCTAATTATGGTCATTATTCTTAATTGCTACTAGTGCATGCATACACACAGAAAGAGAAAAAATGCACGGAAGAAAATTTGAGGATATTCATCATATTGTTGTTATCTCAATGTTTTACTTATACCCTTGAGAATTGTTGCAGAAGAAATGCCGTACTTATAGGTCATATAAATCATAAGGCTCATATGTTTCGATCATATATTTAAGGAAACAAAGATGTAACGATAATAATAAGCCACGTGTCTATATGAGTAGCATATAAATATTAGTAATATTGTATAAATCTTCAAAAACTATTGTTTATATTTTTCACATGTTCGAATTTTATTAATACTTGTATGTAGGGTTAGCAATTTATGTTATTATATCGGTATCTAGTATTCGTGTCTAAACGAATTCATATATGAAAAACTTGTAAAAACCAAAAAAAAAAAAAGTTGGACAAGATAATATAAGAGCGTTAATAATTGCAATATTAACGGTTGATTAATTAAAACTTAGTTTCTGTAAATATTGAGTAATATTGAAAACATTATTGCTACATATAAATGTAGTAGTAAATTCCACTTCACAATTGAACTAAAACATCTAAATAAAAGAATTAATAAATTAAGATTTCAACAATGTACAAGAAAATACAATAGTCAACATAAGCTTAAATCAATTCTTTAAGAAAAGCACATAGAAACATACATACATAATAAGAATAGTTACTTAATGAACTTTTGATACTATCATTTCAACATACATAACAAACAATATAATTTAACTAAAGCATAATGATGATGATGATGATGATGATAAATAATAATAATAATAATATACACCACTCTAAGATTTAAACTTATTGATATCATTATAAAATTAATAATAAGATTGTATTTGTAGGTTATTTGTAAATTTTAACCTATTGGATATTAAAATACAACACATGATATACATTGCTCTAAGATTTAAACTTATTAATTCTTTATCAACAACACTACTTAGACAATATAAAATGAATAATAATAGTTATTTATTTATTTTTGCCAACAAACAAGTGATTTCATTATTTAACTATAATTACATATAGAGTTCATAGAAAATACATCAAATGGCTCAATTGTGAGTAGCTCCTGGAGAGAGAACAAGGTGTTTGAACACCAATCATAGGGATATATTCTTGATACAAGGTAAGCATACATATCAAATTATAGTAAAATAGATTATGAGTTTGAATGTCGATTCTTTAGAGACCCCAAATACTAGTATTAACTTTAACTTTATTATTTAACCAAACAAATTTAATTCAAGAACTCAATATTTTAAACTAAAATTTGTTGCAACTAATTAATTTAATATCAAGAGTTAAATAAGAAAGCAAACTATTAAAGATTAACTTCAAGAATCAACATTGTACCTAAATCTTGATTCCCTAAATTTACACATGCAACTTTTCTAAAAATAATCTAATTAAATCTTTAATTTATTCTTGATCGGGAGAACTCTCTTCTAAAGTTGATAACTTTCTTAAGCTTATTAATCCTAATTTTTAAATTACCTAATAAAGTCTCTTCCCTATAGTATAATCCAAGATCACACTAACCGTACAGGAAATTCTCTTAAAAATATAAGATTAAAGATAATATTATATTCTTAAAAAATCCTACAATTTATCTCTAACATCGTATAAACTTTTATCAATTATACTGACCTAATTATACAAGAAATCTCTCAATCTCCTCATATAATATCAAATTTAAATTAATAACTTGTAGAATTATGAATCTAAATATGTAAGAACACATAATTGATTCAAAAGAAAACAAAGATTTTTATTAGATTTAAATAAAATCAATCGTCATATGCAAGATATCTAAGTTCGCAAGACCTAATGATAGGGATCATGGGTTGATCACACGTTCCCGAGCCCGAAGGCTTACTCAATTGGTTTTCTAAGCTATCTAAGGTGAGTTAAATACCGAGGAGTAGCACATTCCCCAGATTGCTCTACTGAGTTACTTCACCTTCTACATTTAAGAAGCTGCTGAGGTGAGTAACCAAGATGCTAAGTCAACCCCTTTGAAACACTCCTATCTGAACAACAAATTAGAGTGTTACCAATGACACTTATGTTGAAGACGAGCTGATAATTGTTAGGAGCCAAGCACTCGAGGTTGATCCGAAGATAGGTCATCAATAAACCTGCCCCTATCCGATCCCAATTGTTCGAGCTATCAAATTACTAATGCTGACCTGATTGAAGTCGCCCCTGCTCGGCCCACAATGTTATTCGGACTATAAAATGAGCAAAATGATGTATGTCCTACCTTTTTCTAACATCCATACAGTCTTTTCTACAACTGGATATTCTTTCTACACAATTACATTGATGCTCCTGTAAATTATTCCCCATTTTCTTAACTAGTAGGAATCCTTTTTTGTAATTTACTTTAACATAAGATTTACCCTAATTGGGTCTTATAAATTCTTGTATATTGTAATGGCCGCAACAGAACAATAGACTTTGAATCTTCAAACATACCCTCTTAAGCTAAGTATTCCTGCTGTTTACTCTTGAGCTATCCTTATCTAGCTCATTGAGGGTGAGCTAATGGCAAGTGACCTCCAACCATGCTTATGTGTCGTATCAAGTGTGACTCGAGTTTATGTGAGGCATGAGTATGTCATATCCATCATCGATGCACGGGAACTCTTTACTCAATCTTTGATTATCATTTACTTTTCAGGCCATCTCGTGGTCTGAACCTATCCTTTGGTTACGTCAGATACCAAATGTCATGTGTTCATCCACACCGGACCGTATTATCCTAGTATTAGAGCCTTGGCGACATTCAAAAGCTGGTTCCTACTCCCTTGTTCTCTAAGTGATTTATTACTGGTTTTGTGTGTTCGAAGTTCTGTTGTTAACATTAGTAGTTTGGTAGGGGAATAGTATTGAAGATAATCGGTGCTTTGTTTTCCTTTGTTTCTTATACATAAAAACAATGTGTGGTTGTTTGCTTATTTAATGTGTGTAGTTTCATAAGTGCTGGAATTATTAGTTATTGTTCTGCTATTGTTATTCGGGGAGAGAACTTTGAGTGGTATTTTAACCATTAATCTTATGAATTAGCCACCATTGTTAGATTCGAGTGTTCAAGGAACTTTGGGAAAGTAAGAGAGTGCTGCTTGAAATAGTCGAGGACAATAAGGAAGCTTTACACCTCAATCAATGGGTGACTGACTAGATAGGCTCATTGACCTGCTAGCTAGTTTAGTGATTGTTATCAACGAAGATACATAACAAGCTAGAAATAGCCCAAATAGAGGACGTGAGCAATGAGAGAGAGGCGATGGTCAATTTGGCCAAGTTAATACCCCAGCTCGACCACCCCAAGCTAAAGGAATGTGAAGGGTTGCTAGGTGTAAGCTAGCACTCAAAGAAATCAAAGAATAAGAAGAGAAAGGAGATGATGAAGCAGAAGAGTACTATGAGCCTGAAGAGAGGAATGTCCGAACCCCTATAGTTAAAGGGTTAAGGATGCGTATTTCAAGTTTTTTTGGGAGTAATGATGCTAAAGACTACCTAGATTGGGTAGACAAGATTGAGAAGAAATTTGAATGCCACGAAGGACACAATAATGCAAGGGTTAGATTTGTTGTGTTGGAGTTTATTGGTTATATTGCCCTATAGTGGAAGAACTTGTAAGTCACCCGAAGAAAAAAAGGGGAATGAGAAATTAGAAGTTAGGATGAAATGAAGAGAATTATGAGGAGAAGGTTTGTGCTGAGCTATTATTTGCAAGATGCCTTCAAAAGATTATAGGAGCTAAGGCAAGGAGGATCAACTGTTGAAGCTTATGTCAAAGAATCTTAGATGTTAATGATCCGATGCAAATTCATTGAAACAAAAGACCGAATTGTATCTCAACATGTCGATGGATTAAGGTATAAGATCAAGATATCCTTGAAACCATGGATATTAGATCACTTAACTACGCCATCCAAGTCGCTTGGAAGATAGAAAGGCACCAAATAGGAAGGTTATAACCACCTGTCAGCCGACCTGGTAGTAGTCAATCTATTCCGAGCAAATTTGTGTGAATGAAACCAAGTAAGGTTGTTGAGACCTAACCTATTCAAACTATTCGAGCAGAGGATAAGGGAGTCCTGGGGAAGTTTAAGAAAGGCCAAAGTTCGAGCAGGAAGACCAGTGAGATCAAGTGTTTCAAGTGTTAAGGATTTGGACACAAGATCACTCAGTATCCAAACAAAAGAACTATGGTGATCTAAGGAGAGGTGCTGATTATTGAAGTAGATAGTACTGACACGGAAGTAGAGAAGGAGTAGACCGAGTTGTTTGAGAAGGATGTTATCTACAGTGAGGAAGGCAAATTTATGTCGGCTACTCTTGTGTTGAGAATGACAATGAGTGTCAATCTTATACCCGAGGATAAACAGAGGGAAAAATCTCTTCCATATTGAATGTAAGGTGAATGAGTCATTGTATGCCTTGATCGTTGACAATGGGAGCTGCATTAATGCAGCTTCTACATTTATTGTCCAATAATTGAAATTGTCGACCAAGCCCTACTTAAAACCTTATAAGTTATATTGGCTTACTGATAAAGGAGCCCTATAGGTGAACAAATAGGTATCTGTATTAATCTGCATTGGCAATTATCGAGATGAAGTGCTTTGTGATATATTGCCCATGAGTGCATCCCATATTTTACTTAAACGACGTAGATGTTCGATTAATCGGTGATATATGATGGAAGGAGGAATACATGTTCCTTAGAGCATGAAGGCAGGAGGGTGAAATTGAGTCCTATGAATGTTAAGCAAGTAAAGATTATGCAGTCCTAACTTAGCCGAACCCTGAAGAAAGAGGTTTTAGTAATGACTCGAGTTAAGCTGAAAAGAGAGATGGAGCTTAAAGGATCAACCTATCTATTGGTCCTAAGAGTACTGAAGATGAGGTCTAAAGGGGAGGGAGCAACCTACTAAGGTAAAATCCTTACTAGAAGAGTTTGCTAACCTGTTTCTTGATGAGCTACCACAAGGTTTACCTCCCATCCAAAGCATCAAACATGCAATTGACTTGCAACTAGGAGCTGTACTGCTAAATAAGCCTACCTATAGGGTAAACCTTGAATAGGCTGCTGAGCTATAGAAGCAAGTAGATAAGCTGATGAAGAAGGGGTTTGTGCACGAGTCCTTTAGCCCTTATGCTGTGTTGGCTTTGTTGGTGACAAAGAAAGATGGGTCTTAGAGAATGTGTGTAAATAGTCGAACAATCAATTGAATCACCATCAAGTACAAGTATCTCATATCAAGACTTAATGACATGTTAGATGAGTTGAGCTAAGCAAGAGTGTTCTCTAAGATTGACCTTAAATTGGGATACCATCATATCTAAATGCGCAAAGGTAATGAGTGGAAAACTACATTCAAAACGCTTCATGGATTATATGAATGGCTTGTAATGCTGTTTAGACTGTCTAACACGCCAAACATATTTATGCATTTGATGAATCATGTGCTTCGAGAATTAATAGGGAAGTTTATCGTGGTTTATTTTGATGACATCTTAATATACAGCTCTGACCTGGAGACTTACCATAAGCATCTCCGAAGAGTCTTTGCAAAACTCCGAGTTGAACAACTCGACACCAATTTGAAGAAGTGCGACTTTTGTCGATCCAAAGTGATATTCTTGGGATTTGTTGTAAGTGGTGGTAACATATAAGTTGATGAAGAGAAGATTAGAGCGACTATCGAATGGTTAATGTCGACCACTTCAGCTAACATGAGGAGTTTCCACAGCTTGACATCATTTTATTGCAGGTTTATAAGGAATTTTAGTACGATTGTAGCCCCACTTACCGAACTCTTAAAGAAGAATGTTGAATTCGGATGGGGAGAGAAGTAATAGAGGAGTTTTGAGGAAGTAAAAGAGAAGCTAACTATAACCCCTGTCTTAGCTTTGCTAAGCTTTGACAAAGTGTTTGAAGTAGAGTGTGATGAGTCCAGACTAGGCATAGGTGCCGTACTGATATAAGAAGATTGACCTATTGCTCACTTTAGTGAGAAGCTTCGAGCAGCTACACTCAACTGTTTTATCTATGATAAGGAGTTTTACTCCTTAATCTGAGCCTTAACAGTATGGCAGCATTACTTGTTACCTAAGGAATTTGTGATATACACTAATTATGAATCCTTGAGATATCTGAAGAGCCAACCCAAGTTATCTTGGAGATAAGCCAAATGGGTTGAATTCATGGAGGGATTTTTTTATGTCGTGAAATACGAGAATAGGAGGAACAAAGTAATAGTCGACACCCTATCGAGACAACATTCTCTCTTGACCAAGCTGCAAACCAAGCTGCTTGGTTTTTCAATAATAAAGAATTTGTATGTTGAGGATCTACACTTTGGTTTCATCTATGCTAGGTATGAGGAATGACAGATACTAGATGACTATCATAGGGGGGGCAAATACTTATTCAGGAAGAGGAGGCTATGTATCCTGACTTATTCCATGAGAGAAATGCTAGTACACAAGGCACATGGAGGAGGATTAATAGGACACTTTGGCTAGGGCTAAACCCATGATGTACTATCCTCAAGATTCTTTTGCCCAAGAATGATAAGAGATGTACAATCCATATTGGAAAGGTATGTGAACTACCAAAAAGTGAAGAGCCGAGCCAAACAAGGACACTATATCCCTTTGCCTATCCTCACCAAACCATGGTTTGAGCTAAGTATAGACTTCATGTTAGGGTTGGCGAGGATGTCTTAAGGGAAGGACTCCATTATGGTGGTCGTGGATAGATTTAACAAGATGGCACATTTTGTGCCCTATTCCAAAACTAATGACGCTTTGGCTATCTCTTTCCTTTTTCTATAGGAAGTGATCAAGCTTCATAGAGTACCCAGAACTATTCTTTCGAACCGAGACTCGAAGTTCATGAGCTACTTTTGGAAGACACTATGGAGACGAATGGGAACCAAGCTATTGCACAACATATCTTGTCATCCATAGACTGATGGATAGATCGAGGTTCTTAATAGAATAGTAGGAACTTTACTATGGGTTGTTATCAAACGAAACATAGCCAATTGGGATTTGTTCCTGCTAATCATTGAGTTTGCCTACAACAGGACCGCCTACAGTGTAACAAACTAGTCTCCCTTTGAAGTCGCCTATGGGTTCAACCTCGAACTCTTGATAAATCAAGTACCCCTACTAAGCCTTGATGATGACCTACTAGTTGTAGAGAGAGACAAAGCCATCAGAGCCATGTAGAGCAGTTAAGTTGAGCTACTGCCAAGCTCGAGAGGCAAGGCCAAGGATGGAAGAAAAGAGAATTCCAACCAGGTGATTTGGTTTGGATCCACCTCAACAAGGAACGGTTCTCGAACTTGAGGAAGAGTAAGTTATCTCTTAAAGCCAATGGACCCTTCAAAGTACATAACAAGATCAATCCTAATGCATATAGGATTGAACTACCTGAAGGATATGGAGTCTCGAACTCCTTCAACATTGCCAATCTCCACCCGTATACTTTTGAAGATGAGCAACATGAAGCTAAGCCAGATTTGATCCCAAATCTCAAACAGCCTAGAGGGGATGATAAGGATCGTGGGTTGATCATAAGCTCTCAAGCCTGAGGACTTGCTTAAGTGGTTTATTGAGTTGTTCGAGGGGAGCTAAATGTCGAGGAATAGTGCATTCCCTAAACCGCTTTGCTAAGTTACTTTACCTTTTACATTCAGGAAGTTGTTGAGGTGACCAACTGAGATGCCAAGTCGACCCCTTCAAAACACTCCTATCTAAACAACAAATCAAAATGCTGCTAACTGCACCTATGCTGAAGCTAAGCTAACAATTATCAAAAGTCGAGCACCCAAGGCTGATTTGAAGATAAGTCGCCCATAAACCTACCCTTGTCCGATCATAATTGTCTAAGCTGTCAAACTGCTTATGCCGACTTAATCAAAGTCACCCCTGCTCAGGTTGTAATGTCATTGGGACCACAAAATGAGCAAAATGACACATGTCCTACCTTTTTCTAACATCCATACAATCCTTTCTACAACCGGATATTCTTTCTGTACGATTACATTAATACCCCTATAAATTGTTTCCCTTTTTCCTTAACTAGTATGAATCCTTTTTTGTAATTTACTTTAACTTAGGATTTACCCTAATTAGGTCCTATAAATACTTATACATTGTAATGGTCACAACAGAACAGTAGACTTTGAATCTTCAGACATACCTTCTTGAGCTAAGTATTCCTGTTGCTTATTCTTAAGTTACTCTTATCTAGCCCATTAAGTGTGGACTACTGATAAGTGACCTCTAGCCATACTTATGCATCATATTAAGTGTAACCCGAGCTCATCTGAGGTGTTGGTGTGTCATATCCATCATTAGTACACGAGGATCCCTACTTTACCTTTAACTATCGTTTACTTTTCGAGCCATCTCACGATCCAGACCAATCTCTTGGTAATGTGAGGTACCGGACACCATGTGTTCATCCACGCCATACCGTACCACTTAGATACTATAAATCTACTCTCTATACAACATAAAATAGCAAATTAAAATCAAGGAATAGAAAAGAATAGAAGAAAATATCATAAAAATCCACAAAGGTTGAATCTTGAGTCTTTTCTTTGCCTTGCTCACTTAAGCATTCCTGCTTTGAAAAACTCTTCAAAAATTTGTGTCTAATCTGTTCTCTTTCTTAAATAAACCTTAATAAGGCTTTATATATGAAGAGATAAAAAAAAATAGGTGAAAAAGACACGACTGTGTCTTTTGGTTATGTCCTTGGCTATGATTCATGGTTGCATTTTTCTTTTTCTTTTTTAAATTGAAAACAACACGATCAAGGATATAGTTGTGTCCTCTACTGTAACAATTGAAAACAATCTCTAAATTTGCCTAAAAATGACATAGTAATGTTGTTTGGTTGTATTGATTTTCAAATCTTCATAACTTACTCATTTTAGTTTTGATTTGAATGAAATTTATTTCTATCTTCTTGTTTTTTTATGTAAATCATTTTAACATCTAGAAAAAAAAATTTTACCCAATTAAGTATCATTTTCTAAAATCAAAATTAAATTGCAAGGGAAAATCATGAAAAATCACTAATCAAAGTATAACCAATATGGAACTCATCAATTCTCTTCCCAAAATTGGATGCTACCCAATTTGCGACAATGTTAGCAAATTGCTTGAAAAAATAAAAATAAAAATAAACATCACTTAAAGACTCTAATAAGGTAATAATCTGACAAATAAAAGGCTTTGAAGACCAATGGGCTTAGGCTTTATAAGAAGTTAAGGCTTGGAATAATAGTTGACAATCAGTCCCAAAAATAATATTCTTCTAACCCTTTGATGCGGCTAATTCAACTATTAAAATAAAAGTTGAAGCTTCTATAGCCTTGGATTAGGGGATAAGACATAATCTGCTTGGCTTGCAATTAAATGACCATGCATCTTACCCAATATAAAGGCCCGATCCACGATCCATCGAAACTAAGCTTAATTAGATCACTACCTCTAGTTGGATCACATATATGCTTAAGCAGACATTTCCTATGCGATGACAACATACCATGCCTTTTCAAAAGATAGGACTGAGAAGCAAATGACTCTCTTACAAAATTTTGACACGTCGTGCTTTGAGATTCACACCATACTTTAGGATTAGCTCCTTTAATCCCATTTTGAACAAAACTACAACCAAACGTTACCCTACTGTCTTCCTCCATAACCTCCTTATGAACAATACCATCATCCTTGCTATGTTGCATACATAGATCTGACCTACCTTCTTGCATCTAAGAATTGTTACTAGCCAATCAGTTTAATATTTAAAAAGCAAAACTTTCTTCTACACCATTGCTTCCTTTCAGGGAACCAACTCTTTAACTTCAAAACCATATTCAAAGGAGTGTTTTGTACCTATATAGGGTAATTTTCGAAAGATATGATGAAAATGGGCTTATGGTGGAAAATAGTAGGTGAGTGGTGTAGGGAAGGTATGCATGCGCACCTTTAATACCAAAAACTTTTAATAAAGAAGGCATGTAGTTGTATTGTGCCTCTAGTTAACAAAGAAGGCGCATGAGTGCTATGTACCTTCTTTGTTAAAAAGAAGGTGTAAATATACTATGTGCCTTCCTTGTTAAATAGAAGGCACAAATTTATTGTGAGCCTTCTCAACCCATATATATACTCCCAATTTTCGAGAGCACCATTCATTCTTACTTCCAACACTTTCTAAGATCTCCCACACTTTTCGATTTCCACTCTCCAGGCGATAGCATAACCCTATTTTCTCTACCGATCTGTAATTAATACTTGTCATTCCTTTTTTTTGCATTAATTTTTTTAATATGCAAATTATATTGTCAATATGCTAGCATTTATATTGTCCATGTGATATGTTTATGTTTAATATATTGTCTATGTGCTAGTATGTAGTTAGATAAGTCGTAGTAGTAACATAAGAAAAGAAGGATGCCACCCATGAATTGTAGATGATATTACATGTACATTGGCTAAGCATGCTTATACTTGCATTTATAGTATGTGATGAAATGTTCCATCAAGAAGTGAAATTGTGTGAGTATCATAAACTACCCAAAATTATATGAGCTTAACTCATTTTTGAATTGCTAGATGAATAGTTCGACAATAACTGAGTATGTGAATAATTATACTTGTATTTATAGTACGTGATGAAATGTCCTACCGAGAAGTGAAATTATGTGAGTGCCATAAACTACCCAAAATTATATAGGCTTAACTCATTTTAGAATTGCTAGACGAATAGCTTGATAATAGCTGAGTATGTGAAAATAATTATGTATGCAGGAGAGAACATCGTGAATGGAAGTAACCACCTGCAATAAGATAAGGACCCGATGAAAAAGTTGAAGATGAGGAAGGATTAGAACTTTAGCCATTTCCTCCAGCAGATTTGTGCAAGTATTGGGGTTAAACCTACTAGAGTTGAGCTTGTATACTAATACACTTATTATTATTGGGGAGGTGTTTTGTTAACTCTAATGGCCATAAAGGACGATGATGATGTGAAAAACTTGATTGAAATGGCTAAGACATTTGGAAAAAACTGGATACAAAAGATATATTTTAGGAGTTCCGATTAACCAAGCCAGAGTACTGTCTAAAACACTTTATTAAGAGACCCTTCCAATTACCCTCTATCATAGGTCTAGCAAACTCAAGAAGACTTCCCTATGTACGAAGGACATGACACTTTTCCAGTGGACAAGACCACCCTTGGAGAGGGTAGTATGAATGAGGCAATCAATGAAAAGGAACTTGATGTAGAGATTGGATCGATCTTACAAGATGAGTCAGGCTACAACCCTGATGAAAAGTTGATTCCCATGGGACTTGTCAATGATGATGGGGGGGATCAGTTGGATACTAAATTTGGGTTAGAAGAACAAGTTGTAGATGTAGAAAGCACTGTAGATGTAGAAAACACTGTAGATGATGCAGTCATGTTAAAATATATATCGAGCAGCATCTCACCTGTACCTCAGTTTCCCACTAACTAGGGGACTCGGATACCTCCTCAACACAATCAAACTGAGATGACAACATTGTCAGTTATAGATCTAGTTCCATACATAAACATTGGTGGTGGTAGTGGTTATATAGTATTTGAAGAGGACATAGAGGCAAAGAGTAGTAATTAAGTAGATGACATGGATTTGTTTGTTGGACAACGCTTTAGCATAAATGATGAGTTTATCGATACTATGAAAAGGTATCACATCGATCGCCATTGAGACTACATAATTGATGAATCAAAATCATACCACTAGGCCATTCATTGCATAGAGAAGGACAACGGGTGCAAATGGAGGCTACAGAGCATCATATAAGAGGTCAATCTAGCTATTCGTCATAACAATTCTTAAGAGACCACAAACATATGTCAATCCTATTGTAACGCAAGACTACAAACAAATCGACAGTAATCTTATGCTAATGATCTTTCCCCCCTTTTACAGTGTCGGCCGAGCTGCATAGACAGCTAGGGTGCCACCGATTTGCTTCTAAATTGTTAAGTTTTACTTTTTAGATCGTATCATCTGACAATTTAGAGGGTTCCATATGGTTTCAATGGATGTTAATATGAGTGAGAACCTACACCACATCGACTTTAGGGGTAGGATGGAAATAGATTGGTTGATCGCACATCAGAGATATATAGCAACTTAGGCAAACCGCCAGATGTGGGTGGTTCATCCACAGGGACCTCGGGATGTGGATCCGGGTTACTACTATTGGTATAGGGAACACACATACTGGTACTTCACCCATCACAGGGTGGTGATGGGACACTTGGTAAGCCTACTTCCTCTTATCTTATCGTTTTATGCAATGCATCATATATAGCCATAGTGTTGACTGATTCATGCAATGCAGGTGAATACCTTATGTTGGGTACAGCTATTTGATGATTTAGGAATTGCACATGGGATCATCAATAGTGGCGTTTACCATCTTAAGGAGCACAGCAGATTAATCTTGTTTCCCCATATGGTAGCTACGTCTAACCTAGTATCGCCCCTTCACCCACGTGTTGGGGATAGAGTTCGTATGAGAGGAGGTTGAGCAAGTTGCACACATGGTCAAGGATAATGAAATGATGACATGCCATTGGGATCTCACCATTTGATCAACTTAGATGAGATTGATAGCAGTGCACTACCCATTAATACCTCCAACTTCGGGCCTAGCTCATATCGTACTCTAAGTACATACGGTAACATCTCTCCTTAGAAAACATCTCCAGCTCCTCGTAAGCAGTGCACTAATTGGACTTAGACATTAAACATAGGGGAGGGTATCACTTAACTACCACCATTACAACCTAGTCCTGTTTCTTCTAAAGAGCTCAATGATACTCCTCCTCATCCATTAAAGCCTTAATCATTTGAGAAAATGTCAAGTCGCAACCCATCATTGCTTAGCCGATTTGGAAAACAACTGATAAGATCTAAGAAGAAGTAGTTGTAAATAACCACTTTTGTATTACTTAGTTAGTTTATTAAGTATTTTCGATATCTACCATTCACTATGTATAGGTATGTTGTAAATGACATCATACATTGACCTACTATTCACTTGTTGTTGATCAGTCACTACAATTATACCTTGTAATATTCTAATTGATTTGATTGGTTCAGTCGTATTAGGTAGTGATGCGTCTCGAGGTCGTACACACGGAGATACACCATAATGAACAAAAATAAGAAAATAAAATAGGGGTTTTAGCAAATTCATAAGCTATCTAGTTAGATATGACACACCAACAAGATCTTATACAGCCTAAGACTCACTGAATGTGATACATCGATCCAAGTGATAGGGTTGTTCAATACAATCCTTGCTAGAGTTTTTCAAGAGAAAAGTCTTAAGGGTTTTTCATTAATATGTCAAGTCTAGCTAAAACCCTATACATGTGTTCTTTATACATAGTGGTAAATGTGTAAATAAAGGGACTAAAAGGATGCCATAGTGGCATTCCTGTAAATAAAAAAAAGTATGAGGGTAATTTAGGAAAAATACAAGAAATAGAATGTCCAAATAACATAAACAAAAATAAGTAATCAAATAAGATATCTGTGTGAAAAGTGGACTAATTGGGCTGTGGCATTTGGTAGGGTCAGTACCTCGAATCCTATCATCATCCCCCAGTTGAAAAAGTTTCAACCTGAAACTTGACAAGTGACTACTCCAACTTCCACTTGGATCAAAGACAAATCGGCAAAAGCAAAACAAAAATAAACTATAACAACTCAGCTCAATGATCAAGGCAAAGACAATCCGATGCTCTTTCCACTCATTCTGAGCACGATCAACCAAGCTCTTAATTAAACACCCTTCCTTCCACTTATCATGTATCCTATTAATTATCCCTAAGTGATTCCAATAGTTATCAGTCATGGGGAATAACACGATTTCAGGCTCATAAATGACATGAGCTTAAGGAATCTGAACATGTAAGAGTTCAAACTGCTCCACTTCCTCAAGTGTTCCTAGACCTTCATGCTCTTTCAATGTTAGCTCTCCAACTTCATTTTTAGCCATTATCACCTCGTTCGCTTCCTTACAACTCCATTCTTCTCTCCTCCATCTATATACTTCAAATTCTTCCAATGTAAGAGAACTAAGGATTATAGATACCCCATTTTTACCACCATTTATTTTAATTTCAGGCTCTTTTTACTTTTGACCCAAGTTTGCAAAAAATTGAAAAAAAAATTAAAAAATTGAATTGAAAAAATAGAAAAATAAGTTAAAAAGGTGAAAAAAAAAGTAAAAAATAAAAGAATGAAAATTTAAAAAAATATATAAGTGTCAAGTTGAGTCATTTAGGGTTTAATTAAATAATGTTGTACGTTCAATTTCATAAATTCTGAATCTTAAAGAGTTGGGTTTTATTAAAAATATATTTATACCAATTCAATATAAAGAGGATTTTTATCTAATTTATATTAGGTTAAATAGTGGTTGTTTTGGGCTAAATTAAAATGGACTGAATTAGGCCCAAGAAAGAAAGCCCAAATAAATAAAGGGTTTCTACAAAATGGATTGAATCTTTAATGAATCTAACAAATCCAAATCGGGTATTATCGCATCATCATATCTTAGATTTGTTAAGATTGAATCTTCATAAAAAAGATCCAAATTTATTGTCTTTAAATAGTGGACATTGGGGGTTGAAAAAGAATGCACATTAGATACACACCTCATATCTCTCCACTATTCACATCTGTACTCTCCACAATTTTCTAATTCACACACTCACCCATACATAGTCCTTCACATCACTCACACTGTCTTCACGTCACTCACACGTGGCTATACAGCACAACGCCACATGACCAGAACATACGTCCACTTTACAGTCAGTACAATACTTACACCTACACTTTACATCGTGTGCCCATTGCATTGTCCACGAATATGAATAGGACTTGAATCCGACTCATGCATAAGTGGATCCAACCCAACCAGTTAAATGGTTTTGGATTCCATTCTCTTTTTTTTTTTTTTTTAATGATTATTATTATTGTAGTTATTTAGTTGTTTTAATTAGTTTAGTAATGTTAGTCCTTTTTATAAATTTGGTTTTACTAACTTTATTTTTTAATATAAGTACTTAGTTTTAGTTTTGTTGTTATTATTAGCTTCATTAATATTTTGTAATTTTAACATGTAGTATTAATTTTTATAAAGTTACATAATTTAGATGGTTTATTTATATCAAATAAGTACTAACATGGGTTTTTCTTTTTTTTTTTTTTATTTTACCTAAATCATGGAAAAGATATCTAAACTTATTTACATGAAATAAGTACTATTGACAATTTGGCATGTCATCATTTTTTAAATAATAAAATATATTTTTGTATAGATATTGCATTTTTAGAAGTATCACATTTGCATGAAAAATGTATATTTTAACAATTTGTTATAAAGTTACATTTTTAGGCTTTTAGGGATTTTTCAAAAATAAAAAAATCGTTTTTTTCACTTATTTAGTTTTCATAAAATAAAAAATATTCAATTGGCATTTTTTTTCCATGATTTAGGCATCTTATCTATAGTTCAAATATCTTTTTCATAATTTAAGCATCTTTTTTTATAGTTAGGCATATGATTCATTGCTTAGGTATCTTTTCTATGATTTAGATTTTTTTTTATGGTTAAGCATATTGTCGATAGTAATTACATTTTTTTTTATAAAACAACATGTCTTTCATGATAATTGCATATTATCATAATTCATAAAACTTGTATCTTTTGTTTTATTTATTTATTTTTCATTTAGGTGTTTTAGGATTTTTTTTTAAGTTTTTTTCTAGAAAATATAAAAAATACTAATTTAGAGTTTTTTTAAAACTTAAGCTTTTAGGTTTTTTTTTTTAATTAGGAATAAAAATTAGTTTTTTTTAAGGATTTTTCTTAATAAAAATAAATTGGTTACAAAACGTAAACTTGGCTCAATTTTCAAATTAAAAAGAATCAATCCATTAAATCTTTTCTAAAGAAAAAAACTATACTAGTTTGATCCAAATTAGTGGATATTTAAGCGCCTCCAAGAAAACCGTATAAAAAATAAAAAAAAAATTCTTGAAAATTCGTAAAAAAAAATATTAAAAATTCATCTTAACTAAATTTTTGCATATTTGTACATATTTTATAATTTTTAGAAAAATTATAAAAAAATAAAAAGAATATTAGGTTTTTTTTTTTATCTTTATATGATGGTTTAGTCTTAATAGGTTAACTTTTGAATTCATATTTTTTAATTTAATTTTCTAAAAAATAATTTTTTAGAAAATCTGCAGACTAATAGTCGAATTAGGGTTTTCCTAACCAGAAATCCTAATTTTATTTTTACCAATTTAATTGGTTGGTGACTCCAAGTTATTTTTTAAAAATATTTTTCAAATTTTTTTAAAAAAATATTTTTCCTTAATTTTATGTTAAGTAACTTATATTAAGCGGGCTGAACTTAATATAAGTTAAGCTAAGGAAAATAAAATAAGGCTCGACAAGGATAAGAATAACACACCCCAAATAGGAATATTCATCATCGTATCCTCCAAAAACACTAATAAATAGCCTATAACATCTTATAGGCGTAACACTACTACAACACATATCATCTTCAAACAACCCCATCAATGGATCAAAATAAAAAAATCTGACATGTGGATAACTAATATAGTAGCACCCGTGATCACTAATAGCATCAAGTGTCAATGGCAACAAGATCATGTTAAGAACATGGGTGCTAAATTACAACTCATCTTGTCCTTCCTTATTAACCTCCTTCGCATCCTCAACTCTTACTTCCTTTCCCCCAAATCTCTTCTCTTCAATATTCTCTGGTTAAGGGTTCTTTTGATGTTTTATTTCATTTTTGATCTCTTTAAGCCCAATAAGTAAAATCTGTAACTATTCCAGCACATATGAGGAAGTGGGATTTATGGCTTGGCCAGAAGATTTCGTCCTTAAGCTTTGTGCATTACGATGCCTATACTGAGCTCTAGTGACCATATGGAATGATTTCAATCCAATAATGTTGAAATAAAATCAAGAACTCAGCACTTTAATTTTCAATAGCATACAATAGTCTAAGACTTCAATTCATCTACTACATTTAAGATGTCAACTACTGTGGGGCAGGCATAGCTCACTACTTGCTGGTCTAACCAAAACCAATAGCATGGCACACAAAGCACTCACACATGCTTTTTAGGTCATACACAATGGTTCTTATACTTCTTCAGGGCATAACACTCTCAACTGCACACTTGTCACTCTCGGCCACACATAATACAGTAGCTCCGATTTTAATATAAAGCTTCGACCAAGTTAGCTTAGCAATTCTTAGGAAAACATTAAGTTGGACACTTCAACTTTAGCTCGGTCCTCTACATGGAAGTAGCAGTTTAGTGCTTCAAATACCTCGGCTTGGTAGTCAATCGGCTCAGCAACTAGGATAGTTTGGACACAATATTAGCAGTTCGGTAAGTTAATGATTAGGACAACATGTTTTTCTCTTCAAGGCTAAAGGAGCCCGACAATGTTTTAGACTCAGTAGCTCGGCAATTTGAAGTTAGTTTAGGTCGGTCAAGAAGTTGCGATAGCTCGGACACACACGTTAGCTCGGCAATTCAAATGACAATAGCAAATATATGGACATGTCTGCCACTCCAATTCAATTCGGCAAAGCAAGGGAAATAGTAGGTTGGTGCAGCCAATTATTCGGCAATGCGACACTATGGCGCAACCCACTCTATTCACTTCAGAAACAGCACTTCAACAGCTCAGCTATTGTGCAATTTGGCCAACAAATATTAGCACGACACTATTACCTGGTCTCGGTCCACAACATTGTCGACACTCCATCAATGAAACAACTCGTCGTTCACTTTGGACTTCAATTGCTCTTAGCTCTGACACTTCAACACAGCAGTATAGCATGGGCATGGCACAAACACTTCAATTTAGCAACACTAGAGCATACACGCACGTGACAGCTCCACCAATCAACACCAACTCTAATCACGTATACAGCAGCTCGGCCTACTTCCCAAAACTCAACAGATCAGCTCGGTCACAAGTACGGTAATCTTAGGGTATCAGCTTCAGTTCGAACACTTTAGTTCTTTAGCTCGGCTATCTATGAAATTTTGCAGTTCGGACTTCAATCTAAGCAGCTCGAGAAACAAGGATAACTCGGTATTTTAGGCTTCTCGACAATACTTATCAACTCGGGACTCAAGTAGGCAAACAGATCTCAATACAGCGACTCGAACTTAGTATATATTTTAGTTCGGCACTCAATCAACATCACTGGCTCGCCATGGTCACTTGCACCTGCACATAGAGTTCGGTTCGGTCACATAGCACGTCATCGGGCAATTGGTCCAATACACAATAGCTCAGTATCAGTTACTCTTTAATATGTCAGTGTACTTAGCTTGGCTCCTTGCCAACACTTGGTTATGTTCGGCATAGCAGTAGCTACAGTCACAACCCCGCACAATAGTTCAACAAAGTCAGTCAGCTAGGCACTTCAAATCACAGTAGTTCAGAGCTCGGATCACTACTCCAGTTCAGGTTGGCAAGGTTTACTCAGCTCGGATGCAGAGTTCAGTTTGGCAATTCACGAAATAACTCGGATACACTTCATCAACTCAGCTCGGATACTTTGGTATCTCAGCTCGACAAGTTGAAGTAATTTTGCTCGATCAAGCACTTGTGACAACTCGGAAATTAAACAGCTACACCACCCAATTCGGCTCAGCACTGACCAAGTTAGTTCGGCAATATGAAAGTGTTTCAGATCTATAGCTCATAAAGGAATTTCTCAAGTTCACACGTGTTAGCACTTCGAACACTTCAGTTCGGAAGCAATTAGTTAGATCTGTACGGTGACTATAGCAACTTAGATTGCATTCAGAGGACGGTAGCTCAACACGTCATAGGAGCTTGGCACTTCTTCTTCCTTCACCTCAATTCAGTAGTGAGTTCCTTCACTGCTGTTCGGATTGTACCAGATTGGGGCTCGGTCACTACGCTTGTCACACACATGAACATAACCAACACGACTCCTCCAAGGCACATGATGGTGCAGCTACTCGCGCACACACAAATTGGATACAACAGCATGCTCAACACACCAATAAACAAATACATAGTTCTTCGTTACAATAGATTGGGACAATCTCATGACCAACTCCAGCAGTTTTCCTAATTAGTTACGATGCACAAACCCAATCATAGTCCCTTGCTGAACACCATACATGACCCACCAATGCTAACTCCAGCGACTGCCTCAACCAAACTCGTAAACCCACAAAACTCCAACATTCAGTCACGACCACATTGCCACTGCTTAAACAATAGTCATACGCCACCACTTCCACTCTGCTATAACTATGAAACCCAATTACGATTTATACCCACAACAGCAGAATCTCTACAAAGCACTTCTATCACCTTCACAACACTATACGTAGTGTTCACAGTCTACACATAAGAACAGTAGGTAATCAATTCAACCACACGAGACTCTTAGATTAGTGCCGCATTCATACATAGCTAATACCCACTTCACCAACGTGCAAATTCCTGTGACTTAGCACACTACACAAATGATAGTAGTATCCTCAATAAACCTTAGGTAGCTTCTTGTGGTGATCAAACCAATATATATATATATATGTGTGTGTGTGTGTGTGTCAAAGCAACAACTAATTGACATAAAGATAATCTTAATACTAAAATATTCAATAAACGCATGATAAAGGAATTTTACGAATAACCCATATTGTCGTAAACCCAAATCTATTAAATTCCAGTAAATAAACCCTTGGTATCTCAATAAGTTTCAACAAACTAGCACCTTTTAAATACAAATCAGTAACTCCAATATAGTTACTTTGGTAGCCACAAGAGGAACATAGCAACTGCTTATAGTACACGAACAAAAACTTTATAAAACCTAATACGCTCCCTTATCTGACCTATGCTCTGATACCATCGAAGTTGATACGTCTGCGGGCTTTTACACATGGAGAAGCACCATAACGAACAAAAATAAGAAAATAAAATAGGGGTCTTAGCAAATTCGTGAGCTATCTAGCTGGATACAACGTACCTACAAGATTCTATACAGCCTAAGACTCATCGAATGTGATGCATCGATTTGAATGATAGGGTTGCTTGCCACAATTCTTGCTAAAGGAATTGATAAGAGTAAGTAAAGGAGAGTTTACGAAGAGAAAAGTCTTAAGGATTTTTCATCAATATGTTAAGTTTGGTTAAAGCCTTATACATGTGTTCTATTTATACATAGTGATAAACATGTAAATAAAAAGACTAAAAGGATGCCCTAGTGGTATTCTTGTAAATACAAAATAAGTATGAGGGTAATATAAGAAAAATACAAGAAATAAAATGTCTAAATAACATAAACAAAAATAAGTGATCAAATGAGATGTTCGTATGAGAAGTGGACAAGCTAGGCTTCGACATTTGGTAGAGTCGGTACCCTAAATCCTATCATCGGTAATCTATTGGATTATTTGTAGGTTTTTTGAGTTGTACGTCATAACGGTGGGAATTCATGTACTTCTGTGATGCACTTGCAAGTTTTAGGTTTATTAGTGTTAAGAAGCCGTTTTGCTCTGTATTTGATGTATATTTCATTAATCTACATATATTCGGTGCATTTGTTAAACAAATAAGGGTAAGGGCATGTATACAAAGAAGGCACGTAGTTGAATTCCACTTTTTTGTTTTCTAGAAACAAGGAAGGTGCATCTCTTGTACACGCCTTCAATACATAAAAGTAAGTAACAAGGAAGGCGCACTCGCCCTACTTACGTACTATTTTCCAACCTAGGCCCATTTTGTTGTAGTTTTCAAAAACTATCCTATAAAGGTACAAAACTCATTCAAAGCTTTAGGTTTTGATGACCGAACGAAGCCTCACATCATTCTTTCCAAAGAAACCATGAGATCTCAAGCACTCTGGTCTCAAGTTCCAACGTTTCCTCTCTCAACAAAGACCTTCCTTCACCAAGGTTTACCTACTACATAGCCATAGATCTAACATTACTCTCTCAAAATCTCTAATCCAACGTGTTAAACCATACATAAGCAATCCAAGGGCAAGCAAAGAGGAGATGCTCCATCATTTCAATTACCGCACAAAAATGGCACCCAAGGGAGGACATAACCCTACACTAATGAAGATTATAGAAAGAAGGGAATGAGTTGTCAAAACGCACTAAAAGAAATGTCGGATTTTCGGTAAGGTATTTAAAGCCCAAAACTTTTTCCATAGATTTCCCCTAATTAAAAAAGATGATGATGCTTTATTATTATTTGTATCCAGGGTTGCAAAGTGAAGATAGTGGTAGCTAGATTTAACTATATACTCCTTACTTTGAGTGAAAGGCCAAGTCAAGTGATCCTCACCACTGACAAAGTATACAGGTAAAGATGTGATTGCTTTAAGTTCTTTTGTAGTCAAGTATTCTTGAATTTTTAGAGGTCCCAAACTTTTTCATTTCTATTTGTTAGTTCTTATACCCTCATATTGAGTTCAATTTCTTGTCCTCTCCTTAAAACCATGCCTTCTATTGAGGGAATCCAGGGATTGCATCCTACCCTGACTTGTTTACCAAGCTTCACCTTCCAAACTGCGCTATTGAATAGAACTCTTCTTCCCTCAAGAATACTACTCCAAACCCAAGAGTTCTTACTACCACTTTTAGCAAATTTAAAATCTTCCGTCGAATAATGAATTCCTTCAAGCAATCTGACCCATAGAGCCTAAGGACTCTATTGGATCCTCTAAGCTAATTTGGATAATATGCTTAGGTTAAATTGATGAAGGTCCTTAAACAACATCAAACCCCAACCCCCCACTCCCTCCCTCCCTCCCTCCTTCCTTTATTTAGCTTTAGATTGTTTATCATAGCTCATCTAATGTATTTTATTCCTATCCTTATGCTAACCCAACCAAATATTTGCCAACATTAAGTCAAGCTATCTATTTTACTTCATGTAAGAAACTTGAAAATACCCATTGAAAAGGTAAGAAAGGCACAAGTTGTTATGCCTCGAAGTCACAGAATCGCAACAGTTCCACCGTGTAAACCATTCTATGATAGTAACGGGCCTCACAGTGCCTACCATAGATATGATCTACACAAGGCATCGATGACTCCTCGCTTTAAAGTAAACGGTTCAATTAAGAGTTTAGTTAAAGTTATAGTGATTATCAAGAATTTTAGATCAACATACATAATTATATATACATACCATAGAACTTCCTAGGAAACTCTACATTAATATAACAGTTCACTAATTTACGTAATAACTATCGGTATTTCATTCTTAAGTTATAAAGGACACTCTAGCTATACATCCACTACGAAGTGAATTGATCCTCACACCCCAGGCTTCAAAAGAACTAACCTTTGGATAGTTGTAGGGCGGCATAATACTCGAAGTATTCAGAAATCAGGACCTGCAAAAGAATCTTTATGGGAGCAACTACAGCTCAGTAAGTTGAATTGGAAACTCATAAATGTATACAAACACAAACAAGATTATCAAGCAATTATTTTCGTGCAATGCAACAAACAAGTGTTATCATGCAACGTAATCCGGTCCGTTGCAAAATCAGAGAAATTTCACCCATTCTAATTCGGGTTGAAGAGTTTTCATGTTATGCAACAGCTCACAACCAAACCCAGGTTTGTGCAATTGAGACATTGCTCCTCCTAAGACTATCCTTCGAACCAATGCCCTCATCTTCATCGTGACCTCCTCTCTTGTTACTTAGTTCTGCTAAGGATGAAGAAAAGACCAATTGCTATCCAACGCTATCTTTATTGAAGGTATCGGTGTTTCGTTGGGAAATCCTAATAATCCCCTAAAAGGTTGCAATGCATGACAATTTAGGTCATTAAAGTCGAATAAAATTAAATTCCATTTAAGGTATTCAAACAATTTCACACCAATCCAGTCATAACACAAAATCAATCACAACATAAATTTCAATAAGAATTCAGATACTTAAACACATGCATAAACTACTTACAATCACAATCATACACAATCCTAAGTCTCCGAGTACCATAAAATAGTACTCCAATACAGTAAGTAATAACCTAACTTACTTGGAATTCCCGATCGCCCAATCACTTAATTGCAAGTCGGTTCGTCTCCAGGTATCTTATAATACAAATACGTCTTTTTAATACTTATACTTTGATGATTCATATTCTAAGTTATAATTTAACTCATTTCTTCATGTATACCTATTATTTACTAATGATTCATTCTACCTTATTTCTGGGTTTAGTTTCTAAATTAGATTCCAATTTTGATTCTACATTGTCTCTGACAACGAGGAATCCTAAATATGCTCCAATCCTAATGTGAAATTAATCACATTAAGCTCGAGTATTCTAATATCATATTGGGTCTTAATTTAGTACTCCAAACTATTTGATACACTCTAATCCTAATTGAGATACCAGATTACTCCCAATGTGAAAAAATCTTACTTTTTTTATACAATTACCTAAAATTAAATTTTGTTTCCGATTTATTATATACTAATTTTTATTATTATATTATCTAAATAAGCATAATTTTTCATATTTATTAATTTCCAATTCCACATATTCCTAATTTCCTACAATTACTATATAATTCCTATATTAATTACACTTAACACTCCAAAAGCTAGGATTAGGTTTCTACATCAGAGATTAACATCCCTAAAAATCTAATTACCATCTAGTAATTAATCACTTAATTAACCCAAAATTACCCAATTTTTTCATCATTTTAGGGCTAGAAATTTACTTAAAATTTTTGAAAATTAAATTTAAAAAAATGGCTTCATAATACTGTTCTATATTACTAAGCATTCTACAGAAAAAATTTGAGATCCAAACTACACTCCTAAGCCTATTTATTTTTAATTCTAATCATGCTCTATTTTACTTAATTTCTTAAGAAACCTATATTTTTAGATGTAATTAAACTTAATTACTATTTTTCCCTAAATCTACATACAATAAAATCTCAGAATAATAAATTTCATAATTTTCTAGGCAAAATAGATAATTTTAAGAAATTGTGCAAAATCGAAGCAAATGTGAGCCTCACCCAGTCTGATGGCTTTTGGGCTTCCAACACTGGTCTAAGTGTGTCGGCTGATCCAGGTGGTGGGTCTGGAGTGGGGTGGTGGTGGTGGTAGTATGTGGGTTCGGTTCACTAGCCCCTACTGTATAAATTTTCTTAATAATTTCCTAAACCTTAATTTTCCTCTCCAAATTTTGGTGCTCTCAATTTTTTCTAACTCCTAACTATCCAAATGAGTTCTATAATTTTTCTTCCTATTAATAGAGCTTTGTAGTAATTATTATGTATTAATTGGACAAGACATTGCCCAAATCTCTTAAATTTTGCCTTTTGTGTTGCTCGTTTTTTATTGGTTAATTTTTCTTCTTCACTTCTTAACCTACCACAACCAAATCCAAGTCATTCCCTATTTCTCTAATTTTTTCTTAATTATTTAATAAGTTTCCAGCTAATTTAAGTAATTTCGCGTATTTTTATTTACACGTAAATACATGTGGGGTATATGTGAACATACCTAATTATTATTTAGGTCATTCTATAATTTTTAGTATACATATAATCTATCTCTATCAATTTATTAGTTTAATAAACAAGTATTATACTTCAAATTTGAAAATGTTATAGTCTTTTATTTTATTACTTATTTTATTAAATTCAAGTTTACGAGGTCATTTTTACTAATATTTATATCTATAGTTTATAATTTAGGTTTGATCGGATCATTTAACCGATCGCCCTAAACTTTGTGTACTAAGTTCAATTCTACGGTCATTTGGCTTAACTTTAGGGCTTACACAAGCCATAGCTTCGATAAGAATTTCCTTCCCTGCATCTGTTAACAATTTCTAAACTTATAATTACATAATCATTTTCTTCGTCACCAAACTCAAGACTTCATGCTTTGGTCACCCCCACATAATTGGAAGCCCCAAATATTTCCCAAGATCAACTTCGCTAGGAATACCCAAAATCCTTCCAACTTCTAGTTGCTTATCTATTGGAGTGTTATGGTTGAACATAATAGTAGATTTCCAAAAGTTGACTAATTGGCGGGAGGCATGACAGTAACAAGATATTATTCCCTTTAAACTGGTTAAACTCTGCTCTTTTACCTTTACAAAAAATAGGTGAGTGAGAATTCGATAACTAGCTTTAATTTCAATGCCCTTAAGACGGCCCCTCTCAAATTCCTAAATCAAACCCTTAGATAGAACATTAGCAACTATAATAAAAATATAAGGATAAGGGATCCCCTCGCCGAGTGTCTTTACTTCAGATAACTTTCCCCACCCCACAACCATTAACCATGATGTTAAACTTAACACTACTCACATACTCTATCACCCATCTAACCCATGTTCTAGAGAATCCTATCTTAAGCATTACTGCTCCCAAAATGTCCCATTCTACTCTATCGTACACTTTGCTCATATCCATTTTAATAACATAATAGGAATCTCTCCCTCTCTTCTTATTTTTGAAAAAAATGGAATAGCTCATGTGCGAATGCTACATTATCTTGAACCATACATTTAGATATTAAGGCGCTTTGATTTTTAGAAATAAACTCATTAAGAATAGGTTTTAACCTATTAACTAGAATTTTTAAGACAATTTTATATAGATTGTTACATAAGCTAATAGGACTAAAATGAGCTACTTCTAATGGGCTAAGTGCCTTAAGGATAAGTACAAGATCAATATCATTTAAGGAGCCAGGGAAAATACTTGTGAGAAAAAACTATTGAACTGCTAAAGTTAATGAAGGCTCAAAAATGCTTCAAAAATTCTAATAGAAAATCCCTTGGAAGCCATCAAGCCTTGGTGCCTTGAGTGCACTAAGTTGAAAAATAACAACCTTAAACTCTTCAACTCCAATAGATGCACAAAGCCTCTCATTAGTGTCCAATGTAACCACCTCATCAATATAATCGAAAGTGTCTCCTCGATTTCTACTCCCATTAGTAGTGAACAAAGTCTAAAAATTGTTCACAAAAGTACTTCCAATTTCTTCAACTATGTCTACTATGTGACCATTTTCTTTAGTAATGTGGAAATTTTTATTTCGCTACCTACTACTAAGCATTGATTGGTGAAAAAGGTAGTGTTCTTATCCCTATATAGGAGCCAATTTACCCTAGAGAGTTGGTGCCAATATACTTCCTCTCTACTCTAACATTCATCAATCTGAGATAGTACGAATATTTCTTCTTTTGAGATGTTCCTATTAGGTCAAGATTGAAGAGAAGCTAACTTGGCCTTAAGCTGCACAATTACCACTCTATTATTAGGAAAATGATCCTTACTCTAGGCTATTAATCTCCTACTATATTCCACCAATCTAGTTGTAAAACCTTCCAAAGAATGAGCCTTTAGCGCAATATTGTTCCAAATATTATTAATGATGCCAACACAGCTCTCATCCATCCTCTGAAGATTCTTAAAACAGAATTTTTTTTCTTACCCACATGCTTTAAAAACTTTGTATTAACAACCAACATAGCATAGTTAGAACTAATTGAAGGCTCATGGGTAACTTGAGATTTCAAAAATTTACAAAAACCAATTAGCAAAATGCTAGCCCCTATTTTTTTGTTCCTTAACTGTTAAGCCTCTATGTCGCAATATAACCTAAGTAAAACACTACCTTATGAAGCCTAAGTCTTGTAAACTTGCATTTGACATCATATTTCTAAAATCCAAAATCTATCTTTTATCGTGTTAACAACCACCACTTTTCTCCTTCTCATCATAGATCTCATTAAAATTACCTACACATGATCACGAACCACTCACCTCCTTCGATATATCAATTAACACACTCCATAACTTGATTTTTTCATCAAAATTACAAGGATCATGGCACTAAGTTACATTGCCAACTAAAAAGCTATCTAAAAGAGAAATTTCAATATGAATAAACCACCGATAGCTTTCGAAAACTCTAACTTGCAAATCCACATTCCACCATATGGCTAAACCACGGCTAAGACCCCATAGAGGAACAAAAAAACTTCCATTGAACCGTAACTTATTCCTTATTCTTTCTAATTTATTGTTACTATTTTTTGTTTCCATTAAAAACACCATACTAGGATTATATTTTAGGACCAGGTCACTTAATTGTTGAATTGTCAAGGAAGACTCGAATCCTTGACAATTCTGAGAGATGAAAATCATGGCTCCCTTATAGCTGTTATGGACTAGCCACATCAAACAACACAAGCATTTCTTCAAAAACCATTTTATTAGTTTGATTTTTGACAATACATCTCCTTGTTCTTCTTACATTTTTATTGCTCTTGTTTTTTTTCATAAGTTTGCTTTGGGCAAATTTGATTTTAACACAATTAGCAACAACCTCAATTACTTCCTCTTTAACAAACACCTTCTGTTTCTTCCAAGGAGCATCTATATCAACATTAATGCTTATTTTCAAGTTTAGCCTACTGAAAGCAAGGACTAAAGCCTTTGACACAGTAGCTTCCACAGTTGGATCCTTACTAGTCAAATGCAATTGCTCCCTCTCCTCATCATTAGGTAACTTCATCACATAATCTTTATGCATTGCTTACTTCACTCTATCCTCCTTACTCTTGTCTTTTTACGACCTCTACAATAGGGTCAATTAGTAAAGAATTAAACAATTGGTCGAAACTGAAGGTTTGGGAACAAGTTTTAGGTTATTGTTTTTGGTCAATGTAGATTGTTGAGGCGCCATTATAGTAGGGTTAGGTAAGTGTGAAATATGGTTCCATGTATGGTCATGGTTCTATGGTTGTTCCGGCTTCAAAGGAGGTGATTGCAAGGTAGAGTCACGGTTATGTAAGAGTTTAGGTTTAGTATATAGCTTTAGATGCGAAGATTTTGCATATTACAAAATTGTTTGTTCTTTAGAGTTTTGTAAATGAACATGTTGTGGTATATCAGCTATACAAAAAGCCTTACCGCTCTTTTGCTCCTGCAACATCACACTAACATTAGGATTCACATTCTCTTTGAACTCCCCTCTTCCTTATTTTTCGCAAATCTATTAACTTCCTCCATTGTACTACTTGTTTTCCCTACATCCTCCCTTAAAGCAAAAGTCCACATCCCCGGACCATAATGCTCCCCAACAACACTTTGATGCATACATCCTTTAAATACATGTCTATACTTCTTGCAATTGAAACACCAATTCGATAATCGCTCATATTTAAAATTCACCCAATACTTACTTCCATCCTTACGATTTAGCCACGCTCCAAATTTCAAAGGTTAAGTAACATTCATACAAACTTTTACTCTTGAAAAACTCCTCCTACTACCATTAGAGAAGCGAATAGGATTAACTCTAAGCACCAATCTAGACAACACTCCAGGTCTATTAGCATTTGTAACAAATAAGTGGCTAAGTTAGAGTCCATAGATCTGAATCTAAAAGTTCAAATAATTCAAGACCACATCCTTAACCCTTGACTTAGGAGCCCACTCCTCTAAAATCAAGCGATGTCCCATTACCACTCTCATCCACCATTAGTCACTTCATGAGCAACTCCACTACTAGCAAAAGCAAACAAAAACACATTAGCCTTAATAAAAGAGATCCTTACTACACCAAACTACTTCCAAGCTTTTGATGGGATATTCATAACTCTAAATTTATTTAAAGTTTTATCTGCAACAACCCTATCTATCATGATATATTCACTATCATTGATTAGTTTCACATTATCTTCTAGGTCTAGGCTTATAGGGATATTCCTATTAGACTCACTGGCAACTATTGAATTTCTATTGGAACTTACAGCACGGGATTTTGAGATCTACAACAAGAAACTCAAGATTTCGACATTAGACCCACAAGAAGAAAACCAAAATAAACAAAGACCATGTAAGCGACATTAAAGCAAACAAAAAACAGAACAAAAGAAGGAAACCAAAGTAAAATAGACAAAGTAACAAATTAGACAGAAAGGAGAAACAACTACACAAAAGACCAAAGGATAGAACCAGACAAATGTAGAAGAATGAAGACTTTCTAAAGATTAAGCGGCATTATCAATGCTATGATGTAGAAGTATAGATGATATGCACAGAAAAGTGTTTGTGTGTATTAGAATGGTAACAATATATAATGGAAATATGAACGAATGATGAAAGTAGATATAGATTTGATGGCAAGGAATGCAATTTAGTTTGATAATGAAGGCAAATGATGAAATATGGATGTAATAGAAAAAGTCATAAAAAGATTATTAGCAAAGCAAACCCAAAAACCACCATAGGAGGGTGGGACCACTCTTAAACGAGAGAAAATTCTCTCTCTAAAAACAAAGAGAGAAGACATTGCATTTCGTTTAAGAAGATTAACTGTTCACAAGGAAGCAACACATGAATAATAATAGTTATAAATCACAAAAATCAACAACTATTAATAAATCTTTAACTCTACCAATCCAAGAAATACAATCTATAAGTGTAACTAATAGAATAATATAAGCTAAATATCACTACCTATTATATATATAAACAACATATCATATATAGTTTATAACTATATTTCTATGATTGAAAATAAGTAGTTGAAAAGCTCAAATAAGTACACATAATACACAATTATTTATGATGAGGAATGATAAATTCGTCATATGGAGATATGATATATATATATATATATGTACACGTGTGTGTATATATATATAGAGAGAGAGAGAGATGTGACAACTGCAAATTTTTTGAGAGATGATTGACAGTTATTTAGCTGTTTATGATATTCAACTAAGAAAGTCTATCAAGGATTACTCAATAAGTGTTAAAATATTAGAAACAATTAGAAGAGATTGTACGTGTAAATGGTAAGTGAACCATAAAATAGACATAATAATTAAATAAATTTAGGGGAGTAATCAAGTACGCTCAAAGGTCATAATTATATATATATACATACGTACCTACTACATCAACCTTAGAAGAATGTAATGTAACTTTCATCAACCTTATTTTATTCTACTAATTGTAGATCAAACTAGAAGCTAACTGCAAAAGAAGGGAAATTAAAGACAAAACTAGCCCATTATAATCATGGCCATGAAGGAAATGAAGAGCCAAGGCCGACAATTTCCATTTTGTCCGACCAAATTCATCGTCTATGCAAAAGGATCCAACTTGGCAAAACCCAATACCCCCAAATATCTTCCCAGACCACAACTCCTTCAAACCAAAACACTTGGTAATGTTGACTAAACCGTTTGACAGCAACAACTAAGCAAATCCTTCCCATATCTCTTTAACTCATGCCAACTCTTAAAATGTGCCACCTGTCCTTTTTATAAACCCAACGCTTTAACTATCTTCCAAAGTACAGCAACAATCTGCCTAACAGCTTAAAACAACCCTCCCTCATTGACAAAAGCCAACTATCTTAACCACTCTTCATCAACACGATATCATACATAGAGTTTATCACAACCAGATCATCAGAAGTCAATGGATCTAGAAGGTAAGGCTGGAAGGGAATAGCCTTTTTTTTAACGTCATGTTTTTCTTTAAGAGCAGATCGATTCTCGTCATCCATTCCCTCTGATCTAGGATGACACACTCTTCTTCCCGCTGTCTTCCTTGCAGTTCTGTGCTGTCCTTCCCTGTTCTACTGGGCGCAAAACGGGGCAGCGAGCAACGTCAATAGGAGATGCTCTGCTCGTAACTTATTGTCTCACACTCTGACAACGCAACTCAGACAAGCTAGATATCCATTCCAAACTCTATTTGATCGCGACTTCTCGAGCCAATAGGCTAACCGTGCTTTTCCTCTTCTTTTTCCTTCCTTCCTTCCTCCTCTCGGCTAATCATCCCCTGTTCCATAGACGCAAAAACAGGGCAGCAAGTTCTTCCACAAGAACTTCACTCAAGCTTCTCTTGTCTACTCATACAAGCATTTTTACGGTGCAACTCTAAAACAAGGTAAGCTTCAACTCACAGTTGGCACGTATTTGGGCTTACTTAAAATATGAACCTAACTTCATTTCCTTTCCTTTCTATGTCCGCATTGTGACCATGTACTAGTTAAGAGCCAAGAGACTAGAGTAGACGACGTGTTACGATCAACCTTGCAATCGGCCTTCGAGAGCAAACGAGCACCGCGCGCCACTTCAACTAAACACAATTACTGCGTACTCTTAATATGATTTGAGCGCCTTTTCAATAATTTTGCTCTTTAATAAGAACAAAGTCAGACCATCAAGGGTAAGAAAATGAGCAAATTAGGATGACACGATAATAGATAAACAGGGGGTGGTCTTGCTGGTAGTAGGCTAATAAACGCAAAGCATGAAGTTGCTGTGATTGTTTGATGAGAAGTTCTGACACTGTCTTAGTTGGCTGCTGTATTGCTATGTAGGATATTTAAATATATATATATATATAAATAAATAAGAGAATACCGGTAGTGTTGTTATTAATGTTATTATCATAATATTCTAAGTGTATTCCACGTTTTAGAGTCCCCATATTTGGTTGTGAAGAAATCATTTGTTAAAATTTCCTGCGGTGTAATGGAGTAAGTGTTGTTTAAAACGGGAAAATATAATTATGTTAATTCTTTATCCTACCATCTAAACCTAATATAGGTCATAATTAATTAATTAGATCTTAAATAATTATATATATTATAGTTGCCTTAAGTATAGAAATTAAAACTGTAATGTATACTAATATCAATATAAATAATAATGTAAGATAGAGATTGAGATAATATCTACCACCTATTAAGCAAGTTTTGAGATTGCTCAAATTAGCAAAATCTGAATACTATATAAATTGATTAGCGCTATAAAATTTTCATTTCTAGTTATAATATATAGAGAAACAAATTTTTGAATATTGATCGGATTTTGTAGAAAAGATAAATAAATAACATTAAGTTGATACAAAGTTAGGAAAGGTATACATGCATATATAAGTAAATTTTCTATTATGAAATTAGATTACAAGTTATCACTACTTCTTCTCCCACTCGTACTCTTATCTATAAATTTGTATAAATTTCATTCACTATTATATTATAGACTAATTTGTATATTTGATAGGAACCTAACATAAATGAAACGATTTAAACTTAAGAAATCATACTTCATTCTTTTAAACACTTCTTATGTAAATTGGATAGGACTTATAACTTCCTCGTGTGTGTGTGTATGTGTGCACATGCTCATGCATATGTACGTACGTATGTGTATGTGTGTGCACACGCGTACGTTTACGTATGCATCTGCATGTATGTGTGCACATACGTGTGTATGCATGTGTATACGTACGTGTGTGCTCATGCGTATGTGTATGTGCATGCAGGCGTGCGTACATACGTACATATGTGTGTGTATGTGTGTGTCTGTTTTTATGATCTGTGTTTTGAAAGGAAATAAAGGTGTTTAACTTAGAGCTTAATATGAAACAAGTGGTGTCAATTACCAATTTGTTCGTAAGGTTTGGTAGTCTCTCAAGATAAGATTAGCCTCTCATAAGCAAATTAGTCCGAAGCTGATGCCGTTCGCTTGATGATGACTATAATAAGTCGAAACCAGTTGGAAAGTTAGACATCTCCTATCATATAAAAGATGGTGATAATACCAGTCAGCACTCCTAAAGTAAAAGGGGATTGAAATAGTCTTAGGAAGACATGAAGGGAAATGATGACTTGCCCTCCGTAATAAAAAAAAAAAAAAAAACACATGAGGTAAAGGAAGGTCAAGCATCGCACAAGCACTTGTGTTAAGGATGAACTTCCCGTCTTGTGATAAGTGGTATCAGAGCTAAAAGTTCTAACCTAAAGGAGTCACCTAAATACTACCTAATGCGCTTAGTGAAAAGGTAGTTTTTGTTGACAACTAGGCTCATGTGGATGAAGCTCGAGGAAAGGAGCAACCACCAGGTGGAAGGCATCATTACCAGAAGGGCCAACTGTTACGTAAGCAACATTATAACAAGACTCTACCTAAAACTTAAGGAAAAGTAAAAATGTATTTCAAAGGATAAATTCTATTGTTGGGCCACTTAATAAGAGGCTATCTCAGAGGACGAGAGGAAAGGGCGAGAGTAAAGGCGATAGAATGCCTATAGAAGTCCTAGAGTCTTAGCAGAGATGATCTTGGCATGGAGTTAGACAATGAAGGAGTAGGATCAGTGATTTTAAGGGGAAGGGTAGTGGTGAATTATTGACCCCATGACGAGGGCGTCGTGAATTTAGTTAGGGAAGAATATCACAGTTCGTGTTTTGAAGAGAAGTGGAAGCATTTAACTTAGAGCTTAATATGAAGTGAGTGGTGCTTCGTAGGGTTAGATAATTTCTTAATGTGGGGTTAGCCCCCCGTGAGCAAACTGATTGGAAGCTGATGCCACTCTCCTGATGATAGATATAGTAGGCCGAAACCAATTGGGAAGTTAGACATCTCTTATCATATGGAAGATAGTAACAATGCCGATTGGTACTCATAAAGCAAGGAAGACTTGGAATAGTCTTAAGAAGACAAAAAGGGAAAAACTGGCTTGTTCTCTATAATCAAAGAAAATATATGAGGTAAAAGAGGGTCGAACACTGCACGGGCACTTGTGTTGGGGATGAACCTCTCGTCCGGTGATACATGCATGCATGTATACGTGTATGTGCATGTGTATGTATGTATGTGTATGTCTGTATCTAAATGTGTTTGTGTATATGTCTCTGTGTGTTCCATGTATGTGTGTATGTGTATGTATGTCTGTATGTGTGTATATGTGTGTCTACTTTATTTATAAGAGAGAGAAGAATAAAAGTGACATTTCAAGATTGGAAAAAAAATTGAGGATTAAGTAACGAGTTGATTTACAATTGATTATATACAAAGTTAACAATTGTAATACCGATATTATTGTTAATAATAAATAAATATATGAGTTTAAATACTTATCAATACATGTATAAGTACATATATATTACAATCTAATGTAGTGTAAAGATGTATCTACTCCATTAAAGAATATGTTTTTGAATTAGATCAATTTAAAGTTAATAATGTTTATTATAAAATAACAATATAAATGTGCATGTCTGCTAAGGAAATTAGGAAAGGAAAACTTATGAAATTGTTTATTTTGTGCTTATTCTTAGTAAAATATAATACCATAAAAGATGAAGTAAAAGATCAATGAAATTGGTCATTAGACATCCTAAACTTATATAATGAATTTCAAATTGGAACAAGAAGTCATATTTTAATTTCGTTTGGCACATATAGATATTTGGGTTTTTTTTTACACTGATATCACATTAAGGTACGTTATAATAAATTATACTCAATTTCAATATATTATTCTTTGAATTTGTTTAATAAATCATATCATGAATAGTAAAACAAAAATCGTCAATGACTTTGTTTACATCATGTTACCATAAAATTTCCTTGAATGTTTAATTCTAGAGATAAATAAGAAATTTCCAATTTTCTTTAAAAAAAAAATGCAAATAAGACTCAACTTTTATTTTCAAGACCTATGACAAGAATCATATGATTTAATAATTTTAATAGATTGTAATGTGTCTATAATTAGCAAGTAATAGTATCAGAATATAATTAAGCATAAACTTAGCCTTATAATATTCCATATTTACCTTTAATAAATTAGGGAATAATAAATAAATGCCTAGCCAAATAAATACTAAACACAAATGGAGATGATCCTATGTTATAACTATTAGTGGATCCTTTTTGTACATATCATGATAAATTGTGTGTCACTAATAACTCTGAATGTAGGAATACATCTATATATTAATATATCGAGATGCTTGAGAAGCATGTAGAATTTCCTTTTCGATTCATTACGATCTAATCAAGTATAATATTAATGTCTTAGTAAATAGATTAGGTTACATAAAAGTTTTATCGTGCATGCAAATTTATGCTAAAATATTGAGCCAAAGTATAAAACTATATAGTCCAATACATTAACCAGATCCAATTTACGTAAGAATTAGCCATAATTCTACTCTTTAACCTACAATCAAAACAAAATGGAAGTTTACCCCCCAAAAAAAAAGATTATTTAATTTGAACTTAAAAATATTAATGGGGCAAAAATTGAATATTCGAACCCAAAATAATTAATTAAATGATCCCTAATATAACAATCTATGTGTAACTTATAAAATCAATTAACTAATCTACCACGTCAATTAAGTAAAAAAACTGATCTAACACAACCAATTTTCCCAAAGGAAATTAGGCCTTTCAAGATAGTTATCTATTTACAAGAGATTAAAGTTGAAGTAAGTAAATTATATTTGATTAAGGTTTGGGCTCAAATTAGGACATGAGTGATGTTAAATTTAGTTTAGACTTAATTATAGTTTTATATACCCCATATACTTACTTGTTGATGTCTAAGGCAATACCAACTTTGCAAATTTCTTTATGATTGATTGCCTCAAACAGGTGAGTGACTCTCAATTATTATTATACTTACTTGTGCTCGTAGTACAGTTACACTTTAATTAACTATGCTATGTGAAGATACTATAAGTTATATGAAATGAAAAATTGAATGTATTGATTAATTTCATTATTATTATTATTGGTGAGTGTTTGCCTTATTTGTTTGGTCACTACCTAATGTATATAATAACAATTCGACTTAAAATTTAAATTGGACACACATTACACAACTACATGAAGAAGGTCGTTAGCATCACTTGGGTGCAAGAAGAGAACATACAAAGGTGATTCTTCAAAAAACATTCTATATATTATGGCAAAGATTAATATATATTTCATTTTTCTTAGTTCATAAAAAAAATGAACTAAATGAAATGTATTTCAAATTGATTTTTCAATAAATTGGTTGTGAAATGCTTTTTTTTTTTTTTTTTTAAATGTCTAATATCTGTTTGATATCTTCTATGCAAAAATGTTCAATTTTCATAAGGTTTTCTTGACTCTTATTCAAAAGGTCCAATAATACATGGGACCTTTTGAGGCAATCATAGATCTTAAGAGGCAATTGGGATTAGTCCATAAAAATATATTTTAATGTGATTTCTTTTTTCATTTTCCTTCACCTTGACCTCTAGAAACTATTTTGTACCAAGGAATGTGGTCATTTGATTGGGGCACCATCCGTAAATGCAACCACTTAAGGCTACCCGCACTCTTGACCATATATATAATATCATATCATTTAATATTAAAGTAAACCCTACTTGAGCTAAGCTTACAGTATTTTTATATATTAATTAATAAGATATTGAGCCAAAGACCATATGGCTCGAAATGGTGGTCCCTAAAGCTAACATGGTGGTACTTATTCTCCAACCCCTGGCAACCAGAGGGCATAAATTCATGTTGTACATAGTTCTGGATGATTGTACATACAGTTGCATTCATATGGTTGTTCATATATTGAACATTAATGACTAATAACTTTTTTGCTAATTGTTTATTGTATGGTATAAGGGATGATCTCATTGAGTCGTAGTTTTGCTCACCCCTTATTAAACTTTCTTGCAAGTTATATCAAAGTTGGAAATAGGCTAAGAGCCAAGTAACAAGTGTAGAAGACTCATACTACAAAGGATAAGTATAGGATATTAAATATTACTCGAACTAAACTTAGATTATGTAAGGGAGAATATTAAAAGATGTGTTCTTTTATTTCCAAAATTTCTACTCCTTAAGACTTTTTTTAAACCAATATCCTCTAAAGAGTTTTGACTACCTGATCTTATCATTTGGTAGGAAATTCTGATTCTCTACCATTTTAGTGAACTGTGGAATATCGGTTTCTTAGTTATTTTTATAATTAATTAAATGCATGACTAAAATTAATGATAGATCATTAAGTTAGAATCTTGCTACCTTTAACTTGTAAGGCAATTTTTATATTATGGTTACACATGTAATATGATGATATTAGAATAATTCTATTAGGCCCACTTTAGGGTAGTTACAAAACCTCAATTTGTGATATAACCCCGTTTATTAAGTGTGTTTGAATACCTAAACATGTAACTTAGCCTATCTAATAATCGTATCTCCTGTCCGAGTTAAACTCGTTTATCGATTAGAAAGTTATAAAAAAATCTATAAAATACTTGCGCATGCAAAAGATAAATAGATAATAATAACAATATTTAAATTCTATAATAAAAATGTCATAAGGTTTTGACACTTAACATAAAAATTATAACCCAAATAAAAATTTTAATGAAATAAATTCTAATCAAATTACAAAAATCTCAAAATTTAAATTATATAAGATCACCTTAATTATTTTGAAATATATTGAAATCCCAACTACCAGTATTTTTTTGTCACAATTATGTTTTTCTCATAAGAAAAAAATCCAATCATAGCACATTATAAATAACAAAAAAATAACATGGTGCATTATTTTCTTATAAGAAATTCCAATGAATGGTTTCTAATGAAGTTCAATGGTTTAGTACATTACTATTGAGATAGATTAAAATAGAAAAAAGAAAACTATGAAAATAATAAGGAAAAAAAAAAGGTACACATTATTTGATAGCCATGAAAATAAAAATAAAAAAAATTTGATGTATGAAGAAAAAGGTTCAAAACTTCATGCTTGCTTTGATAATTGAGAAAAGATTCAAACTTGAGAATTTGTGAATATTAGATTAGAATGGGTTTGGCTTACAACTAGAAGTTAGAAAGGAAAACAAAGAAAAAAAAAAGCTAATGATAGAAGGAACCCTATTCATTAAAAAGTATTTAACATGTCAATTGTTATGTAAAATGTGCATCATATCAGACAATGTATATTTTTACTTTGCTCTCCTTTGGAAATGAAAAAAATAAAAGAAAATTTAAATTTATTTATAACATGAGCATTTGACCTATTTATAGGACTTGTTTAATAAACAAGTTTATAAACCGGTTTGGGATCTTGATCCGATCCTAAACATGAATTTAAACGTATCTAAATATGTCTAATCTTTTTATATCTTGCATCGATTTTTTTCTATATTTAAACCCATTTAAATCGTGTCATGTTGTGTTCAAATTTAGTAAGTCGGGTTCTAAATTGTTAGCCTTACGTGTATATCACTAATCTATCTATATGATATGTTAGTATAATCAAAACTTTTCTCATATTTAAGGGCCTCTATTTCAAAAAAAATTACACAAATTAGGATTTCTATGATGCTTGTACTACACTACTATTTATAATGTAATGTTTTACAACAAATACAACCTTCCAAAAGGAAAAGAGAAGTACATGCATCCACCCAAAGCCAAGGTAACAAACTTCAAATTTCTTCTCCCCTTCGGTAAAATAGGCGATTTAACTCAAATGTAGCAGCTTATTATATCTTACATTGTACGTAATTGGAGATTTGTTCTTTAAATAATTACAAAATCCTTGATTATCCTATATTCTTTAGGCGAAATATGCAAAAGAACAACTTCTCCTCCTATAGAGGTACCTTTCTTGCCAAGAAAATCAGCACCTTCCATTAGTGCCGAAGATAAGTACCATTCTTCAACTTCTTGTGACTTTTCCTAATAAATAAGAATAATTTTAGCAAATCTATTTTGGAAACAATTCTTTAGAAGTATCAATTTGACTACTATCATGGAGTTAGTTTGAATTTCAATCCTTGGAAACTTCATTAGTAGATTCAGGTTCAATCCCTGATAGATGCTCAGTAACTTAGTACTAAGATGTATGTGTTTCTTAACTTCTTCATATAACTCGTAATCCATTTTCCACTATCATATCAATCACCCTTACAAATAGTTGCTTTGTTTGTTGTGGTCATCATTGGACCATCCGTATTGACTTTCACCCATCCTTTATCTAGAGCTTTCCAAAAAAATTTGTAAACCCTATAAAATTAGTAATCTGAACCCTAATTTAAGTCTGAGTGTCGTAAATTATATCATGAGTTCATAAGGCTAGTAACAATAAACTTTTATAAAATTTAATAAATCAAACATAATATCGATAATAAAAACCTTAAAAATTGATCAAAACCTAAATCACATACAAAAATCCTAAATCTGATTTACGCATAATTGTTTGAAATCGAACCCAAACTTGATCAAAACATTAAAAGTATAACTTTAAGCTTATAAAATAATTAAATACCACTCAATAGTGATATAATAGTAGTCAATTACAATTATCGACTAAATCGCGTAATCGTATAAAATTTTTAACGAAAACATTAAAATAACTCGTAAAAAATTATAATTTTAATGGGTACCAATTAAATTGATAAATTTTCATAAAATTCCAAAATTAATTTATAATTATTACTTTTATGATTTTTATGTTTAGAAAATTTACATATAATTATTTCTAATTTCCTTTTTCTTCTATTTTCTTTCCTTTCTTTTTCCTTCTTTTCTTTTCCTCTTTTATTTTTTTCCTTTTCCCTACGTGAATTACAGCTGCAAATTCAGCTGCTTATGTGACTTTTTATCTTGTACATGTGTCACATAATTAAAGGACAAAGGACAAAGGACAAAATAATAAAAGTATATGTCCTATTCAATTTAATGAAGAGATTAGATTGGATTATTTTTCTTTTTCATTTTGTTTTTACTCATAATTACTGTATGTCTGGAGCTGGATTAAAATTAGGAAAAAAAAAAAAAGAGAGAGAGAACCAAACCAAACAAAGAAAAGAAAACTAAAAGAAAACCAAGAACTAAGAAGAAGAAGAAGAGGAAGAGGAAGAGGAAAATATCATTTCAATTAATTAAAAATTAGGTAAGTATATATTTAATTTCTTTGTATATATGTTGATTATATAGTATGTACATATATATACCAAGTATTTTGTTACATATACATATATGTATGCATAAGTAGATAAATATATATGTGTATCTCTTTCAATTATGTATAAATATATGTATGGGGACATGTATATATATATTATTATGTAAAACATACAATTTATGTATATGTATGTATGTATAAATAAGAATACATATAGTATGTGTAAGCCCCAAAGTTCAGCCAAGTAACCATAGGATTGAACTTAGAACTCAAGGTTTAGGGCAATCGGTTAAAAGATCCGATCAAACCCAAATTATAAACTATTGAGAAGAATATTAGTAAAAATGACCCCATAAACTTAAATTTAAGAAAATAAGTAATAAAATAAGAGACTATAAAATTTTCAAATTTTAAGCATAATAATTGCTAATTACCGAAAAGGCAAAAAGTATAATCTAATAACTAATAAATTACTAGAGATAGATTATATGTATACTAAAAATTTTAGAATGACCAAAATAATAATTAGGAATGTTCACGTGTACCCTACAAGTATTTACGTGTAGATAAAAATACGCGAAATTACCTAAATTGGCTAAAAACTAAGCAAATAATTAAAGAAAATTATAAAATAATTATGGAAAAATCAGAAAAAAAATCAGAAGGGTGTGGAATGATGCAAGGTTGGTCGTGGCAAGTTAGAATCTGAAAAAGAAAAATCAACCAATTAAATTAGAATAACATAAAAGCCAAAAATTTAGGGATAAAATACTTATCTTGTTCAAATTAATGCACAATAAATCCCTTAAAACCCTATAAATAGCAGAAAAAATCCAGAAACTCATTTGGACAGTTAGAAATCAGAGAAAATTAGGGAGAGTCGAAAATTGAGAGAAAAATTCGGTTAAAAAAAAATTAGAAAAACTGTGCAATTAGGGCTTTTAAAAGGAAACCCCATCAGACGAGCAGCTGGAAGTGGACGGCCACCACCACCACACGGTGGTGGCAGCGCCCAAGCCGACCAACAAGGCCACGGCGGCCCGCGGTGGCCGGAGCCACCCAATTCGGTGAGTCCAATTTCCAGCCCGATTCTTATGTAATTTAGTAAAAATAGTAAATATTATTAGAAAATTATGAATTTTGTTATTCTAGGATTTTTTTATATGTAGCTTGTAGGAAAAATATTATTTTGATGAAAACATGTCCCGTAATATAGGGTCCTTAAGAAATCATGCAAAATCGAACACATTTCGGTTTATAAATAAATGACCTTAGGAGTGTAGTTTGGAGCTCAAATTTTTTCTGTAGGATGCTTATATGATATAGAACAATGCTATGAAGCCATTTTTTTAAAATTAATTTTCGAAATTTTTAAGTTAATTTTTAACCTTAAAATGATGGAAAAATTGGGTAATTTAGAGTTAATTAGGTGATTAGGATATTAATTACTGATTTAGATAGTAATTAGATGTTTAGGGATGTTAATTTCTGATGTGGAAACCCAATCTTAGTCTATGGAGTGTTAAGAGTAAGTAATGAAGGTGTTATGTGGTAAATGTAGAAAATTAGGAATATGTAGAATTGAAAATTAATAAATATGGAAAAATTAGGTTTAATTAGATAATAAAATAATGAAAATCAGAACATAACAAATNGGACATTGTATATATGTACTATAGTATTAGTATTATATATATATATATATTTAGTACAATCGTATAAGTGTATATGTATATAAAATACAAATACATCCATATTATACTTATACGTATAGTATATAGTATATAATTAAAGTCAAAATAATTTCTTACATAAAGTATAGTATACGTTAAATAGTATATATAATATACTACAATATTAATTTAATAAATAAAGTAAGTTAATAAATATTTTTATATATATATAAGTACCGTAAATTAGGAAAAAAATTAATAATTAAGTAAATTAGAAAAATTAATCAAATATAATAATAAGTATTTATATATATATCGTGAAATACAAGAAAATTAATAAAGTAGAAAAAAATTGAATTAATAATTCTGAAATCTCAAAAATAGGTAAAAATAAGTAATTAGGGTAAAATAAGCTTAAAATAATAAAATTATCACTTATGTGATTTAAGTAATTATTAAATCGTAAATATACTAAGAAAAAGCTTAAATAAATATTTTATAACTTTTTAAATTAAAATAATAAATTTTATGGTATTTTTATATCACTGTTCAAATTACAAGTTATAACATCCAAAATGGACCTCGCTACAGGAAAACACGCTAAAAAACTATCAAAATGGACTATAAGTTCATAACGATCCGAGCTAAAACCAAAAAGTTATACACAATTCGATAAAAAAACTTAAATTGATGATTTTATGTAACTAAGTTAAGCAAACAGTACAAATTACGATACTAGTTTAGCTTTAAATTTCCAAACTTACAACTTTCTATATTCTTTATTCTCAGGTGATTTCGACCTTGATTCTGAGCTCCTATTGGCCTATTATGACCCTTGAGTCCATCATGGCTGAGTAAGTTTTTCCTATCGATTCCATACTTGCTTGTGTTTATCATTAGTGAATATAAATTATGATTAATAATTGAATGTTGTATAGGGTTGGGTTATGTTTGTATATGATAACTGTTTGTTAATGATGAATTTACTTTAAAGTATGATAACATATTGATTGTTCCATAGTAGATTCACTAGAAACTGATTGTCTGTGACCTTGTTAATTACTGAACAATAAGACCTAATTTTACTCAACTTAAAAGAGTTAACTTGAAACAAGCATGATTATACACCGCATAACTAATTCCGGCAATCACATTACACGGAGGTAGCGAGAGGCTATGCATGGGTTGATTATTTGATTGTTATGGATTTCGTACGGTGTACACGTGCAATATAACCTTATCCTGACCCGCAAGATCACTAAGCATTAAAGGCGTCAACCGCTTAATTAAGGGTCGAGTCCAGAGACTTCCGTTTAAAGGTAAATGAAGGTTGCGTGAACCTTCTCATAATCATACATAAAACTCGTTTTTGATAAAACTAAGAATGGATATATAATTACATTTTAAATGCGAAATGCGAAGTTTCGTTATGAGATAAGTTCTAGTATGATATTCGGATCTGACTGTGCCGAAATATTTCTAACCCTGACTTTGGCGGGCATTAAATTTGAGTTACATGTAGTATTTAATCACCTGTATATATTTGTTTGGCATACTAATTAACATGCATTCATTTGATTGAATTTAATTGATATATAACTTGATTGCTGTATGATTGAGAGGATTATCTCATTAAACTAGTTAGCTTATACTCTTATAGTTTATTTTCGCAGGCGGAGTTGTTCGTAAAGTCAGGCTGCCGCATGCCCGAAATTAGTTGTACATCAAGAAGTTGATGTGGGAGTAAGACGTGATCGAAGTATACTCATGATAGTTTATTTAAATTATGGATCTTATTATATAATGAAATGATATTAGTTTGAGTTAAGAAGTATTATAGATTTCTTATCTGTAAATTTCTATATAAATAGATTGTGTTTTATATTTCTTTAGCTTATTATTATTATTATAAAATGATATTACTTACACTTACGCAACTCTTAGTTGTTAAGTGTAGCTGTAGCTGTAGCTGTGGCCTTATGTATTATATAAAAGGTTGTCAATTGTAAAGAAAATCAATTTACAATCTTTTGTATGATATACGGAGACTGTCATAACTAGTCCTCTCGGGTCGTAACAAAATTAGTTCTCTAAAAATAAAAAACATAAGCACTTTTTCCTCATCAGGCTCCAAACTTATGTACTATATATCTTAACTTCTATATATGTCGATCGTTAATCTTAATATGTTCTCATTTCTATTAATCCATATTCTCCATAATGCAAAAGCAAAAATTACCTCCTAGTGATGGAACCTTTTCAAATCATATCGTTTTCAACATCAACTTAGTTTAGCCCTCATTATGAAGTTTCAAGGCATGAGAGTTAAATTCAAGCCTTATGGATGGATTTTCTTACATAAGGTTTACAATTGTGGATTCCTTAGATTTGCTAGAAAGCTCCAAATCCAGTGCTAGCTGAATTTGAATTTGTTTTTGTGTTTACTCTCCAATTAATTGTATGCAAGTGTCCTTAATAAAAACCTTTTCATCTTTTGGAACCGGACAAACATTATCTCCAATTTTGTAGGTTTTAAGCAACATGGACCAAAGGAGTTTACTAGGATATTTGAATGTTAAAACCTAATTTTTCATCATTCCTAGAGATTTTTGTTTGCCATATTTCCTTGACAGTTAATTTTAGGATAAATTTTCTGTTTAAAAGCCCTTCAATTCACAGTCAACTATTTGACCTTCTTTTGTAATTTAATCCTGACTAGACACTATTTGATGAAGAACTCTTGTTAAGAAAAGTTTCAATAATACTAATATGTTACATGGATGAATTACTGGCATGAAAATACTCATAAAATTCTAATATTAAATATGAACGGTACTTTTTTAAAAACTATATACTATTGTTGATATTTGTACATTATTCATTTAGATATGTAATGTATTAATACTAATGTATCCATTTTCTCTCACTCATAGAGTTATTTTTCCTTTAACTTTACATATTTCAACATTTAACCCATAATAAGCCTCCATTATGGAAATCCTTAGCTTTGTTAATCCTAAAAGCCTCTTTATAGATCATATAGGGTAACTTGAGATCATCCTCTTTTTTTGTGAAGGTTACTTTATTCCAACCAACCTAATGTATTTATTGGTATATTTTAAAAAATTTCGAATCTACTTTTCAATTTAATTACGATATTACTAGATAATTTCTCCTCTTACAAATAATAAGTGGGTTAAGGCATTCCAACGTGTCTTTTAATGGAATAGCGCGACTTGCCATAAGAGTAATCTTCCTTCCCAAGCTCGTTGTTGTCTTCTCTCTCTCTCTCTCTTTTATTAATCTTTTAACTAGAACGTACAATTAGAGAAATTTAAATCAGAACTATTTGTATATGCTTTTCATCATTGATCGAATAATTTATTTGTCAAATCAGCATGCCGAATTGAAAAGTGACACATACACTGGTAATTTAATGCCATTTACTCTTTAGTCTTTAGTGCTTCATTGATGACGACATATAGTATGACTTGACTGCACAAGTATTTGGGTTTTACTTCTCTTACTGAATATCTAAAAATTTTTCATCGAATATTAAACCTCATGAAAAAAATTTCCAAGAGCTTTTTTTTTTGTATTTTTTATTATTTATATTTTTATCCTATTTCTATTTTTTCTTTGAAGACTAATTTTATGAATACTACATTTAATTTGTATATATTCTCTTTTAGTTTCATTCCTACTTCCTAGATTATAGATTGATTTAATTATCTATATCTATTGGCTATATTAAATATAATAAAAGCACTTAATTTTAAATTACATTAATGATAATCATGATAAAGATGATAAATGCAGAAAGAAGAAGATCATGAAGTGTGATATTAATCATTTTCAAAAATGACAATTTTGTACAAGGATTATTTTTATAGGTACCTTTTTGTATAATAAAAGTATGTATAAATGTTTACTTTCATCTTTTTGCTATACTAATTTATCAGTGGAGTAAAAAGAAAACCGCATAAAAATATATCCCATATTTAAATTTAAGGGACTTTCATACTATTTCATTGATTTGGTCGATATTTGATAGATGCCCTTTACGTGTAGAATAGTCCACCAGTTGGTTTCAGTTACCTACTACGAAACCTGAAATTTCCTGGTCGGATATAGAAAATTATAAGATGCGAGGTTGACATTCGATGTGACTAAGGAAAGGGAAAAAAATTTGAACCATAAGAACACGTTCACGTGTCTTAACAAATAACATATAATTATTGATGATAATAATAATAATAATATATTATATGTCTTAATGAATAATGTATAATTATTAATGATAATATATATTTTTTAAAAAACTATTTATTTATATTTTTATGTATTAAAATTAAAATTTTACAAGTATTTCCGAAAAAAAAAAAAAACGTACTAGTGAAGTGTCCTGTGCGCACATTGCATTGCTCAGGTTGACATTATTCTATTGCATGTTGGATCATGGCGTTCTTAACTGTTTCTTTGAATTGAATGGAGTTCTAGAAAGACATTAGAACCGAAAAGGACAAATGATGACGACCATTCCAGCTAATCTTAAATATAAAAACAGACAATAACTTTTAAGATTGTCATTATATGAATTTAAAGCACAAGTGTCCGATTTCTCGATCAAACTTAAAGTAATTATATTGCCGGATGTATCCAGTAATTTTGTTTTCATAAGTACATGATTACTGGTTTAAATATTTAAAATATTGTGCATTGTAATCTATAAAAAAGAAAATTAGGTTATTTTACTCTACTACGTTATCATTTGTAGACTAATAAATTATCATCAAGCCCCACTAAAAATATGTCATTTCATTTAAAAATGTTTTCTCATTGTGGAGGAATAACTTGGAATTTACAAATATTTTAAAATTTAAGCTTAGATGAGCTAATTATAAGACCCAAGAGGTCAAGTCTATAGATTTAGGATGAATTAGGAAAACTTCACATTGTAGGCTTAGAATATGAATTTTTAAGATTGCCCCATCTACTTTCAAGTTTTCTTATACAGTCTCATGCACTTAGAAAGGCTCTTTATGCACTTGAATTCAAGTTCAAAGCCTAATGAAAGGATTTATTCATGGGAGCATTCATCTTGACAATTTACTTTTATTACAATCCAACGGACATCATTAATGACCAAGCACTATAAACACTCACTTCTTCTCATTTGACATGATCAATGGATTTTGAATCATGACGCCATACTATCAAATTGCTTCAAAAGATCCAATAAGACTTAGAATAAAAGCATTTTACTTCTTCCAACAACAATAAGGTGATGCCATATTACTCCATTACCTATTATTCATGCATTAGAGCTCTTCAAGATTGTCTGTTTCTACTCCCTACTTCTGTTTCTAGGTTGTCTCCACATCTTAGTTTCATATCACTCCCTTAAATATACATGAAAAATGAGATTCACACTGTTGCATCCCTTCATCTATAACCATAATAATGTATTTTTCACTAGCTCATGCCTAAGCCCTCAATTGCACTATGAGTTTCATCACCCTCCATATTGACACCATCCTCATTGCATCTAATGGAGCACCACTACTCTTATTGGAACCTCCCCTCTTGTTGCAATAAGTATATATCTAGGCTGGTTGTTATGGGATACTGAATTTGCTTGACTCGATAAAAATTCTATAAGATAATACATTATCAGCTCGTTCACTACATGGAATAAAATGAGAAGGAATAGAATTGAAATTCCTCAAGGAATTGAATAAGAGTGTAATATATTTTACTTTATTTAATTAGATTTATAAGTAATTTAAGAATAAACATGTAATATAACTTTAATGACTAAACTATCATCGATCCATTTTCTTTCTCAACTAATCCTAAAGTAATAGGTGGTTGACCGTGGTGGTTAGCGATAGTGGTAACGGTAACGGTAATGATAGCTACAGTAGTTAGTAATGGTGGCAGCAACATCGGTAGCTATGGTAGCAGTAGCTATAGTAGTTGGTGGTGGTGGAGGCCATGGCAGTGGTGGCTGTAGCTGCAACTGTAGTGGTTATGGCGGCGGTGATGATGGCAGTGATAGCGGTAGCGGCAGTAACAGTAGCAGCAATAGCAATGGCGATGGCGATAATGGTGGTGATAATAATAAAAAATCGCAATTCCTTAGTTGAATTAAGAAATCCATATTATTTGATTTCAAGTAATAAAGATTCTTACAGAATTGCAATTCCGTGATAAAAAGTCAAGTGAATATCATAATAAAGAATAACAAGGGAATGTAACTTCAATTCCCTCCAAGTGAACTTACCATATAGGTTTTTATCGGGTTTTAGGACATGATTAAAAACCATATAAGGTTTTTTAGGGTTAAGTTTTGAAACTTTAAAAAACTAATGAAAAACACAACCTGATAAGAGATAAAATAGATTATTTAATTGGTTTTATCTTATATTTTTCTATTAAGAAAAGTATTAATAAGTATATTAGGCATTTATTTATAAAACTTCTTTAAGAATATACTAACTGTAGCTTAAAAAATCAAAAGCAAATTAAAATATTTTATGTAATCAATGTAGGGTGGTTCAGGTATCAAGTCTATAATAACTTTAGCAGGATAAATTTTAGTAATAAGAGATAAAAACCTATAGGGTTCTAAGACACCTAAAACCTTATGAGAATGGGTTTAGTAATAGGAATGAAGGTTTTTTTTTTACGATTTTGAGAAATGCCAAAACAATTGGATTTGGATTTTATAAAACTCATTTCAAATTGTAATGCCCCAGTTTATAAGCATTGAATAACTAGGCCAATAAACACTAGTAAACCTATTTTCAACCACTTGTCCTAAAGTTTCAAACTTATGTTAACGAGGTATTCACAATTATAATTTTATAAATTAATATCACAACCTTCCACAATTCTTATAAGATACTTAACCATAGGGTTTTACACAAACCAACTTTGGTTGCTACCCATGCTACAACCTCCACCATGTCTCCCTCCAAATGCATCTCAAATGAATATAGGAAAAAACATGGAATTCCATTTGATCCTTAATGAATGTCTTGATAAGCAAAGAGTTGCTTATGAACAATATCATTGCCTTATAGGTGGTTCCATTGGTCTAGATTGGCTTCTTTCTTAAGTAAATTGTTGTATTCAATTTCAAGCGAATTCATAATCTAATTTGGGATTTTTCTTAATTGATTTGACATTTCAGAAATTAATATGGATCAATTTAGCTAATGAATTCACGTTAGAAATAATTAAAATCGCATAATGATGCAAAAGATTCACTTGATGACATTGTATTAGAAGTGAAATATTATGGTAAAAGTGGTGCTTTTACATTCAGGATGTGTTTGCATTTTGTAGTTTTCGTCGGTATGTTAGTGTAATTTACCATAGTTTTCTGAAAAACTATTTCTTTTTTTTTTTATGCCAACAATTATATATATTGAAACTATTAAAAAAGTGGAAATTGAATCTAATTTGACTAGTTAGAAGGTTTATCAAATCAAATATTTCTAGAGCTAGCATTATTATAGCACGTTTTCATCATGCTTATAACAAATCCTCAATCATCCGCTTTTTATCAAGATCTTATTAATTATAATTCAGTCATATCAAACATTTCTTATTCAAACACAATGTACATATCTTTTTAAAAATTTTGACATTTTTTGGTTGTCATATATGGATAGAGCATTCATATCTTCAATTAGAGTATGTATTTATGTCTCTCTCAATTACACATTACCATAAAACTAGACAATTAATGAAGGACACACTATTCTTTTTTAATTCAAATATGGCAAAAGAAGATCGAGCAGGTGATGCACGTTTTCCTTACGAACGTTTATAGTTTTTAAATCGAGAAGTTTTACCAAGTTGGGTATGCAATAATAATAGTTCAAAAAAGTTTTTTTTTTTTTTTTTTAAAGGCATGCAGTAACGAAAACGATGTGACCTGTTTGTGCCAGTGGAGAATGTCATCCTACCAATTTGTAGCAATATTTCTTACATATCTAGATATCTAATGGTAATTGTTTCTAAAATTGATTTCTATTATCAATTAAAAGATAATGAAAAATAGCTTTTAATGCCTAATTAGATAATCCAGGTTTGGTGATGCTTGTGACTGGAATCTTAATGTTCTGAATTCCAGTTAGGTTGGGCAAACTCGATTGAATATATTGAATTAAATGGTTCTTTGCGGCATTTCGTGAATCATAAGTCTACGTATGAGGTTGAAAGTGTGTACGTTTACGCAGAACTTGTACCACGTTTCACGACTTCCCACATTTTGGATTTTGAAATTTTAGGAATTTATTTGGCTTGAATTTCTGAACTGGATGAGAGTGATGATAGTGAAGCTGGAGATTTATAAGTAAAATCCATATAGGATGAAAATGATAATTTTCTGTACTTCTTTAAGAATGACTGGAGGTTGTATAGTTTTGATATATGAAAAGATGGAATGTAACGGTTTAAAGTATATTTATAAAACTGTGTATTTAATAGCCCTATTAAGGTAGGAATATGCCCGTGTCACGGGCGGATTCTGTCGCTAGACCCCGTGCGGCACTTAGCGTTCCTGACCTCATTGAGGAAGGCTAAGTCAGCCTGTAACTCACAATGTTAGAAAGAGAAAGTAGAGAGAGAAACTCTGATAGTATACTGTATTCACTCAAATAACTTGTGTGTTACATCTGAGGGGAATACCCCTATATATACAGAAATCCTTTACAATCTAATGATCAAGATCAATTCGATCTAATGGTTACAATTGATTCCCAACTACTACATTCACCTACCTTCACCAACTACAATATTCTGGTCTTCTCTAGAACCTTCTAGAACATTTCATCATCTAGAAGCTTTTAGTGGGCTTGGGCTTGGGCTTTCGTCTTTGGGCCTTAGGAACCTCCTAAGTATGGCCCACTTCGAGAGGTCCGTAACATTCTCCCCCATTCAATCCGGCGACACCCTCGTCGCTCCTTCATCGTGGAACCGTCGAATCTTGTCTTTAAATTGCCACAGTGCTTCGGTTGGTTCCCAACTGGCCTCACTCTCTAGTCTTCCCTTCCACATTACCATATACTCATGTCTGGGAGTTTGTCCACGTCTCTTCACATGTCTATCAGCTATGACCCCTTCCACTTCCCTATCAAATGAATCTCGTACTCCTATTGGGGCCCTTTGTGATATGGCTCTAATAGGGTCTTCTTCATCTTTGTGGAATGGTTTTAGCATGCTCACGTGGAAAACCGGGTGGAATTTCAGTTTAGGTGGAAGTTCCAATTTGTAAGATACTTGCCCCACTCGTTTCACAATTGAGAAGGGACCCTCGTATCGCCTCATTAGACCTTTATGTAGTTGTCCCCTCGTACGTTGTATCAAATGTAACTTAACAAGCACTTGGTCACCTACCTGATATTCCATCGGCTTTCGCTTCCTGTCTGCAATCTTCTTCATTCTCATGATAGCTCGGTTTAAGTATGTCCAGGCTAAGTCATGATTTTCCTGCCATTCCCTTGCAAATTTATATGCGGGAGGGCTGGACCCTGTATATCCTATTGCCACTGTATGAGGAGTTAAGGGTTGCCTTCCCAGGACAATCTCGAAAGGACTCTGTCCGATGGACTCATTCTTCTGTAGGTTAAACGAAAACTGTGCCACATCTAACAACTTGGTCCAATTATGTTGGTTAGCCCCTACAAAATGCCTTAAGTATAATTCCACTAAGGCATTTACTCGCTCCGTCTGACCATCCGTTTGGGGATGCAAACTAGTTGAAATGTTCAACTCAGATCCCAGAAGTTTGAACAGCTCTGTCCAAAATCTCCCTGTAAATCGCCCATCGCGATCACTCACAATGTTTCTGGGCAGGCCCCAATACTTTACTATATGTTTCAAGAACAACCGGGCAGCTTCATCTGCTGGGCACTCCTTTGTTGCTGGGACAAAAGTCGCGTATTTTGAGAACTTGTCTACTACAACCATAACTGTACCATACCCTTCTGATCGGGGTAAGCTTACAATGAAGTCCATGGAAACACTTTCCCAGGGCCGTTCAGGAATGGGAAGAGGCTCTAGCAGTCCCGGAGTTGCCTTGTGTTCAACTTTGTCTTGTTGGCACACGAGACAAGTTCGGACATAGCTTTCAATATCTTCCCTCATGTGTGGCCAAAAATACTTTTCTTCCACTAATGCTTGGGTTCATCTCCTTCTGCAATCCTCACTTAGTGATATCCCGAGCGTAAATCCAATTTGGAGAAGTATCTAGCTTCTCCCAACCTGTCGAATAGATCTGATACCAATGGAATGGGATACTTATTCTTTATCGTGACCTTATTTAAGGCTTGATAATTAATACACATTTGGAGTGATCCATCTTGTTTCTTCTGAAAAAGTACGGGAGCTTCAAAAGGTGCCTTTGAAGGCCTAATGAAACCTGCTTCTAGTAATTCCTTCAATTGTTGCCTCAATTCTTCTAATTCTGGAGGTGACATCCTGTATGGGACGGCAGCGGGCGACCTGGCTCTGGGTTCCAATTCTATCACATGGTCTACCTTCCTTCTTAGTGGTAACTTCTTAGGTAACATTGGTGGCATTATATCTTTAAATTCTCCCAATATTTCCCCCACTTGAGGTGGAACACTCCCTTGACCACTAGTTTCTTCCCTAACTTTTAAGGCAGCCAAGTAAGTGACTTCATTCTTCTTGAGTCCCTTTTCCAATTGCATAGCAGATAGGAATTTGGTGGCTTGGCCTACCTTTCTTACTACAGGTACCACGCATTGCGAGTTGTGATCAAGTACACAAATGCAGTTAGCTCGTGGTACGATAAGTGCATCAATGCGATCTAAGAAATCCATCCCGATCACAAACTCAAAATCATCCATTGGCACTACTTCAACTGTCTCCTTTCCCTGCCAACCCCCAATACGGAGCTCTATCCCCTTGGCTACTCCAATAGTGGGAACTTCTTTTGAGTTAACTGTTTTGAGCCATGTTTTGGTCTCCTCCACTTTTAGCCCCAACTCCTTTGCTGCCATATCAGAAATAAAGAGATGAGATGCTCCTGTATCTACAAGGGCATTAAGTTTCTTACCTGCTACCGATACTTCGGTATACATCAATCCTTTTCTTTCATTAACTTGAGACTTCATAGCACTGAGTAGACGAACTGACCTTAACTGGGCCTCATCCCCATCATCTGAGCTTTCACCTGCTACTAATGCCGCCAATCTCTCTTTCTTCGGACACTCCCTAGCATAATGGGGTCCATTACAGAAATAACATTTCAATTCACGGGGTTTCCATCTTTCCCCATCTCTCCCTTCACGAGTTCTTCCTCGATCGTTATCTCTTTCTTCGGCTTTGGTTTTTCCTTTGGAAGAACTCCCACTCTTCTCCCTTTCAACTCCCCCTTTCCATCTTCCCCCTGTGGTCTTAGGATCAGTCTTCCGAAATTCCATTAGGCCTTCAGCAACTGCTATAGCCTTGGAAATGTCTTCTACTCCCCTTCGCTCCAGCTCTAATTTAGCCCAGGGCTTCAAGCCATCCACAAACATCACCAAAGCATCTTCTTGGTTGAGGTCTGGGATCTCCAACATCAATTCTGAAAATTCCTTTACATATTGCTTTATGTCACCCTTATGGGTTAGGTGACGCAATTTCACCTTTGCTTCCTTAGCAGCATTTTGGGGCGAGAATTGACCCTTCAACTCTTGTATAAAGCTATCCCAGGTGTTGATATCAGCAGCCCTCCTGCGCCACCATACCATGGCTGAGTCTTTCAGATACATGGCAGCAGTACATACCTTTCCAGCATCATCTAAGATTCCCACAGCATTGAAGTATTGTTCCACTCCCCATAAGAAGTTATTTACTTCTCGAGCAGACCGCATCCCGCTAAAGTGCTCTGGTTTTGGAATATCAACCCTATGGCCAGTCTGGAGGGTCATTCCATTTGCAACAGCGATTCGGCAAGCCGCCAATTGCGTCTTGAGATCTTCAATCTCTTGACGCATGGCCACTACCACTACATCAATCTTAGCTTCATAGGCTTCTTCCTTAGTTTCTAAGGCCGTAACTCGAGCTTGGAGAGCATCACCCTTCTCTCCAATAACATTTCCATGCTGCCTAAGCTCTTCTACAGCCCGATTCAGTACTCTCTGCAATTCTCCTCGAAGTTCTTTCTCCATTTCCTCAAGACTGCCTTGAGACTCATCAAATTGTTCCTTGGCTTCAGCAATGCTCAACTCTACCTTATCCATCCTACTAAGGAGAGAGTTTATTAAGTCCCGAGACCTAGCCCTTTGCCTGGTAACACGGCGATCGTCATGGTCAGCCAACTCATCGACCATTGAAGCGTTGTTGTCTCCTCCAGATGACATCTTCTCCACAAGCAATTCCTTTTTCAAGCTCTGATACCACTTGTCATGGGCGGATTCCGTCGCTAGACCCCGTGCGGTACTTAGCGTTCCTGACCTCACTGAGGAAGGCTAAATCAGCCTGTAACTCACAATGTTAGAGAGAGAAAGTAGAGAGAGAAACTCTGATAGTATACTATATTTACTCAAATAACTTGTGTGTTACATCTAAGAGGAATACCCCTATATATACAGAAATCCTTTACAATCTAATGGTCAAGATCAATTCGATCTAATGGTTACAATTGATTCCCAACTACTACATTCACCTATCTTCACCAACTACAATATTCTGGTCTTCTCTAGAACCTTCTAGAACATTTCATCATCTAGAAGCTTTTAGTGGGTTTGGGCTTTTGTCTTTGGGCCTTAGGAACCTCCTAAGTATGGCCCACTTCGAGAGATCCGTAACACCCGCACGGATAGGATGGGATGGTTTTAGGACATTACATCAAACATAGGTAACATCATTCTAAGTAACCGATTTACCCTCCAAACGAGCAAATTAACAAATTTCAGCAATTTATGGATTGTTAATAAATAAACGAATTTGAGTTTGACTTGTATATACGGGATAATAGGTGTTTATATGAACATAAAATGGTTTCAAAGCAATTGATGCAATACAAGTACTTAGTTTGCTATTAATTGTTGATTGTGTGTGTTAAGTTAGAGGAAACCTCACTAATTATAATTGGATTTAATAAATGTTGCAGTGTTTGTGCGTGTTGACCATGGACTATCTTAGCGTGCACTGGTACATTTTGGAAGTAGATAAATTTAGGTGTTGAGTTTACTGCAATAACTTGGGTGATTGAGACGAGGGGTCATGTCCGATGCAGTTAATGAAAAGGAACAATGTTATGGTGGAGGTGCCAATCGAAGGAATGGAATGGAACATTGATTAGACGATTGCAAAATTGATATGATCACTGATGATTTGTTAATGGTCATGAACTCATAATGAAATGATTTTGGTTATGAGATAAATGGTAATTACCGAGACACGGTTTGGATTATTATTTGTTATTAGTAGTTAGTAGATGTTCAGCCGTGTCTTGGTTTATTAATGATATGTTATTAGAAGATATTGGGATAAAATCTATCTTCATTGATTATATGGTTTTTATGTAGATACCGAATTGTGGTTCGAATTATGATACTATAGAAATTTAAAATTTTATACAACGGGAGATATTATATTTATGATAGTTTGAAGTTCTTTCTTAATTATGACCACAATTGAATGTTAACTTAGGGGAATAGTTATTCCATTTCCCATTTATTCCATATAAAAGATCTATGATGGTGTTTTATTAAATTTAAGACACTAAATGATTATTCTTGATGAATTGTTATTATTCAAAGAAATATTGAGTATGAAAAGTGGAGAAGGGTAGAGATTTTAAAATTATATTGGACAATTTATTTTTAGAGTAAATTACATTAACAATTCCTAAAAACTTTGTAAATAACAAGGGTATCCCATCTTTTTAAAAACCTATACTTATTCTCTTACTTTTGCTTACTAAGATATTGATATGGCATAAATGATGACGTGTCATCGTCACATCATTGCCTTGTTCGCAGTATTAATATTTTTATTCAAATATTATATATTCAATAACTAAAACTAGTAAAAATTAAAATAAATTCAAAAAAAATGAAAAAAGATATGCTGAAAATTTTCTTTTAAAAAATATATCTTTTTACATATATATGTAATAATTAAACAAATTAAATAAATATTTGAAAAATTATTTATAAAAAAAAAAGAAATCTAATGTTAAAAAATAAAAAAAGAATAATTCTTGGCTACTCCTAGCCAAGTGGCCCTGTTACCTTAAAAATTAGACTCTTTGGAGCCCAAGGTTTTAGATTCTCCATATCTTGTATTGCTTGTATTTGAGCCGTAGGAACATTAACCTAATGTTATCCAAAAAAATAAATAAATAAATAAACCTAAAAACTGATATTGTAATATAACTTGATTTTTCTTACTTCCATTATCGGACCCTCCTATACGATTGAGTTTGTCATTGTCCACTAAAAGAATATTTTCTAACTTTCCTTCCAAAAATTCCACCTTCCTAAATAAAATTAATTAAATAAAATATAAAAATCAGTAGATTTAATTATATTATGCTTGTAGAGATTAGTTATGAATAAACTTGGATGATGATGTCAGATAGTTAAAGGTTAATAGTAACATGATTTTCATTCTCACTGTTCTATGCATAAGACATATCCTATTATAAGAATCAGTGGGCTAAAAGTTGGAAATTATAATTATTATTTTTTAACATCACTTTTCTTTTTTTTTTCTATGACTTTCCAAATTTTCATTTAATTTATTTAATTATTACATATATATATATGTAAAGTGATATATATATTTTTAAAAAAAGTTTTAGCATATTTTTTTCTTTTTTTTCCAAATTTATTTTAATTTTTGTTATTATATATAATATTTCAATAAAAACAATAACAATGCAAATAAGGCAATGGCTTGGTGGTAACACATCATTTTTTATGCCACATAAGCATCCTAGTAGACAAAAGCAAGGGGCTAAGCGTGGTTGTTCAAAAAGTAAAATGTGCATGTCATTTACAAAGTTTATAAAAATGATTAATATAATTTATCTTTATTTTTATTAAATAATAAACATCTAATAACTATTATATATCTATTCAATTCCATTAACTATAACTATCAGATAATGCATCTATGCTATATATATAAAAAATACAAAAAAAAACCTTGGATTAAAATGTATAGTAGATTTTTCAAATAATAGTAATGTTAGGTAATTAAAATAATAGATAAATAAAATAATAATAATTGGAGAAGTAAGTGTAATAGAAAATGTTAATAATATAATTAGATATGGTGATTAAGAATTTTATAAGATAGGTTTGATTTTTTTTTTTTTAACCATCATGTGAATATATGTAATGATTAAAATTATATGATATCAAATTATTAGTTATAAATAATTAAAAGAAAAGTCTTTCTTTTTAATATAATTGATAATATTAAGTTATGAGTTTTCTATGCTCCCAGTCAGATCGGAATTTGCGGCAAACTGACAATGTTTATGCGGTTTCGGAACATTACATCGAATACGCGCAACATCACTTTAAGCTACCAATTTACCATCCAAATGAGCAGATTTCAGCCCAATTTTAATCGGGTACGGAAAAGTAAGACGCTCCTTTATTAGCGCGGTCGGTCCTTGGGACTCATCCGAACAGTGCTTCAATTGGCTGGTTGAACCGGCCTTTCGTCAACCTGTAGAAAGAATTCAGTACGTACAGGCTGTTCGATTTGATTTTTGCTTGGTTGGGTTGCGAGGTGAAAGGTTCCTTGTTTTTTTCTTGATGAGAGCCATTATTACGAAATTTGAAACCATTTTGACTTCTTCTTAGTTGGGTTGGAGCCCAAAAACATACGATTCAATGTTTGATGTTGTAATTTTTCCTCTGTTTACACTTGCAAGTGATAGTTCTGGGTATTGATTTGGTTCCATTTCAAATTTTTTAACTCCTCTTAATATTACAACTTTCGAGAGAGAAAATATAAACTTGTTTATCCAATTTAAAAACTATTATTCATATCGTTAAATTATAATAAACTTAATTTTTCTAGCTCTCTCTTTTTTTCTTTTTCTTTTCCAATCATATTACAATTTTAAAAAGAAAAAATCAAATTTGATCTATCTTATTAAAAATTAAATATTTATACTATTAAGCAATAATGACTTTAGCTCTTAACTCTTATATATATAATATGTTAATTTTTTACCCAAAAACTGATTTTTCTACAAAATCAGTGAAAAAAAAAAACACACATAATATAGTGCAACATTTCAATGAATTTATATCAATTTGCACTTAGTAGCCAAAATACGAACAGGGACACTAATTAGGAAGATAGAAAACCTTTGGTCACATGTCAATTTTCCATTAGGACAGATTTTATCATAAAGCTTATTGTCTTTTTCCTGATCAAATTAAGAAGAATATACTTATGTGCAAGGCATTTAAAAAGAAGAATATCTTCTTCACGTCATCTCCATATTTCACTTTCATTGTGCTTAAAATATGTGCAACTTAACAACTTTTATCTGCACATACAATTATTAAAAACTTTTCCGATTTATTTGACCCAAAAATAAATTTAAAAAAAAATTCCCGTTTATCTGACCTGCTTTTCATTTTCATGCATTTCTTAATCAAAGGTTTTTTCCCTTCGATCCCAATGGTAATAGATGAGCTAAATTCTTTTTAAATGGAAATAATTTACCTAATTAATTTTATAAACTTAATAATAATTTTCTTTATTTTTTTTTATTTCTTCTTCATAACATAGGGATTTCACTCAATATTATGCATTTAATTGCTTACATTTTTCTTTTTATATTTATCCAATCGCCTTTCCGTATTCCTCTATGAAACATTATTTGTAGACTTTTCAAGGAAAAAAAATATTATTTTATTGTGGATCGGGAATGCGAGAATCAATTTATTCGATCCATTGACAAAAGCACTATTTGTTTCGTTAAAGCCTTTGAATATGATCTTTCGTTAATGAAAATTCGTGGATTTTGCTCTGACACCCTTATTAAGTTTAGACTATCTGATGTGGGTATATATTACAAGAAGATGTATTGCAATGGAATTTAAGTTCACAAAGCTACTGTAGTTAAGTGGATTGATATTGATTTCTTAATCGAATACACCTTATTTGATTTCAGTCTCTTTAAATGATAGTTGTAGTTGGAAGAAGAAAAAAAATTTTAAAGTCATACGGTTGTTATTTTCAAATCAAATTTCTAACAATAAGGTTTCCTTAAGATGAGTGGATTTATTCTTGGGTTTTATAACTATAAGAAAAATTCATATTTTTTAACCATCTAGTGCAACGTTGTATAAAAAACCCGTCAGATATTTCAAAGATACCCATCGACTAGAAAATTCTTTAAATAAATAATACCTTTTTTTCTTAGAAAGGATAACAATAAATAATAAACAATGATACTTATTTCTTAAAAAAATTATGGAATCATCAAAACTTCTTGTTAGAATTTCAGGAGCCAATTTTTATAATTTACTCATCAATTTGCTTGCTACTTGAATATAAATGAAACGAGTCTACTTACAAATTATTTAAATTCAATTTGATATTTACTCAAATTCAACTCTATTATAGTTGAATGGAGCTCAAACTCGAGTTATTTGAGTATCTTATTAAGTTTAGCTTGAGATTTATAATACTCAACTTGATAAATTTATGAGTTGAGCTTAACTATTAATTAAGTTTAAGTTGATTTTAAAAATTATTATTATTATTAAACATTAATATTTTTTTATAAAAATATTGAGTTAAAATAAGTTTACTTGAATCAAATTAAAACTATTAAATATCACTTTAAGACAAGCCTGAGTTTAGAATTATAAGCTTAAGTAAGTAACTCAAGCTTGAACTCAAACTTTGAAATTCAAAGTTGAGCTTAACATTATAGCATCTCCACTCGATTATATTATATCTCTACTTATATTAGAGTATATATATATATATATATGAGAATAATTTAGCTTATCATTTCTACATGATTTTAATATTGTTTTTTAACAATTCATAACCGAAATATACATAATAAAGAGTATAGGACAAATATACATCATAGATATTGATTAGATATTACATAAATAAATAATAGATATAAACTATATATAGATAGGCTTCGATGAAAAAACAGACACACAAAATTATTAGTATTTCCTAATTTGCAAATTAAGATAAAAGCAAGTTGGTCGCAACGATCGCGTCCAGTAATCCACCCTCCTTTGACTTTTATCATCATGAAGCGTGACTGTGACAAAAGATATTCATTGCTCGTCATCGATATAATTATAAACTAATGTTTCTGCGTATAACATGATTAGCAGTTTGGCATACTATTAGTACAACCACGGATTTATCTTTAAGTAACATTTTTGTTAATATCATTATAACTTACTAATATATTTATTTTCCTCGAAAATAATTTATTAATATAAACATTGATTTTTTTTTTATGAAATAAATTATATTCGAATTCTTTTTTCTTAAGTTATAATATGTAGAAGGAAAAAAAAAAAAAAAGACATTTTCAACATATCATATGATGTTGATATTCTAATTTATACACCGTTATTCGGCTTCGCACATTTTGCAGTATTGTTTATTTATATTAGTAAATCAAAATTAGTATAGTTTAAATAAAAATTACATCTAATAATTTTTAATAAACTTTTACATAAAAGATTTCATGTATTGGATAATTTTAACCTGTTTTAGTTAAGTGCAGACGTATACATATTTATATGGTAAACGACCAATCTTTTAGTCCATCGAATTAGGTTACGATCGTCATATATAACATATTATTTTATCACATAATTTTGGCTTGTTCGGCGATGGTACTTTCACTTAGTTTTATAGACAACATATGTTCTAGAAGCTATATTTCTGTAGCAATGTTTTCTAGAAGCTTGATTTCCATTTTTACGGCTATCAACTGTGAGTTATTAACATTCGCAGCGCAGATCTTGCAAGTAAAATAATTAACCGTGAGTACGTTTTGGTTGTATATCTTTTATAATATTGAATTGAACAAAAAATTTTATTTTATATTTGATTTGTAATTTTATTTGATGATTAGACAAAAATTAGGTTAATAGACTAGAGAAAAATCCTAAATTTTGTCGCATCTATACCATTGTTTAAAAATAAAATTCACTGAATAAAAATAAAAAGTATTTTTCGTTCTTAAAAATATCTTTCCATATTGCAATATTAAGTTAATTAATATTATTTTTATTAAATATTACAAAAAATTAATTTTTTAATATAAATTTTATATTCAATACTATACAAATCAAACATAATACATTGAGCTTATACCGTTCAATCATTTTTATAGACATTTTACTTTTATCTTAATTTTTAGCATCCTATACTAACCTTGAAAGTTGTACTTTGTATAACTTATAAGATATAACGTATACTATGTAACTTATAAATTTTTCTTATCTTCCTATAAATGTTAAGTTTACTCTTTTTTAAATAACGAATTCTTTGCATTTTTTATATACACCAAAAGATTAGTTTTTCACTTGATTAATAGTATTGAATATGTATTGCAAATATCCTCATCTATTTTTATGACATTATTATTTCATTTCCACAATTTAAAAGCAATTTCTTTTCCTTCTACCATCTAGTAAAAAAGATCATATTTGTAAATGGTTAAAAAAAAATAGCACAGAAACTAGGACTATTCAGAAAAGAGAACGAAATTAAACCAAGATAAAACCACAACGAACCATAAATGTGGTTATTATAACCTAAGAGATAAAAGAGAGAAGTAGCATCCGGTCCAAAGTTCTTTCTCTTTCTTTTTAGTGAAATATTTTTTGGTTGTAAAATTGTAGCATTATTATATATTTTTTATTTATTATATTTAATAATTTTTATAAAATCGATACAAGCGATCTTAAAAACCTATACCTTGTCTACCTAATACAAATTCGAGGTAGATATAGTATATAAAGACATCATACTTATGCTTGATTTTGTTGGAGCAAATTCTAAAACATCGCTATTTGAAATCTATCATATGACTATCAATATCCATTCAGAATCTACCCGATCAATTAAGATATAAGTGTTACCTTATGCGGTAAGGTTATCTACTCACTCCTATGTGTTCTATTCTACAAAACATAGATTTCAAAAATATGGAATTAATTCAATCTCCTCAATTTAGGGATAAAACCCAAATAACTACTGTTAGATAGCCAAATAGGTTAAGGAGAAAGAGTTTAAGGTAGGGTGAGATAATATAAATCTTTGTTGGTTCCACTATTACTAAAAGTAGATAAAGCTTCCACCACCACTACTAAAAGTAAATAGGGTTGGGCAAAAAAATCGCGAACCATAGATTGAACTATGAACTAAATTGAATCGAACTAAAATATTTATTTTTTTACAAACTATTTGGTTTATGATTCGGTTCGGTTATATATAAATGGTTCACAATTTGGTTCGAGAAAGCAAACTGAATTGAACTATTTTGAATCGTTTAGTTAAATAAAAAAATTTTCATCAAATTGTTATATATATATTTTTTAATTTTTTTCTATTAGTCTTTATGGATTTTATCAAAATTTTCATATTTTATTCTTCTTTGTCTTATTTCTAAATCAATTATTAAAATTAATTTGAATAAGTTCCATCTGAAATTTCACATTTAAAAATTTTTCTCTTCTAAATTGTTCTTTTCTTATATATTTTCAAATCAAAGGTCTGATTTTAATGCTTTTTATGTGTCTCTCATCTCTTTTCTAATCTTTGGTATATTTCTTTTATTTTCTTTATATCGTTTTTGAATGGGTAGCTTTATTTCTCCCTCCTTATTATTATTCGTTAAAACAAAATCTTTTATCATTGTCCAATCAAGTCAAGTTTATTAAAATCTTATGCAACATTTTACTACGTATCGTTACATAAAATAAATGTTTGAGAGATTAATTTGAAACATATGAAATTATAATGAAAAAGAAAATGTGTTATTAAAAATAAAAATATTTAATAAAAATTTGATATAAATGATTTAAATCATAGTTTGAAAATTTTACAAACGAAACCGTATGATTAAGGTTGATTTAAAAAAAAATTGAATTATTATATTAGATTCGATTCAATAAAGTAAGATGAACATAAACTACGATGTTAAGTTTTTGTAAAGACAGAGAAAGCTTAGTAACTCTTCATGATTCAGAATATCATAAAATGCATATTTTGTAAAATGTTAAGTTTTTTATAGCACGGGAAACATGTAAATTTATCTTTTTTCTAAGGTAAATTTTAAAAGTTACTAAGGCCATTATAACCTAATAGTATCGTCACTGAACTCCTATGGAGATATATCAAGTTTGAATCCTCGTTACTCTATAGTTAGCAAAAAAGTTAAATCTTAATAGTCAATACATACCGGGTTTGAATTTTTATTTCCTCATAGTTGGCAAAAAAGTTAAATATTAGTAATTAATGCTAAAAATTATGATATTTTAATTGTAAGTTAAAACTACTTACAAATGTAAATGACAAACATAAATATAACAAATTTCAATAAAAATACAAAATAATTATAAATATGGAAAACATAAACTACGATGCCAACCTAAATTGACAATTTGAAACAGATATTACTCAGACCAGGTATTGGTCTGGATGCGTTATAAGTTTGATCAACGTGTATATTTGTCAAACTAAATTATACGTATCATTATATCCTACCTACTTTGAGGAATTACAGGGCTTGTTCCTAGAACTTGGAACTCGTGATATGTGTATAGTGTACAGGTTCCGAGCATGTTTCAGAGTGGATGCAAGATTATACACTATCCTCTATCCTGTGACTGTATATTCCGAATATTTGAAAGTGGTAACTAATGTCTAAGTCTAATACCACTGAAAACTGAGAAAATGCCAACAATATAATATCATCCATTCCACACGGTTCATGGCATAACCATCCAACTTCCACGCCGGTTAAGAAAACGAAATGCCAAAATTATACTATTCCTGGTGGGCATCATTAAACTACAAAAGTCAAGAGTCTACTAAGTCATGTGTACCATGACTACCATCCCATGACTAAACTAAACACTTAAAGTATATACCTAAGTTTGAATTTATTGCATCATTGATTAATAACTTCACATCAATTTGAGAAACTCGAAGGAATTCATGTTAAACAACTCAGATGAACCTATTTATAGTCTCTTCTGTGAACAACACCTCTAGGACTAATAGCATATCTGGTTGAATTCCTAGACCAAACTTATTGCCCACCTTCCTATTACATTTATACATCAACTTCATGGCTACTCCATGTATCAATTTTTTCAGTAGGGACTAGTAGATTGATCTGGAATTTGTCTTTTCAGTCGGAAAAAATTGACAGATTCCTTGGTCAGGATGACACTCAAGAAGAAGAATTGGAAATGCATCATTTTAAGCTGCTACAAGTCTGAAAATGAGTTTCCTGAATCCGATAAGCAGCTTTTGCAGCAAACTTCATTTCAGAGGCTATTGCTTTCGGATGTTAGTGATCCGAAATCGATGGCATCTATTGATGATCTTTCGAATTCTATGATCACCTCCAATCTTCACATATTCACCTTTGCAGAGCTAAGAGCAATAACTCATAATTTCTCATGGAGTAACTTGCTTGGTGAAGGTGGTTTTGGACCGGTGTACAAAGGATTTGTAGATGACAAGGTTAAGCCTGGATTGGATGCACAGCCTGTGGCTGTCAAGTTGCTGGACTTGAACGGCTTTCAGGGTCATAAGGAATGGCTGGTTAGTTAGATGATGAACTCTTGCTTTGATGCCCTGCACTTTGATTCATTTTTCAATTAACTTGCTGAATCAATATCAGTTCGAATGATGTGTTCTTGTCTTTCAGGCAGAAATAATCTTTTTAGGACAACTGAAGCACCTGAATCTTGTCAAGTTGATAGGGTATTGTTGTGAGGAGGAGCACAGACTGTTGGTATATGAATACATGGCAAGAGGCAGTTTAGAAAGTCAATTATTCAGAAGTAAGTTTCTTCAGCAGATCACTCTTGATTAATTCTGAAGTTAACAGATCAGTGAAAACGGGTAGACGTTTTGTGCTTTCATTGGCATGTAGTGATGCATGTTCAGATATCCATTAACCCAATCATCCTCTAATATGAATCTAAGTTGGATATGTTCAATTTTTCAATTTTAGCTAAATGGTTTTTATTTCTAGTGTATTCCGTGGCTTTACCGTGGTCAATCAGGATGAAAATTGCATTAGGAGCAGCTAGGGGTTTAGCATTTCTTCATGAATCAGATCAACCAGTAATATACAGAGATTTTAAAGCTTCCAATGTGTTGTTGGATCCCGTAAGTATTTCTGTCGTTCTTTGTCAAGTTGAATGAAACCATACTTAAGCTGTGTTATGTTGGCATGAGTTGCAATGTTTTATGCCCTAGGATTATACAGCCAAGCTCTCAGATTTTGGGCTAGCAAAGGACGGTCCAGAAAGCGAAGATACACATGTGACCACACGAATTATGGGCACACACGGCTATGCTGCCCCTGAATATATCATGACAGGTACATTTGTAATATAGATTCTATTCATTGTCATGTAATAGGAGTTGAGGTATTTTTATATTGAACAATATGCAATTGAAAAATGTAAAATTGCAATCCGAAAAGTCATAATTTGCAGATAGCAGATTGAAAAATTCTAAACCTAACCTACCTCAAATACCTACTCCAGGACACTTGACTACAAAGAGTGATGTGTACAGTTTTGGGGTTGTTCTAGTAGAGCTGCTAACTGGAAAAAAGGCAGTGGACAAAAACCGGTCAAGACGAGAACAGAACCTTATTGTATGGGCAAGGCCTCTATTGAAGGACACTAGCATGCTTGTTGATCGTGTAATTGACCCGAGATTGGAAGGGCAGTTCCCCACCAAGGGGGCTCAAAAGGCAGCTGCAATTGCTTACAAGTGCTTGAGCCACCGGGCTAGGCGAAGGCCAACCATGACCGATGTTGTAGCTATGTTGGAGCAGCTTCAGGATTATGATGACGGAATGACTAGACCATTTGTGTATGTTGTACCACATGAAGATGCAGAAGAATGCTGTGAAAGCGAGAAACAACACCTTTGCTTGCCGGTTAAGGACATTGGATTGAGCTGTCTTAGTTTTGGTTAGTTTGCTTGGCTTCCAACAACATAGGATTCTTCAAGTAACAAAGTTCCTTGATAGGAATGTTCCAGGTCAAGTGTATATTAGAAGTTATGAAAAATAGTAATAACTGCATAAGTTTTGTTAGCAATAGCTCCATATTCTTGGCCAGGTAAGTGTGGTCGATAATTGGACACTAAAAGATCAGTACACAGTTGGTCAAAAAAAAAAAAAAAAAGATCAGTATGCAAGATTGTGCCAAGGTAGAACATAATTTTAAGTTAAGTATGATATAGAATTCCGTATTGTTGATGTGTCACTCACATTTAAATTAGTTTTAGTAGATGACAATGAAGCATTCAATCCAACACTCCAAATCGGTTCAGCTACTGCTCCAACTATAGAATTGAAATGAATTAAACGGAAACAAATTGATATAAAAATACTTATTCCATTCACTATGAATCAGAATCCTATTCCCCCCTTTATTACATTTAGCGAAGTGAACGGACCATAAATAAAGGAAATAAAGGAGGTTCTTCATCTATTTTGATTTTTCCTAGAGAAATAGGGATTATCTGTATATTGTACGAAAGGAAGAAACAAAATTGCAGTGAAACTGCCTTAACTTACAACACTTGCACACTAAGAAATCTTGGATCAAGTCTAATTGGAGTTGGCCAAAAAAGGAAACAAAGCCCAATTGGAGTTTTCTTCTCCCTGTACTTGCAATGACATTGTTGATCAAGTACTAACCTGCCATCTAACGCGCCATGATTCTCTAAGCTTTATTGTTTTTATTTCTTCCCAGACAATAATCTGTCACTACTTTGACTTCTAAGAATAAGACATGCCTATTTGAATGTTCCAGTTCATGCAACATTTACAGGAAGATCCTCCAACTTCTAGAACTGGACCTGGACACTCAAGGAAGGTACATTCTCAAGAATAGACTGATCATGCGACTTGCATGATATTGATGCTCCTTATGTTCATGCTCAGCTCAAAAAAATTCAATGAGAAATACAAAAACATTGTTTCCCATATTGCGAGCTGCATTCTCCTATGTTTTCATTCAAAAGATGAAAATCCAAAAACATACTGACATATGGGACCAAAACATACTGATAGACATGACTACAAGCCACACAATATACAATAAATTACAAACACAAGCACTACTTCTACTGCTGTTGCATTTTCTCCATGTGTAAACACGTGCAAATATGGTCACTTTAAAAGCTATGTTGTTTGATGAAATGCTTGTGACAACTAGCCACAAAAGTTGGAGCTAGAAGCTCCTTGAGTCTCACCCAAACTGGGTGTCCAACATCCAAACATAGGCAAATTAACAACAGTTCTTTTCTCCTCATACAAACCAAAAGAAAGCAAGTCTTGTTTTAGAAATGATAAACAAAAGAGAGGAGGATGAGGAAAAGCAGCATCATCATGATCTTCATTGTAAGCCCAGCCAGCAAGGGCATCTGCAACTGAGTTGAGTTCTCTGGGATGGCAAAGCTTTTCCCTTCGTGCAGTGATGATATTATGATAACAAAAACGATGATTAGCATGATATTTTATTAAAATAACTGCTGCAGATGAATCAAGTTGGATTTGCACATTCAGTAAATTTAATTTGACACAAAAGTGTAGACCCCAGTATAGAGCCCAAAATTCTGTTGAGAGGCTGTCAAAGCAACCCACATTTCCTTGCAAAGCCATAGATCCCCTTGCCATTTGGATCTCTTAATAACCTCCAATTGTTGCTTGATTTTTAGATGCTAGGAAGGAACCATCCATGTTTAGATTAATCCATTCTTTAATTAGCAGTTTGCAAATAAGATTAATTCTCTTTATTTCAATCTCCTAGAAGCCCTCAAGTATGCCCAATATTCATGAGCAGCTGCTCGAACAGACTGGTGATTGTTCTGTTGGGCTTCAATGTTATTAAACAAAAGTTGATTTGTTTGTTGCCATATTTTCTACAGCATGATAGCAAAACAGAAAGAAACTGGAGGATGCTGATTGGCCAAGTTTCTTTTCTTCTGATGAGAGTTTGATTTAAACCAACTTAGAAATGAGTCCTCTGTGACAAGATGTTGGCAAGGAGAAGATTGCCAAGAATTTATAATATTAGATATTCCAGGGCAGAGCAAGAAAGAATAAATGTGTGTGTCATTTTGCTCACCACATCTTGGGCAGGTTAAACACCTGTAAGAGAGGTTTGAAGCAGTTGGCAAGCCAAAATGAGCTAGTCTCCATAAGAAGAATTTAACTTTTGGTGGAAAGTTGGCTTTCCAAATCCAAATCCAATTCCAATTAGTATTTGTCTGGTTGTGAATGTCCTTAATAGAGGGCATTTCTCTGAAGTTAAAATCTATAATTCTTTCATCCCTTGCTGTAGGACTTATTGCCCTATATGCATGAAAAGGATATCAAACATGCGGAATTCAATTTTGTCATCATCCCAAGTAGTTAAACAGGTCCAACAATCCCAAATAGTGAGATGGGCACTTGCTAGAGTAAGTGGACCATGGATGATTGCTCTGACCTGCCCTATTCGGCTCCAAGATTCGAACCAAAAATTAGCTCTTCTACCATTACCAATTAGTATTACATGTGAAGATTGTACTAGATGCTGATTCTACAATGTCTCTTGCAATGTGAGATACACTATGTGTGCTTCAGTTGTCTAAGACATTTTTTGAGATCTTTATGCTTGGCTTTTAAGAGCTGTACCCAAAGGACTCTTTTGGTCTTGACTTCAAAGAATCTTCTTATTACACATCGTCTATTCCTTACTTGAAGATTTGGAAGTCTAGGCCCTCCTTCCTCAGTAGGTTTTGCAATTTTTTTCCCAACTTAACTAATGTATCTTCAATCCTGCATCAATGCCCAACCATAAAAATTTGTCAATGATCTGACTGAGTTTCTCCACTGAGGACGATGGTAATTTAGCCCTTTGCATGTAGTGAGCTGGTAGGCTCTGTAGTACTGATCTTGCTAGTACTATTCTTCCAGCCATTCGAAGGCATCTAGCTTTCCATCCACTTAATATCTTGACATAGAAGGTTAGAGTGTAACAGTGTTCAATTTCCTTTAGGAGAAAGTTTGTTTGTAGGATAAACAGAAGGAGATGAAGGTTTCTTTTTTGATTTTCCTTCGGAGGAGCAAGAATTTCTTTAATTTCATGAACCTTAAATGTGAAGCAATTATCCTCTACATTAAAGCTAGATATAGGGCCATCATTAAAGCTGTCTGATGTGACAGTTATTTCCATCTTTGTTGCCTGATAATTTACTCCCTCTTTTAATTGATTAGGATTGGTTACATTTGGTAAATCCAAGATTACCTTGAGGCTTCCCTCATTAATGTTTTGTTGAAGTAGATCTTTTGGTTTGGTTTCTTGTTTAGAGGGCCTAGGTATAGGCTTGGTTTGTCTTGGAGAAACCTTTTTCTTATTGGACTTTTTCCCAGGCTCCATAATTGCTCTGCTCAGGATTTTCCTTGGCATTGTCTCCCTGTTCTTCTTTACCGAGATTAATTTCTTGGTCCATTTGTGGAGGTGATTCTATTGTTTCATTATTAGCTGTGACTTGCACCCCATCATTAATAGGATACTACTGAATTTTAGAATTCGTAGGTGCTTAAGCATTTTGTTTTGATTCCCCATTAGGTGATTTGTCCTTATTAGTAGTAACAATGAGCTCTGGACAAATCCTTTCATTGTGACCTAAGCATCCACAATTGTAACAGAGTACTTTATTCCCTCATATTGGAGCGTATAAAGACAATCATCTACCCAAATTAAATGCACCAATGGCTGGTGGAAGTTTACTTGCACGCATATGCAAGCAAATTTTCCTCTTTTAGTTTGCACTGTGTAAGTATCTATACAATGGACAAGTCCAATAAGGGATCCTAGAGATTTTACAAGCACATTGTCATAATGTTAGAGTGGTAATTCACATATCCTCAACCCAAACTGTAACTGAGCTAAAAGTAGAAGAGGATACCCTGAAATTCGGCTCCCACCTTCTAATAGTTAGGAAATGGCCATTAATAAACTAGGGCCCATCTCTAATAACTATACCTAAGTCTTAAGTGTGGAAAAAGAAATTACATAGAAACCTGATCCTATGCTGCTCGTAGTAAAATTTTTGGCAAATCCCCACATAATCTTTTATTTCTAGTATAAAAATTTGTATCCCAAAGAAAATCCATGCAGTTTAATAATAATAATGGAGTTCCTTCATTGTGCCCTAATTCGTCCTTTTTATCAATGTAAATAGACAGACGTTTATTACCTGGTCCAAGAGAGGGTTTATCAGCCGATTGTTATGGATGTTTTGAACCATCTTTGCATTCCTCCATCTCTTCTATCTCGTTGAGAGAGAAAACTTCAGCAGACGCATTATCCATATGATCGATTGCAAAATCCCAGTAAGATAATTTAGGGGCTTCTTTTTGTGCTTCCTTGATTTTGGAATCCTGAGAAACAGAAGAAGACGTTAGATCAAAAGAGGATTCTATTTCTAGATCTTCAATTAGTCTGAATCTTTTCTTTTTCTAATTCAGTAAGGCAGGATTAGGGCTAGGGTTAGGGCTCAATGCAGGATGGGGAGAAGACATCATTGGAGAGTTAATACTAAGTTCCTTTTGGTAGATAGTAGTAGTATGATTGCAGTGTCAATCATGTGATTGGAAAGTGATTTGCTATCATGTCATTGCAGTTCCCTATTTGAGTACCTAAATACTAAATTGCATCTTGCATCAAATTAGGAACGATATTACTATGCGATTTAACAAATAGACTTGCAAATAATGGATAATAGTGCATCAATCATCAACCTCTGCCTTGATCTCCCTCTGGAGCTCATCCTTGTACTCCTCAAAAGTTCCTGGGAAGTAGTTGACAGTACCATCTTTAACAACCCAAATTTGACTCTTTTCATTGGCACAAACTTGGGATATAAGGCCTTGAATCATGGCTCACTAAGACAACCCCACCGGGGAACTCATCTAGTGCAACAGCCAATGCATCTATGCTCTGTATGTCTAAATGATTAGTGGGCTCATCCAACAACAATATGTGTGGCCTTGAGATGGAGATTGAAGTGAACTTCACCCTTGCTTTCTGTCCTCCAGACAGTTCCGCAATAGGGTTCAGATGATTGTGGCCTGGAAGACCAAACTTTGCAAGCTTCTCACGAATGGCTTTTTGCTTGCTGAGTCCCTCCTGATGAGGATGAAGGCGAAGAAGGTACTCAACGGGGGTCTCCTCCATAGTAAGCATGTTGACAAAATGCTGGGAATACCACCCAATTCTCAACTTGGGGCTCCTCCTTACTTCACCCTCAGTAGGAACTAGGTCTCCAGCAAGAAGATTCAATAGAGTACCCTTTCCGGCTCCATTTGGCCCAACAATGGCAACTCGAGTACCCATATAAATGCCAACATCAACATTAGCAAGCCTAAAGTCAGGATTGTTTGGATAACTGAAGCTAACTCCAGTTAGCTGTAACAAAGGAGGATTAAGTTCAGTAGGTTCTGGAAAGTGAAACTCGACAGTGTAGTCCTTCCATTTCTCAGGAGCCTCTGCCAAAGGTTCATTACCATCGACCTTCCCTTTAGCTTTCTGCTTAGATGCTTCCTTAGCAGCAGCAGACTTCGCTCGAGCTTTCACTTTTTCCAGCAGAGCCCTATCCCCAGCCCTATTAGCCGCCTTCACCTGCTTCATATAGATCTCATGTTTCATGTTCTGCTCCTTTCGACGTCGCTCGTGCACTTTCTCAAAGTCATCAAAATTCCCACGGTAGAAGTGGAGTTTCTGGTCATGGAGATGCATCATATCGGTGCAAACACTATTGAGAAAATCTCGATCCTGTGAAACCACCACAAGAGTTTTCTTCCAGTGGATTAGATATTCCTTCAACCAGAGGACAGCCCTGAGGTCAAGATGGTTCGTAGGTTTATCCAATAACAAGAGCGTCGGTTGCACGAAAAGCGCCCTGGCCAGGGATATCCGCATCCTCCAACCTTCACTCAATGATTTAGTTGGACGGCCTTGCATATCTTTAGTGAACCCCAATCCAGCGAGAATCTTTGATGCCCAAGCCTCCGCGTCATGCGAACCCAGTATCTGCAATCTCTCATATAATTCAGCGAGTCTTTCCCCAACATCATCATCTCCATTACCATCCTTATCTTCATCCTGAGCAGTAGACTTCACCTGCATATAAGCAACCTCGTTCCGGACCTTGACAAGCTCTTCATTTGCCGAAACAACAGCTTGAACAGCAGTTCTGTCATCACCAACTACCTCTTGTTCAACCAACAAGACATCGATATTTCGAGGCACCGGCAACTCCCTCCAGGCAAGAAGCTTCAACAGGGTAGACTTTCCCATTCCATTCGGTCCAACCAATCCATACCTCTTACCATGAGATATTCTCACCGATGCATCCTTCAAGTGCTCTTTAACTCGTACTGAAACAGAAACATTGTCTATAGTGATGTCTTTGACATTTGCATTTGCATCACCATAATGAACCGATGGTCGACTGCCAATAACAACCGTGAATGCATCACGATCATCTTTAAGAGCCCTGCTTACCATGCATGCTTCCATTAATGCTGGCTCTGCCATGTTCCTACTCACCATGCATGTGCCCCTTCAATAATATGTGGGTTTTTTTTAAGGTTTATTAAAAGTTTGTTTTTTCCAGCCAAACTGACGTTTGGTCTCCTTTCCAAGTATAACTGCTCTCTCATGCTCTCTCTCACAGTTAGCTTTTTCTAGCCAAGACCATTTTTTTTTTTTCTTTCAAATAAACTCTTTCCAAATTTTAATTTTCCATAGTAATTGCAGTCTTGTTTCAATATAATTGGTTTTTCTTCACGTTTTCAGTCCTTTCATCTTCTCAGAGCCCGGTGAAACTCTAAAAGGAAGTGGATGGAGAATTTTTTTTTTTTCTTTTTTACAAGTGGATAGAGAATAGAATATATCTCCATACAGATATAGAGAATGCACTAATATTACAATTAACTATCGCTTTTCGAGCGTGTTTGTTAAGTTATTTTTAGCGCAAATATCAATGTTAAGCAATCACTTATACAAATAAATGATTAATAGCCTTTATTATATCTATTAACAACACTCTTTATTGAAAAAGAACACATAAAATATTAGTCAATCCGCATATAAAATCGCTTCCTTACATGCCACCCTTACGATGGACTATGATAGGTAGGTTAAAATAGACCTATTTTTTTGTCTACTTATACTAATTAATAAAACCATGTTTAATACTAAAAATTTGATTAAGGATTTTTGGATGTAATATCAATATTTTAAGGATATTTTTTTTTTCATAAACTTCTCTACTTTATCCCTAAATATGTCATAAAACAATTTTCTAATATTTTTTTAAAGTATTTTTATGGATTCTAATCATTAGCATCAACTCACATGATTCATTAATACATTAAAATTTTTTCAATTTAGAGAAACCTTAATAAAAATTCCTAGATGAAAGTTCCTCAATGGAGAAATGTGAGCAACCTCTCTTGATGTTCCTCCTCCACAACGTCAAGTCTTTAATTTTAAGTTTTTCTTTTTCTGGGGTAATCTTTTAGTTTTTTTTTCCTTGCTACTTTATCAAATCAACTTTTCTGTTTAATTAAATAGATCATTTTAATCAATTTAATATAATGGGTATTGCTGATTTGCATTTGATCACCTTTGTATCTTATATTTTGAAGGTACACTACTTGGAATAAAGATGTTCTTTAGAATGGAAGGACACAAAGAGTTTGTCGGTAAAGCAAGACTTTATTGTATAAGATAATATCAAGGTTCAACCATATTAAAGTTTTTTTTTTTTTTTTGGCCAATCAACAAAACAATATTAAAGACTAAATATCCGAGAATTGCTATATGAGCCGATTAAAAGTCACGAATTTATAACAAATTTATTGAAAAGTGTAAGAGTGGCTGACTTTTATTAACTTGTCCATTACCTTGTAAAGCACTTACACACATGGAATGAGCTATATGTTGGTAACTTATTTTCAGCCTGTTCCTTCATGCTACATATCACAGTTCTAAATATCCCTTACATAGATCCAAAACATTTGTTTTAAGCGACCTCACATGGGAGGAATGATCAAAACACAGTTTAGAAATTAAGCTAGCTCCTTCTTTTGTCAAAGCGTCAGCAATCTCTTCTAATAGGCTTCGTCTCCAGTTGTCTATACTTGCTCATCAAATCCATGCAATGTAATACAACATCACGCAAAAGATCATCATTGGGATGAATATATGCAATGATTTGATAAGCCTTAATATAGTATAATATGATCAGAAAAATCTTTCAAGGCAAGAGATAAGCCAGTAGCAATTCCCTACAACTCCATTTCAATTAGAGATACAATTGTAATAGGTTTTGCAAATCTGACTAATAGTTGGCCCTTGAAATTAAAAGTAATTTCGCCAACACTTAGATGATGTAAACTAAGACCAAGCTTACCTAAAGTTTAAAGAAGGTGATGGGGTTGTACAAAAACAATAAACATAGAGTAAGTAAACCCATGAATAGCTCTAATAATATGACGCACCAATGAACTTCCGAAGACTTACAGTATAACTCGATATGACTCAAGAAATTATCTAATAAGGTTACTCACCATTTAGTCTTACAACTCGATATGACTCAAGAAATTATCTGATAAGGTTACTTACCATTTAGTTTTACTTAAGGGTTAGGATAAGAGTGAAAATAATAAATAAGTTAATAAGAGCAGTAGTCACAAAAGAGTATATTCAGTATATTAATGATAAGAGGATAATTCATTATGCGATTATATGTATAGTAAGTATTTATACTCGAGAAACTAGGGCAACCTATCTAAGACGGAAAAGATTGAAAGGGTAATGTCTAAACGAAGTAGTGTACAAAGAGTAGTAGAAGGTACAAATGATAATTCAAGTAAATTAATTATTGGCGCTATAGATTCCTTCACGTAGGTTTGAGATACGTGGCAACAGCATATTAAGGATGTTTCTAGTAGAAACAGACAAAATAATACAGTCATGATGGAAAGCCAAGCAAGGGTGTCAAGTAGAGGTGTCGAGCAGACTTGGGTTCGTTTAATAAGGAATGGCTGTGGATATATGTTGGAGCTCTCGGCTTCTCGATACCAATGTTGTCGATCAGGTAGTCGACTTAGTCAGGGCTAAGCAGGGGTATGTAAGGGACCAAGTTATTAGCAAAGTATTCAACCAATTGGTACATAATTTCCGAGAGATTTGTAGTTACTCAGCTCGATAAAAGAAGTTGGTTGATAGTAAGGATTAGCTTGACCTCAGCAAGAATAGGTTGAAACAAGAGGATTCACCTCGTTAATCCTTTTAGGCTTCGACTTGATTGCGAATTAGAGGTCTAATAACCTAATTCCTATCGTTCCGTCCTAATTGATTTGGATTTAGGATCAAATTCGACTAATCTTCGTCCAATGCTCCTTTAGGGTGATAGGGACTGAGGTCGGTAATATTAAAAGCATCCAAGACCCCATAACCTTTAGGTAGTTCTAATTTATAGGCATTAATGTTGATCTTCTAGAGGATTTTGAAGGGGCCCTCAGCTTAGGCAAAGAGCTTATTCTTCTTTTTGCTTAGGAACCTCTCCTTACTCAAGTGCAACCATACTAGGTCTCCAATGTTGCGAACCGTAACCAAGAATAGACAAGGCTGGTCGCTGGGTGAGTCTAAGTTTGCAAAAAGCTTGAAAGGAATAATGGTGAATGACGCGAAAAAGAGCAAATGAAAAGTAAGCAAAACCCACGAACAGCTCCAATGGATATGATATACTAATGGAACTTCCGATGACTCACGGTACAATTTGATATGACGCACAAATCAGTTCGGTAAGGTTACTCACCACCTAACCTTGCTCAAAGGTTAAGATAAGAGTGAAACCAAGAGTAAACAAGTAGTATTTACATAAAGAAGGAAAAAATACTCAAGTGTATTAATGTTCAATCTATCTGATTCTCTATAACTATAAGTATAGGAGTATTTATACCCATAAGTTATGGCAACTTACTCAAAAGGGAAAAGACAAAAAGAGCATTTCTTAAGAAAGCAATATACAAGATATAAAAAGGTAAAAATGAATATATAAGGAAAACAATCATTGGTGCAATAGATTCTACACATGATACTGTACACGTGGTGATGCTACATTGGTTATGTCGTTAGAAGATATGGACAAAATGTACAGACAACTTACTTATCCGAGTAAGGGTGGCTTGGTCAATCCAGACTCTTTCTCTCGACATCTTAGTAAGGGTGCGACCGAATAAGTAATTAACTAGGCATATGTGAGAATAAAGATAGGTTGTTGTCTCAACCTTCCGCTTCTCAGCACACAACATGTGAGATATAGACAATCACTCGGTTTAGCAGGCAGAATAGGTTAACAAGGAGATACATGGCCTCTACATGAGTCGGTTGGAATAGGAGGATTTGTCTTGCCAGTCCCTCTAGTCCTCAGGCTCGATTGCGAGTTAGTGGTCTGGTAACCCGATTCCCATCACTCCAAGCTGAAACTATATCAACTTCCTTCCCTTAACCTTTTCTCACATTTTCTTAGCATCTTAGTCGATCTGCCAAGTAACCTTATCGTATTTATGTTACAAGGACTATGCCCAAGCTCTTGGTCTTCTTGCTAAAAAATGGGTATAGGGGTGTGATCAAGAGGCAATTGTGGATTAAAATCATAGACAACTTCGAAGGAGATTTGCTTAGTGGTATCATATACTGTACGGTTATAAGCGAATTCTACTACAAGCAAATAGACATCCTAGTTAACTAAGTTCTTGCCTACCGCAACTCGGAGTAGTGATTCTAAAGTATGATTGACTACCTATGTTTGGCCATTAGTTTAAGGATAACAGGAAGTGTTGAATAGTAGTTTAGTCCCCATCTAACACTACAAAGTCCTCCAGAAACAACTCAGGAACTTTGGATCTCTGTTTGAGACTACATTTCTCGACACGCCGTATAATCGAACAATTTCCTACAAAAAGAGAGAAGTAATAGCTAAAACATCATTAGTCTTAGAGTAGGGCATAAAGTATGCCATCTTACTAAATCTATCTATGATAGCTATTAAAAAATTTTTGCCTTGGGTAGTTCTTAATAATTCAAGGACAAAGCCCATGCTCAACTTAGTCCAAGGTTTAGTCAAGATAGGCAAAAGCATTACCTTCCCTTACTTGGCATAGCATTTAGCTCTCTTACAAGTGGTTCAGCCCTCAACAATTCGATGCATGTCTCACCTCATTCTCAACCAAAAGAAATGTCCACTCAATAATTTATATGTTCTTCTCTCTCCAAAATGTCAGTAGAGTTCTCTATTGTGAACTTCCCTAAGAAGTAACCCCCTTAACGAACAAGATAGCACACATAACTTTCTACCTTGAAATGGATAACTATCCTCTATATGGTACTCATCTACAATCCTTCCATTGGCATAACGCCCAAGTATAGGCTCAAAATTTAGGTCCTTTGGATACTGTTCTTTGATGCTCGCTGACCCAAACAATCTAGTTTGTAGCTCAATCAGGAGAATATGTCTTCTGGATAAAGTATTAACAACGACGTTGCTCTTGCCTTATTTGTACTTTATCACAAAGTTAAATCCTTTTAGGAATTGAACCCACCTCGCTTGTCGCTTCGACAACTTAGTTTGACTTCTAAGGTACCTCAAAGGCTCATGATCAGTATAGATGACAAACTCTCTTGGTAATAGATAATGTTGCCACACTTAGAGTACTCAAATAAGGGCTAAGAGTTCTTTGTTAGATACGGAGTAATTCAATTGAGGTCCTTAGAGCTTCTTATTACGATAGTCAATTAGTCAGCCTTCTTGAATTAAGACAACACCTATACTAATGCCTAACACGTCACATTCCAATTCAAAAACCTTCTCAAAGTTGGGTAAAGCTAATACAGGTGCGGATGTCTACCTTTCCTTCACTTCAACAAAACTTCTTTCCTCTTTTTTCCCTACTTAAATTTAATGTTCTTTTTTGTTAACTCTGTAAGGGGTACAACAATGGCACTAAAGTTTCTAATTAACCTTTGATAAAAGGATACTAGTCCATGGAAACTTCTCACTTTAGCATAAGTAGTTGGAGTCGGCCACTCGATAATAGCTTAAATCTTCTCATCATCTACTCTCAAGCCTCCTCCACTTACTACATAGCCTAGAAATACCACTTCCTCCTAGTAGAAGCAATACTTCTTTAAATTGCCATATAATATCTCAACTCGAAGTATATTGAATACGGCTCAAAGATGTTTACAGTGGCTTGCAAGGTTGGTACTATATATAAGGATGTCATCAAAGTACACCATGATACACTTCTCAATCAGATTTCTTGGTACATGGTTTATTAGTCACGTGAAAGTGCTAGGGGCATTTGATAAGCCACGAGGCATTACCATCCACTCATAGAGTCCATGTTGAGTCTTAAAAGCAATCTTCCATTTATCTCCAAGCCTAATATAGATTCGATGGTAACTAGACTTCAGATCAATCTTGCTAAAGACCTTAGCTCCACTCGGTTCATCCAACTTAAGGATAGGGTAATAGTACTTGATGGTAATCTTGTTCACAGCTTAACTATCAACCCACATTTACCAAGTACCATCCTTTTTCGACATAAGGAGCACTGACATAGCATAGGGGCTGAGGCTCTCCCTCACATATCCTTTTTCTAGTAGTTCATTGACTTGTCTTTGAAGCTCAGAAGCCTGCTCAGCATTCATTTGATAAGCTGGCTTATTTGGTAAGGTAGCACCGAGTATTAAGTTAATGCAATGTTCCATGCTTCTAAATCAAGGTAATCCTTCAAGTGATTATTTTGGAAATAGATCGGCATATTTATCTAATAAGCTCTTTCACCTCAAGAGGTAACTCAATTTGCTCCTTTTACTCTAATAACCTTTTAACCAACATAAAAGTCGGCATGCCAACCTTTATAGCTTTTCGGAGCTTGGCTTTGCTCATAATTAAAGTCTTCTTAACTCTTTGAGCAAGTTTAGCTTACAATATAGTAACTTAACTCGACATCATAGGGTTCAAAGTAACCTTCCTCCTGTCCTTCTCAAACACATACATCTTCTTATAACCGTCATGGATAACTCTTTAGTCAAAAAGCCAAGGTTAGCCTAACAGAACATAAGACGCATACATTGGCAACACGTCTTAGAGAATATTGTCAAAATAATTTCCAATAGAAATCAGTAATAAGACTTGTTAAGTAACATGTAGTGCTTCTTCCTCGTTCAGCTAGTGCAACTTATATGGCTTTAGATATGAGATAGTCAACATTTCAGTTTCTTAACCAGGTTGACGAATGCTACATTATTACAACTCCCATTATCTACTATGAATGCACTCACTTGATCACCCGCTCTATAAGTGATGTGCAATAAGTTCTCCCTCTACTCCTCCTCAAGTGAAGGTTTCAAACTCATTGCACGTCGAACAACTAAAGTCAACTTGTTTAAGTCCTCAACGAACACATCTTCTTTAATGAGGTCAGCATTAATATCAGTCTCATCTCCCCTTTCTCTCTCTTCCTTTGGTTTCTCATCCGTACTATCTACTTCAATCTTCGAGGCATCTCCCTTGATAATCATGGTCTTTCGGTTTGGACACTGGGCAACCATGTACCAAACCCTTGGCACTTGAAGCACTTGATTCGACTCGTCTTCCTTCTAAATCCTTGCCTCTTCTTATATGTTCGAGTCGGCAAGTCACCATCAAGTCAGCCATTATGTTTAGTCTTGACATCTATTCATTTGGTCAGCTCGGTACTTGGTTGAGCTCGATAGCTTCCTTAAATAAGTCAGCTTGACTAACCAGGTTGTCTCATCAGGTGTTAGGTTGACATCCTACTCTTTCTCTATCTTTCTACTCATTAGGTCATTTATATAGCCTCATCCATTGTAGTAAATTGCTAAAGTTCCATAATGTCTTAGATATCATCTCTTAATCCAGCGAGGAATCTGGATACTATTCGGGTGGACAGCTCTTCTATTTCACAGCAAATCATGAGTATTTAGAACTCTTGAACATACTCGTCAATAGTTCGGCCTCCTTGTTTCAACTCTTGAAACCGAGCAAAAGTATTTAACAAATAAGTATCTTATAAATAAGTATCTAGCACAAACCTATTTCTAAGTATCCTTTTCATCTCAAGCCAACTATTGACCTATCTATATCCTTTTCGTCTCCTCGTGATTTTAAAGTTCTTCCACCATATGGCAACATATCTTGAGAACTTAACAGTAGTAGTCATCACCTTCTCTCAGTCCTCATATTAGTAATAATAAAAAACACATTCAACCTTTTCCTTCTAATCTAAATAATCATCCGCACTCTCAGAAACACTAAAGCTCAAAACTTGAAGCTTCATATAGTCGGTAGCTTAAGGTGCTTTAACTCACTCTTCTTCTTCATTATACTCCTCTTCTTCATCATCATCCATATCTCCTAAGTCAATCCTTCGTCACGCTCGTGTTTGTCCTCTTACTCCTCTACCTCGAACTTGTCAAGCTGGGTGATATGTTAGGTAACTTATGGAGTGTTCTGCATGGCCTTAGTAAGTCAATAAGCCATTGTACAAATAGCTTTAGTTAGGTCAGCTAAGAGGGTAACCACCTCATCTAATCTCTCGTTTGTGCTTTTAAGGGTACCCTATGTCTATCGGCAACGATAAACAACACTACTGTTATCATTCCCAATGCTAGCATTAGCACTTGGGTCTGTCATTTCTTCAACAATTTTGGTTTCAAACTTTGAATTCTAAGATACAATTAGCGTTATTTCTTTAAACTAAACAACACGCACACTTTCCACACAAATTTCCAATTAACCTGTAAACACTTTTAACTATATTGATGAACAAATCACTACACCAAAACTTTCTCTGTTCTCAAATGTCCAAAATAGGGCAAAACAAAGTATACTTGAGAACAAACTACTACACTCTATTACTTGCTCAAACATTTTAATGATTCTCTTCACAACTTCGACACACTGCTACAACAAGCACTACTTCACAAAACACAAACACAACTTACCTAAACGAAACCTCTGCTGTAATACCAAGATGATGCAAATTGAGATCAAAAATAGACAAGGTCGGTCGTAGAGATGGGTTCAAGCTTGTCAAAAGCTTGAAGAAGGTGATTAGATAATGTGAAAATAGTAAAAGTAGAGTAAGCAGACTTACGAATAGCTTTGAAGATATGACACACCAAGGAACTTCCTAAGACTCACGACATAACTCGATATGATGCATAAGATAGTTTAATAAGGTTACTTACCACCTAGTCTTACTTAAGGGTTAGGATAAAAGTGAAAAGAGTAAACAAGTTAACGAGACCAATGTTCACAAAAGAGTATATTCAGTATATTAATGATAAGAGGATAATTCATTATGCGGCTACTTCTACAGTAGGCATTTCTACTGGAGAAATTAGGGCAATCTACCTAAAACGAAAAAGACTAAAAGGGTAATGTCTAAATGAAGTAGTGTACAAAGATTAATAAAGGGTACAAATGATCATTCAAGTAAATTAATGATTGGCATTACAAATTCCTTCACGTAGGTTTGGGATACATGGCAACAGCATATTACGGATGCTTCTAGTAGAAATAGACAAAATAATACGATCATGATAGAGGGGAGCAAAGGTGCTGAGTAGAGGTGTTGGGTAGACCTAAGTTCGTTTAAGAAGGAGTAGCTACGGATACTTGTTAGAGCTCTTGGCACCAATGTTGTCGATTAGGTGGTTAACTTGGTTAAGACCGAGTAAGGGTGTATGAGCGACCAAGCTATCAATAGAGCATTCGACCAGTCAACACATGACTTTCGAGAGATTTGTAGTTACTCAACTTGGTAAAAAAAAGTTGGTCAACAACAAAGATTAGCTTGGCTTCGGTAAGAGAGATTTGGAACAAAAGGATTCACCTCGTTAGTCCTTTTAAGCCTCAGGCTTGGCTATGGGTTAGAGGTCCAGTAGCCTAATTCTTATCACTTACTACATCAGATTGCAAATTGACAGATGCATTAGTAATAACATAAACCACTTTTTGTCTATATAGCTACAATAAATTCATCTGGTTCTTGAAATAGACTTCTTTGGTTTTATATTAGACTATACAGCTGGCCAATAGTTTGCAATCATCAATTCTATCCAATCCATGTAACTCCATGTTCTTCAACCAAATGTTGTAAACAGCAACTCAATGTGTTTTTTCCATACCATAATGATGTTTCTTGAGCTTATGTGAGATTCCTTAGAAAACCTGCAATTTTCTTTAAGCCACAACAAAAATGGTTTATCAAAAGAGGCTGGGAAAGTATTAGAAATATTAAAATCCATCCAAAATTTGCAAATCGTAGTACTATCTTTTGGTAGATGCATTGTTGTCTCTGGTTCATTGTTGCATAAAACACACATTAAAGGAACATGTATTCCTCCATGCACTAGTTCGGATTTTGTTGATAAGGAGCTATAGAATATTCGCTAGAAGATGAATTGAATTTTTAGAAGTGATGGTAACTTCCAAATCTATGTCCAATTTCCATCAAGTGGGCACAAAGATAAACATGTTACTTCATCTTTTAATCTCTAGTGTGTCATTCTCATTCAGAAATGACCTTATGGCAATAATTTCCAATTGAATCCATCTGCATCATCCTCTTCATGTCAAATAATAACATTTCACAGTCTATTTTTTATATTTCAAGTTATTAGGAATCCGAAGAGGTCTTCTTTCCACTTATTCAGGCCATTTTAAGCCTTAAAAGAGAGGGAGTAACGACTTGGTAACAAAGGGCCAACAAAAAAATCTCCTAATATACCATCAGAAGCCTAGTTATGAATTCAAAATGATATATTTCTACCATGCCTAATTATTCTTTTACTATGCTTTGACCACCCATTTTGCCTCTTCATAAATAGGTTTTGCAAGTGTTTTGTTACTTGTAAATCTTCCGTACCTAATGCAATGTTTATACTTTTCATAGAGTAGTTTAGCCTATAATTTTTCACTCTTTAATCATTACCAAGCTTACTTAGCAATGGTTATTCTATTCTTAAGTCTCAAGTCCAAAATTCTTAGACCCCTACTATTCCTTTTTTCTTTCAGTTTTTCCTACTTCACCTAGTACACATTTCTAACATATTTACTCGTACCCTAGAAGAATTGTCTTGATATACACTTCAACTTGTCCAAAATAGTCAAAGGAATGCAATTAGCTTACAAATAATAATTAATAGTGCTCTCAATGATGGAAGAGACTAGTACTTTCCAATTGGAGAGGTTTAGAAATTATGATTTTTACCTTGTTAGCTTAGTTCTAATTTTCTCCAAAAGGAAGTTCATATCTGCAGCTTTAACATTACCATTCTTTGTCATTGGAAATTTGAGGTATTTACCAAAAGAATCATCTTGCTTGATGTGAATCAACTTAACAATATGTAATGTAGTGCTTACATCAACATTCAATGATAAGAGAACTTTTGACTTAGCTAAATTATTGTCTGGCTAGAAAGGAATTGAATAGTTGAGAGGACTTCCATCATAATAGATGCATTAGCAATCGAAGCTTCACTAAGAAGAAATCAAGTTGTCAGCAAAAGATAAGTGAGATATATCAATTGAAGAACCTTAGAAACATATAACTTTCCATTTCTTTTAATGCACTTTAATTTGGATCATTCGACTTAGGAAGTTTCATAATAATCAAACGATCGAACCCTTGACCTACGCCCGAGCCTGAAGGCTAGAAAGTATGGCTAGGAGAATTTTTGCCTTAAGACTCACCATCGAGGAGTCCGAGTTGCTACAATTTATCGAACTAATGCACTAGGCAAGCTGGACCCTCTTGCACTCGTTATTCATCTCTAATTACCAACCCAAACTGCTCATGAACGTCAACTCAGCTCATCCGACCATTAGCTCAGCCAACCTAAACCCGAGCTATGCTAAAAGTGTTCAAGGTGAATTCATCTAAGAAGAATTATCTGTTCGACTCAGCATGACCAACCTACTACCCCTGTCCGATACCTCAGCTCGGCAAAAAACAAACTGATCGTATAGAATTGTCTTTTTTGTCAAAAAGTCATTCAGCCACCAAAAGCCACATGTTTAAGCAAGTGCATGACAAAATCATCCGTACAAGATACTCGTGTTCTTGTATTTTCAATTATACCTTTATTATTCCTTATACATTACTTCTTCTAGATAATAACCTTTTAGTCTTTTCCATTTAAGCAGGTTGCCTTAGTCTTTCAAGTATAAATAACTACTATACATGTAGTTGCAATCATCTTAATCATCAATATACCAAATATTCTTCTTTTTGTGAACACTGCTCTTGTTAGCTTATTTACTTACTTTATTCACTTTACTCTTATCTTAACCCTTAAATAAGGTTAGGTAGTGAGTAACCTCACCGGACCACCTTGTGCATTATATCGAGTTGTACCATGAGTCTTCGGAAGTTCCACTGGTGTATCATATCCTTTAGAGCTGTTCATAGATTTGCTTACTTTATTATTTTTATGTGACTTTTATCTCATTCTTCAAGCTTTCTGCAAGCTTGGATCTATCCTAGCAACCGACCTTATCTGTTCTTGGGTTCGGTTTGCATCATCTTAGTATCAGAATAAAAGTTTTATTTGGGTAAGTTATACTTAGATCTTTGTGAAGTAGTAGTCCTATAGAGATTCGTTGAAGTGTTCGAGTAAGTAAAAGAATATAGTAGTTTGTTTTCTTGTATACTCTATTTTACCTTATTTCAAGCATACGAAAACATAGCAAGTTTCGATTGAGTTTATTATTCATTGGTGTAGTTGTGTTTGTGAATTCACTGGACATTTGTGCATATTGGAATAGTATTTACTGTACCTCAAATTTGAATTTTATTTACTAAGTTTTGTCAAGAAGATGACATATCCCAATGTTAAGGCTGGCATTGGAGATGATTATGGTAGTGTTGTCCACCATGAACAACAACCCCAAAGCACCTCCAGGAATACAGATGAATGACTTAATGAAGTGGCTAACCTCTTAGTCGATCTAACCAGAGTTGTTCATGCGATGGCTTATTAACTTGCCAAGACTGTACAGAATACCCTACAAGTTGCCTGACTTGTTAAAAGATAAAACTTAACTTGACAAGTTCAAGATAGAGGAGCAGGAGGATAAGCACGATGAAGGAATGATGATATCAGGCAAGCGTGCCTATCAGTTTTAATATAGCGAATGTGAGTCCGAGTCGATCCCTCAGAGATTTTGAGTACTAATATTAACTTTAGCTTTATTATCTAACCGAAAAATTGTGATGAGTTGAATAAATTAAAAATACTGAAATTAACAAACTAAACTAATTATGAGACTTGATTAAGCAAATTAGAAAGCAATAAAACTAAGAACGACTTCAAGAAATTAATAACGTATTTAGGAATTATTTCCCCTAGTGTTTAACATGTGACCGCTTAAAATATATTCAATTCAGTTTCTATTATTCTTGACCGGAGGGATTCACAATTAAAGTTAATACCTTTCTCAAGCATATTAACCCTAATCCTAGATTATTTACCGGAATCTCTTCACTTAGTAATATAACTTAGAATTACATTAATATATAATGAATTCCCACACAAATAATTAACTTTCTGGAAGAAACACGTATCTTATCTCTAAGTATACATGTAATTCTCTCCAAATATGCCTGGATCTAATTACACATGCAATTTCTCAATCATCATGCATAATATCATAAATTGATACTCTAGAAATATCAATTATACAACATAATTGAATCAAGAAAAGATAGAAACTTTATTGAAATTTATAAATCAACCCAAGGGTCACATGAAACCCTAGGTTCCATAATCCTAAATACTCGAATTCTAAGCTATCATAATGAATCTAAAAACGAGCTTTATCAAAAATATAAAATAAAACATGGAAAACCCCTTTTGTTTGATGAACAATCTCTCTAATCTTGAAATTAATGTTGTTTTCGCCTTTTTCTTCTCTTTTTCCTCAAGTCTCTTCTCTTCTCTCATGTCTCGTTTGTTTCTCTAATGTCTCTTATGTCTTGAAAACCCTCATATGTCCTTTTATATATGTATTATAAGGATTCTGTTTTCGTCACCAGACATGGCCTGGGACATGGCTGTGTCCCTAGGTCGTGTAACTTTCTGCACCTAGGCAAATTTTTCTATATAACTTCATAACTTCTTTGTTTGAACTTCGAATTGAGTGAAACTTGATTCCTTTTCTTCGTTTTCGATCCTAGAACGCGTTCAAAACTTGAAATAAAAAATTTACTCAATTAAGTATCAATTTCATTAAAGAAAACCAAAAATATGAGGGAAATACTATAAAATCACCATATGAAATATGTTTAAAATCAGAGTTATCAAATTTGCCCACACTTGAGCATTTGCTTGTCCTCAAGCAAATAAATAAAAACAAAACTTTTGGGACAAGAAACGCTAATCAAAATTTATCACTATTTAGGAACCCGGTGAACGAATACACTTGACCTGTAGAAAAGTAAGAAAATCATTCTTAACTAACTTGCAATAATAAAGTCAACCTATTCCATCTGACCATATTTAAATGCTCCAACCATACTTAATACTAGAGTTCACTAGTTAATTTATGAAAATCAAAGTTTACCCGAGTCATTTAACCAAGGATTCTTAAACTAAAAATTAGATTTAACATCTCGCCAACAGAGAAAGAATCATAAAAATTTTATCCATTTGACTAAAATGTATACAATTCTCTCTTCCATCTCACTAAGCGCCATAATAAAAAACAAACATATTTTACATCCACTCATCCTCTGATCATCCCCCTAATTCATGCTTTTGTTGAGAGGTATTTTGAAATTACTTTATTTAAGCACAATTGCGTTGGTAGAGGGAAAGAATCTCGCTCTTCTGACGAACCAAGACCGATCCATACCAACTTATTTCTTATATTGATAGCGGGAAAGAACCTTGCTCTTCTGACGGACCAAGGCCGATCCATATCAATTTTTCATTAGAATTGGCATTGGGACTTAATCTCGCTCTTTTGATGAACCAAGACGAATCTTTACCAATTTTTCTATTCATACACTTGTTATTACTTTTGACCTCCAATCATTGTGATTTTTCAGGGGTTTCTCAAAAGAAGAATTTCATTTGTTTGTTTGCTAAAAATTATAGGGCTTTAACAATTTCTAAGAGAATGGTATACATAAAAGTAAATTTAAAAATAATCATGACTAACTCTCAACTAGTGATGTTGCTCCAGTCTCAAGTCTTAAAGTCCTAAGTTAAATAATTCGTAACTTTGCCTTCTAAAAATTTGACTAATCAATTCTAGTAAAGTATAATAAGGTCAATAATGATCAAGATGACACAGTTGATTTGGCTTAATACCAGTTAATCACCTATTGCAAGTTAACTTAAAAAATAATTGGGTCAAATATGAATAATTGGTTTCCTAAACAATAACAAATTCATATATATCCCTTCCCCACACTTAAAAACGTACATTGTCCCCAATGTACCACGAAAAAAAAACATAGCAGCATGAAAAAGCAACATAGGGAAAAAGGAAACATATGTACTGAAAAGAAACTAATACTTCCCTACCAGTCGAAAAGAAGTGCAAAATGAAAAAGCATCATCATTATATATAGCGGAGTTCACAAGCCTTGATCAACAAAAGACAACACAAAAAATTAGGAACTAAGAAGAGGGATCAGAATCCGTCTCTTCATCCTCCTCATCAGATGGTACTTCAGCCATCGTAGCATCATCATCGTCATCACTGGCCTCGACATCCTCATCACTTTCTCCAGCCTCCTCGTCTTCACCACCCTCATCAGCCTCTTCCTCACCACCCTCATCAGCCTCTTCCCCTTCCTCTTCCTCTTCCTCACTCTCCTCTTCATGGGTAGCCGACTCTTTCATTTTAAGAAATTTTTCCATGTTGTCCTGGCGGATATGAAGTTTATCTACACTTTCTCTTATATAACGAACCTCAGGCAGCAATATATCAAATTTATCTTCAAAGCTAGCGAAAGACGTCTGGCCTCGAGATGTGCTGCTGTGAGAGTGTTGACCTTGACGTCTTGTTGGTAGGAGGTTCATGAGTCGGAATGAATTGAGGCGCATAGGAGTGACTTGGCTAATCAAAGTAAGTGAGGGTCAAGCAACAACCTTAGTCCTCATAGCCTGCACTAGTAAGGTAATATAAGGGCTACAGCAAATATGCCCTTTTTTACGAGTAGTGGTGGCTAAAGAGTTCGGCGATTTCGATGGCTGGATTGATGAGGTGTTTATGGATGACACTATAAAGATAGAGGCAATCCTTGTTAGACACCACCCCGGTGCTAAGGCCTCTGCTAGTCAATATATGTGAAAGGAGCCAGTGAAGAACCCGATATTTCGGTCTGACTAATTGAGAGGCCTTACTCCTGGCTGGATTATAGGCATCACCAACCGTAATCTCATTCTAAAACGACCCCTGCTGTGACGCCACGAGGAAAACGATACGAGAGATGTTAGAATTCTTCCGTCCATGTATATCTCTTTGCATATAAACCAAGATATCTGCCCAGTTGAGCGATGGACATGTGGAATGGATGGCCACTCAAGGTGAAGTGTAATTTGCGTTTTGGGCCCATGCTAGTAGCACTTTCTTTATCAAGTTTATAAGTGCACAAAAACTCCAAGGTTAGCTCTTTATAAATTGGAGCTTCAAAGGATAATAAGCGCTCCCAAATGGTACAATCCAAGAGCTCCTTCATTTCTGTGGTGAGCTCTAATTGAGCGAGAACATCCTAATCCAGTCGAAGGGTCTCGCTAAAGGGCTTATTCTGAAGTAATTGATATCGTTGCACTTGGTAGTCCTCCTTAAATTGGAGCATTGGCTGCTCTATCGGGGGAAGAGTAGCCAGTGGTTCAACTATTGCTCCGGATTGTGATGAAGAGGATGCCGCAAATTTTGATTTCCGGCGAACGGTAAGCTTAGCTCGATTCACCATTGGAATACCTGAAAAGAATCAACAATCCAAATCAAACACGCACATCCTTGTCGCACATAGGTCAAGAAGGTAGAGGACAATAAGAGCAAGAGTGAAGAATGGTAACAGAACACTCATTGGGGCATTTCAACAAACATATGGAGTGCAGCTAGAAAACTAGTTGGCGGAAAAGAAATGAGTGGCAAACGCTTCCAACGAATTCCACTACACGACAATTAACGGTGAAAAACAGGCGTCTCAACATATAAAAAACGCTAAATGACCCAGAATTATTATCTCCCATTGCTAACCCTAACTAACATGAATGAATAAGGATGAGCAAATTTAACATTCAGAATTGAGATAGCACAGTGAAATCTAACTAGATGAGGCAGCATTATAGCATATAAGATCAAGAAACTCAAAGCAATGATGCATGGCATTGATGAATAATCAAAAGAAATCTGTAAGCCAAATGGAAAAACCAATACGCACAAAAGTAAAAATGCAAATAACAAACTGCCTAATCATGAGGAAGAGAGAGTAAAATCAATGAAGAAACTTACTTGGATCAAAATGCGGAATGCAAGAATTATGGAGAGAAGAGGGAGAATAAGAGAGAATATGAGAGAGATATGTTTGATTATGAGTGCATGAGAGGGTGTGATTAGTTTAAATAAACCGGACGTGTGCAAAATCGTGTAAGTTTGGGTCGACACGGGTAGGGACACGACTATATCCCACACCTGTGTAACAATCCGTGTTGTCGTGTCTTACCTGGATGCACACGGGCTGGGACACAACCGTATCCCATGCCCGTGTGACTTTCTCTTCCCGTATATGAAAACTGGACAGACACGAGCTGGGACACGATCGTGTCCCACGCCCGTGTAACAATCTGTTTGTGGGTGGGAATTTTGGGCGCATACAGGTTGGGACACGACCGTGTCCCTCACCCGTGTAACTTCCTGTGCCCACGTAGTGAAACCGAAATCTGGGCAGACACGAGCAGGGACACGACCGTATCCCACGCCCGTGTAACTTTCTGTGGGTGGGCAGTTTTGAAGGTCTAGATGGACACGGGCTGACACGACCGTGTCCCTCGCTCGTGTAATCTTTTTTTCTCTTTTTTTTTTTAATTTAATTTAAAGATAAAGAAAACTTAAAAAAATAAAAATAATAAAACTAAAGAGAAAAAGCAACAATAAAACTAAAAGGGAAAAGACTATGACGAAAAATTGAAAAAAATATATAAGAAGCAGAGTAAAGTTAGATAAAACAAAAAATAAAATGAAGAAAATTTAAAGAACTAAAAGCATAAGGAAAGTTAGACATGGGTTGCCTCCCAAGAAACACTTTAGTTAACGTCGATAGCTCGACGGGATACGTCTTCTCATGATTCTTCATCCAGGTGGAGATAAGACTCCTCCTGTATCTCACTTTCGAACCCTCCATACAAGTGTAAATTTACCCTTAGGCCATCGACCTTGCCAATTCCATTTCATTGCTACATAACCTCCATAGTTTCTCTCCTTATCATGCCACTTATGAAAATCATGTAGCCTAAACTTCTTCATCTTGTCCGCTTTTACTTTAGATGCAGTTGTCTTTGGAAGTTTTGAACTTTTCACCACAAAGGCATGTTCCAAATGATTTCTTAACAGTTTTGGTTCCAAAGATGCTAGCTTCTCTTTGAAAGATCTTAACCTAAGATCCTTTAACTTATGGGGTTGATCAATCCCCTTGTTGTCCACAATAGATTCATGAACTTTTATTTGAGCTACTATTTCTGCACAATTGGGGTTGGTCACCAAATCTTCATCTCCCCTTTGCAAGCAATAGCTCGAGGAATCCTTGGCAAGTGTTTCCCGTATACATGTAGATATAACGACATTAGTGGCATTAACATTGTAACATATGTCCTCTAGGTCAAGAAATTTGTTCGTTGCCTTTGAAGTTTTAAAAACTATTTCATCATCCTTGACCCGTAATATCAAATTATGCTCACTAACATCAAAAACAGTTCTAACGGCGACTAGGAAGGGTCGACCTAAAATGATTGGCACCTCAATATCTTCATCTATATCAAGTATAACGAAATCCATGGGAAAGATGAATTTGTCTACTTGCACTAAAACATCCTCTATGATGCCTTTAGGGTATGTGATAGACCTATCAGCTAATTGAAGGCTCATGCGCGTTAGTTTAGGTTTTCCTAACCCTAGCTTTTTGAACAATTTATACGGCATCAAATTTATACTGGCTCCTAAGTCTGCCAAAGCATTATCTACTAACAAATTGCCAAGCATACAAGGAATAGTGAAACTCCCTGGATCGTTTAATTTTTGTGGCAGCTTTTTCTAGAGAAGTGTCGAGCATTCCTCATTCAATGTGACAGTTGTGAGCTCCTCCAACTTCCTCTTATTCAATAGAAGATCCTTTAGAAATTTCACATACTTTGGCATCTACAAGATAACATCAACAAGAGGTAAGTTAATGTGCAATTGTTTGAAAATATCAAGCAATTTACCAAATTCCTTATTCGGATCAGTGTGACTTTGCTTAAGGTGCTGCGAGTAAGGGATGGAAGGCTTGTACTCCTCCACTTTTAGTGGTTCCATACTTTCTTTTTATTTTAATGGCTTTGTATCTTCCTTACGGTTGACTTCCACTTCTTTCTCAATTGCTTCCCCACCATCCTTCTTCTCCACTTGTAGTTTTCTACCACTTCTCAAGGTCACAGCATTAACATGTTCCCTGGGATTGACCTCGGTATTCCCTGGGAGTGTCCCTTGTGGTCTTTCAGAGATTAACTTCGCAAGTTGACCAATTTGGTTCTCAAGATTGCGATTTGAAGCCTCTTGATTCCTCAGCGATGATTCAATGTTGGATATCCCAACCTCATTGCCTTGAATATATTTTATGAGAAGTTCTTCCACACCGGACTTCTTTTCTTAAGGAAGAGGAGGTGGGAATGGTCTCTGAAATCCAAGTAGGCCAAAGTTGGTCTTCTGATGGCCTTGGTTTTTATTTCCCCATGAGAAATTAGGGTGATTCCTCCATCCGGGATTGTAAGTGTTGTTGTAGGGGTTATTTTGTTACATGGGTGGATTTCCTAGATAATCTACCTGTTCCAGTTGTTCTTGTGCTCTATACCCCTGCATACCAAAATCACTTACATCCGATTGCACTTGTTGATGGCCAACTGAGAGTGCATCAATCTTCTTACTCAATAGGTCCACCTTGGCTGCCAGAGCAGTGGTCAGGTCTACATCATAAATTCCCATAGCATTTTGCTTGGCTCTAGTGCTTTCCCACTGATAATTGTTCATCGCTATTCCTTCAATCAAGTTTTGTGCTTGCTCAGGTGTCTTTATGTTCAAAGTACCTCCTACGGATGCATCAATCATCTGTCTAGTAGATAAATTGAGACCATTGTAAAAGGTCTGAATCTGCATCCATAGTGGGAGGCCATGGTATGGGCACCTCCTAAGCAAGTCCTTAAACCACTCCCAAGTGTCATATAGCGTCTCCGCTTCCAATTGAGCAAAACAAGAAATATCATTCCGAAGTTTAGCGGTCTTTGCAGGTGGGAAATACTTCTCCAAAAATTTCTCTACCAATTCATTCTAAGTTGTGATTAAATTTCTTAATAGGAAGTTCAACCACTATTTTGCTCTACCCCTCAAGGAAAAAGAAAATAGTCGCAGTCGAATGGCATCATCCGTGGCTCCGTTGATTTTAAATGTATCACAAATCTCTAGAAAGCTAGAGATGTGGGCATTAGGATCTTCATCTTGGAGACCGTCAAACTGAACATATTGTTGCACCATTTGTATGATGTTAGGTGCAATTTGGAAGTTATTAGCCGCGACAGTTGGCCTTGCGATACTAGAGTCAGCTCCAATAAGTGTAGGCCTTGAATAATCAGACATGGTCCGATTTGCTTCATTCCCGTTGTTAACCATATGTGGTGGATCTTCTTGCTCAATGAATTGAGTGTTGGCATCTTCACCTTCTTCCTTGATTTCAACGATTGACTTGTCGTCTATGGTCGCCACAATTTGTCTAGGTCGCGATCTCAAATTTTGAAGGGCAGTTCTCTCAATTTCAGGATCAAGTTCTACCAAATCTTCCAGATTGCTGTAGGTCATGCACTACAAGGGCAAGAAATATAAAATCAATTGCAGCTCTAGGTAATAAAAGTAAACAATGAAAACAAAAGAAAATAAAGAAAAAATGGTCAAAGTAATAAAGCAACTAGCGTTCTTAATATCAAAAATCCCCGGCAACGACGCCAAAAACTTGATATCAGGCAAGCACACCTATTAGTTTTAATATAGCGGATGTAAGTCCGAGTCGATCCCTCAGAGATTTTGAGTACTAATATTAACTTTAGCTTTATTATCTAACCAAAAAATTGTGATGAGTTAAATAAATTAAAAATACTGAAATTAACAAACTAAACTAATTATAAGACTTGATTAAGCAAATTAGAAAGCAATAAAACTAAGAACGACTTTAAGAAATTAATAACGTATTTAGGAATTATTTCCCCTAGTGTTTAACATGTGACCGCTTAAAATATATTCAATTCAGTTTCTATTATTCTTGACCGGAGGGATTCACAATTAAAGTTAATACCTTTCTCAAGCATATTAACCCTAATCCTAGATTATTTACCGGAATCTCTTCACTTAGTAATATAACTTAGAATTACATTAATATATAATGAATTCCCACACAAATAATTAACTTTCTGGAAGAAACACGTATCTTATCTCTAAGTATACATGTAATTCTCTCCAAATATGCCTGGATCTAATTACACATGCAATTTCTCAATCATCATGCATAATATCATAAATTGATACTCTAGAAATATCAATTACACAACATAATTGAATTAAGAAAAGATAGAAACTTTATTAAAATTTATAAATCAACCTAAGGGTCACATGAAACCCTAGGTTCCATAATCCTAAATACTCGAATTCTAAGCTATCATAATGAATCTAAAAACGAGTTCCATCAAAAACATAAAATAAAACATGGAAAACCCCTTTTGTTTGATGAACAATCTCTTTAATCTTGAAGTTAATATTGTTTTCGCCTTTTTCTTCTCTTTCTCCTCAAGTCTCTTCTCTTCTCTTCTCTTCTCTTCTCTCGTGTTTCGTTTGTTTCTCTAATGTCTCTTATGTCTTGAAAACCCTCATATGTCCTTTTATATATGTATTATAAGGATTCTGTTTTTGTCACCAGACACGGCTTGGGACATGGCCGTGTCCCCAAATCGTATAACTTTCTGCACCTAGGCAAATTTTTCTACATAACTTCAAAACTTCATAACTTCTTCGTTTGAACTCCGAATTGAGTGAAACTTGATTCCTTTTCTTCGTTTTCAAACCTAGAACGCATTCAAACCTTGAAATCAAAATTTTACTCAATTAAGTATCAATTTCTTTAAAGAAAACCAAAAATATGAGGGAAATACTATAAAATCACCATATGAAATATGTTTAAAATCAGAATTATCAAATGACTTAGGACATATGGATGATGATGAAGAAGACAAGTATAATGAAGAAGAAGAGTGAGTTAGAGCACTCCAAGCTACCAACCATGTGAAGCTTTAGGTTCCAAGCTTCAATGATTCTGAGAGTGTAGATGATTATTTGGATTGAGAGGAAACGGTTGAATGTGTCTTTTATTATTATCAATATGAAGACTAAAAGAAGGTGAGGACTATTGATGTTGAGTTCTCAAGATATGCCGTCATGTGGTGGAGGAACTTTTAAATCATGTGAAGATGAAAAGGATATAGAGAGGTCAATACTTAGCTGAGATGAAGAGAATACTTAGAAACAAGTTTGTGCCAGATACTTATTTGCAAAACACTTTTGCTTAGCATCAAGAGCTAAAGCAAGGAGGCTGAACTATTGTCGAGTATGTTCAAAAGTTCTAAATACTCATGATTCGCTGTAAAGTAGAAGTTGTTAACCCGAACATTGTCCAAATTCCTCACTGGATTAAGAAGTGATATCCAAGACATTATGAAACTTCAACAATTTACTACAATGGATGAAGCTAGATAAGTGGAAAGACAGAGAAGGAGCAAGATGCCAACCTAACCCTCGATAAGCCAACCTATTCAAGGAAGCTACTAAGCTCAACCAAGTATCGAGTCCACCAGATGAACATATGTTAGGATTGAATTGAAGGGTCAACCTAACGGTGACATGCCAACTTGAACATATGAGAAGGAGGCAAAGATTTGGAAGGATGATGAGTTAGATCAAGTGCTTCAAGTGTTTAGGGTTTGGGTAAATGGTTACCCAGTGTTCGAACTAAAAGATTATGATTGTTAAGGGAGATGCCCCGAAGATCGAAGTAGATAGCATAAATGAAGAACCAAAAGAAGAGAAAGAAGTAGGAAATGAGGCTGATATTAATGTCAACCTGATTGAAGAGGATGTATTTGCTGAAGACTTGGATAAGTTGACTCTGGTTATCCAACATGCAATGAGTTTGGAATACTTACATGAGGAGGAGCAGAAAGAGAACTTATTCTACTTCACTTACAGAGTAAATGATCAAGCATACGCACTCATAATAAATAGTAGGAGTTGCACTAATGTAGCATCTACCAACCTAGTTAAGAAATTGAAGCTGCCGACTATCTCACATTTGAAGCTATATAAGTTACACTAGCTGAATAAGAAGGGAGCATTAAATGTCACTCAGCGAGTGCTATTACCGATCTCAATTAGAAACTATTTCAACAAAATCCTTTATGACGCGTTACCCACATCACATGTGCTGCTAGGTCGACCTTGGCTTTTCAACTAAAGGGTTATTCATGATGGATTTAAGAATACCTATGTGCTTGAGAAAGATAGTAGGTGAATCACCTTAAACCCTTTCAACCCAAGTCCAACGAGCAAACTATAAGCCAAATTAGCTCGAAGATCAAAGAATACATTGGTATTAAGTTAAACCAAACTCCAAGAAGCCATCAAGGCCGATGTGCTAACCTTTCTGCTAGTCAGGCGACTATTAGAATTGAAGGAAAGGATTGATCTACCCCTGGAGCTCAGGGAACTACTACGGGAATATACCGACTTGTTCTTAGAACAGCTACCTAAAGGATTACCTCCATTTCGAGGCATTAAACATTGCATTGACATAATACCTAGAGTTACCCTATCAAACAAGCCAACATATCGAATGAATCCTAAGTAAGTTACTGAGCTCCAAAGGCAAATCAATGAATTTTTAAAAAAAGGATATGTGAAGGAGAATCTTAGCTCCTATGCTGCACCTGCACTGCTCGTACCAAAGAAGGATGGAACTTAGTGTATGTGTGTAGATAGTAGAGCTATCAACAAGATTACAATCAAGTACAAATACCTCATCCTGAGGCTAGATGATATGTTGGATAAACTAAGTAGTGCGAAAGTATTCAGCAAGATAGATCCAAAATCAAGATACCAACAAATCCAGATGAGACAAGGGAATGAATAGAAGACTACTTTTAAAATCTAACATAACATATACGAGTAGATGATCATACCTTTTGGATTGTCAAATGCTCCAAGCACTTTCATAAGGCTAACGAATTATTTTTTGAGAAATTTGATCTAAAAATTTGTCGCTGTCTACTTCAACAACATCCTTATCTACAGTACCAACCTGACCATGCATACTGATCACCTGAAGGTTGTTTTTGATGTCTTCTGAGTAGATAGGTTGTTCAGAAACTTAAAGAAATGTTGTTTCTATCAGGTAGAAGTGATCTTCCTAGGATATGTAGTTGGTAGAAGAGGATTAAGTGTTGAATGGCCGACCCCAATCTCCTGTACCGAGGTGAGAAGTTTTTATAGATTGGCATCATTCTATCAACACTTTGTTTAAGGATTCAATACCATTGTTACACCTCTGACTAAGCTTATGAAGAAGAATGTGAAGTTCAAGTGGGGAGAGGGAGAAGAGAGAAGCTTTACTGAAGTGAAAACGAGGTTGACCTCTGCCTTAGTCTTGACTTTACCTAACATTAAAAGAGTATTCAAGCTTAAATGCAATGCGATAAGTGTTGGCATAGGAGCTTAAAGGCGGACTTGTCGTTTATCATAGTTAGAAGCTTAGAGGAGCACAATTGAACTATTCTGTATATGACAAAGAGCTTTTGGCCCTAATTTGAGCTCTTCATGTATAGTAACATTATCTCCTGCCAAAAGAGTTTGTCGTATACATGGATCATGAATCCTTAAGGTATTTACGGAGCCAAACCAAACTTTCCCAACATGAAGCTTGATGGATTGAGTTCCTTGAGAGATTTAACTTTGTCATTAAGTATAAGCAAGGTAAGAATAATATAGTTACCGATGCCCTATCAAGAAGATATGTCCTTCTCATTGAGTTGTAGACAAGATTATTGGGTTTTGCTAGCATAAAAGAGCAATATCAAGATGATCTTTATTTTAGCCCCATATATAAGAACTGTGGAGAGAGAAGAGTGGTGGATGAGTACCATATGAAGGATGGTTATCTATTCATAGGTGGCAAGTTGTGTGTACCGACCTATTCAATGAAAGAACTGCTGGTGAGAGAAGCCTATAGTAAAGGACTCTCTAAACACTTTGGAGAGCGGAAAACGTATGAGTTGATGAATGATAAATTCTTCTAACCTAGAATGAAGTGTGGTGTGCATGGCATGATTGAGAGATCCTCCATCTATAAGAAAGTAAAGAGCTGAGCAAAGCAAGGAAAAGCAATGCCCTTACGTACCCCGACTAAACCATAGGTTAACTTAAGTGTGGATTTTGTCCTTAGATTAACCTAAACTGCTCAAGGCAAAGATTTTGTGATGGTTGTCATAGACAGGTTCAACAAGATGGCACACCTTATGCCCTACACCAAGACTAACGATTCTTCAGCTATTACTTCTTTGTTTTTGTAGAAAGTAGTTCGCTTATACAAAGTACTAAGGAGTGTGGTATCCGATAGAGATCTAAAATTTCTAAGCTATTTCTAGAGAACACTTTAGCGTTGAATGGACACCAATTTACTATTTAACACCTCCTGCCATCCCTAAACCAACCACCAGACAAAAGTGGTCAAGTGCACTTTAGGATCATTACTTCGAGCTACAATATGGAAGAACTTAACTGACTAGGATGTTTGCCTACTCGTTGTCAAATTTGCTTATAGTAGGACAGTACATGCCACCACCATACATGCCCCCTTTGAAGTCATTTATGGTTTTAAATTGAAATTACCCCTTGATCACACCACGATGCCATCCATTGACCCAGAAGATCCAAAAGCAAGGACTCGAGCCTAATCCATCCGGTAGATCTATCAACGAGTCACCTAACTAATTGACTAAGCTGCCAGAAAACTAAAAGAGAAAAGCAAAGGAAGGAAGACCAAACAGTTTCAACTTAGAGATCAAGTGTGGTTACACCTAAGTAATGAAAGATTCCTTAATAAGAGGAAAAACAAACTATCTACCTGAGCTAAAGGACCATTCAAGATACTCTAAAAGATTAATGACAATGCATATTAACTTGAGCTTCTAAAAGACTTCGAAGTGTCAAACGTATTTAATGCTGCTGACCTCAGCCCTTACCAACTTGAGGAGAACTTAGATGAGGACTAATCCCAAATCCTAACTAGTTTAGTAGGGATAATAGAAATTAGACAATTGGCCTTTTGACCCACGCTCGAACCCAAGGGCTAGAAAGTATGGCCAAGTGAATTCTTTCCTTAAGACTTACCACCGAGGAGTCCGAGCTGCTACAATCTACCAACTTAATGCACTAGCCGAGTTGGACCCTCCTATACTCATCCTTTGTCTCTAGTTGCCAACCTGAACTGCACTTGAATGTCAGCTCGACTCATCCGACCATTAGCTCAACCAACCTGAACTCGAGCCACGCTGAAAGTATCTAAAGTGAATTCATCTAAAAAAAAATTATCTATTTGGCTCAGCATGACCAACCTACTACCCCTACTCGGCACCTCGGCGTAGCAAAACACAAATTAATCGTATGAAATTATCTTTTATACTAGAAAGTCATCCAGCTGCCATGAGCTACATGTCTGAGCAAATACATAACAAAATCATCCTTATAAGAAACTCATTTTGTTGTATTTTTAATTGTACCCTTATTATTTCTTGTACATTACTTCTTTTAGATAATACCCTTTGTCTTATCCATTTTGGGCAGGTTGCTTTGATTTTTTGGGTATAAATATATATTGTACATGTAGCCACAATCATCTTATCATCATTATATTGAATATTCTTCCTTTCATGAACACTGCTCTTGTTAGCTTGTTTACTTACTTTACTCACTTTACTTTTATCCTAACCTTTAAGTAAAGCTAGGTGGCAAGTAACCTCACCAGATTACCTTGTATGTTATATCGAGTTTTGTTGTGAGTCTTCGGAAGTTCTACTAATGCGTCATATCTTTCAGAGCTATTCGTGAATTTGCTTACTTTATTATTTTCGCATGACTTCCATCTTGTTCTTCAAGTTTTCTGCAAACTTGGATCCATCCCAATGACTAACCTTATCTATTCTTGGTATCGGTTCGCATCAAAGTCTATGGCTAAAATGAAGAGAAAACAGGATATAGGATCCCCTTGTCAAATATCCTAACTTGTAAAGAAAAAGGCAATTTACCCCCATTTAAAATTATTGAAAAGAACATTGAAGAAAGAAAGAGCTAATAAGTCAAATCCAACTAATTGGAAAATTTAAGCTTTTAAGCATAAGTTTGATAAAAGCTCCATTCCAATTGATCATAAGCTTTTTGGAGATCAAGCTTCAAAACCATCTAACCTACTTCCCTTTTTTTTCCTACATGAGTGAAGAATTTCTTCCATAATGATAACATTATTAGTGGCACTTCTTCCTAAAATGAAGCTCCTTTGATAAGGATTAATTAAGTTTCCTAACAATCATCAAAGTCTATCGACAAGGATTTTTGTTATTGTTTTGTACAAAGTTGTACACAAGCTAATGAGGTAAAAATCCTTTAAGGAAACTTTAGAATAAGAACTAACAATGTCTTGTTGATTTTATCAAGTATTTCTTATGTTTGGTATACCCTATTAATGAAATCTATCAAAATTGAACCTACTATCTCCCAGCATTTTGTTAGGAAAGGATCACTTATACTATCATATATTTAATTAACTTCTTTCTCGTGTATGATAATATGGAAATAATAAAATAACAAGTGCCAAGGATAATAAATAACAGAAGCCAAGATATTACTTGGAGAACCCAAAACAAGAAATTACAAGACCGCATTCACAAAATACTTGCACTATAGAAACAATGAAATTACAAATATATGTCTTCCCTAGTTCTACTAGAGGCTATATAAACACTTAAGCAATCGCTTGGATAATAGAGCAATACAAAAAACATATACACAATTAGATGAGAACAAGGTTACCTAAAACCATCGAATATCGAACTCTGAAATCAAACCACTTTTGTCTTCCGATCTCTATATCTCTTGCATCTCCCTCGATTTAGTTTTGTATGTACTTCATCACCATACCTCATCATTGCATGCTCATGATTATGCAATGATTTCTTGCAATCAAAATGGCTCCATGAGCCATGTATTTATAGATGTTAATAGGTAGTTATTTCACTGCCTAATTGAGATGGTTCCCTTTTTTTTAAATATAAATAGTGGGTCTCACATGAGGTGGACCCTACGTGCACAACACATTTGACATAAAGAGTTCAAAAATTCTTTTATTGGATGGGTTTAGAATCTTCAAATTGAGTGTTGTTGAGTTTTGGCACTCTTGAAGGAGAAAATGCTTTATGATGTGCTCTTTTTTCTTTCATTTTTAAAGATTTCAAACTTTTATTAAAGTGTCTTCTATGAAGTTTTATATTGTTAGGAATTTTTAATCTTTTATTTATTTAATTTATAGGCTTTTCTTCTCTCTCTTTTTTTTTTCCCATGCTTTAGGAAGTAGCATATTGGCTTTTTAAAGATTTTTAATGTTTTTATGAAAATGTTATATTATATTTTGGCATTACACAACCTATATAGACTATACATCTTAGAAAAAAAAAAACATTTTGCAAAGAACATATTAATTAAATATTCATAATCTCAATTCTATGCTATTAATAAGTAATTCTTTCTTACTTTATAACATAACAACAATTTTCCCTAAGTTTACATGTTTTCTAAACCATTAAAGAAAAAGTTTGTTATCTTTGATTGCATAGACTTTTCAGAGCATTTCTACTAAAGAGTTGCTTAGAGGGACTCTTCGAGAGCTATTGAAGACGTAATGTCAACATTTTAAGGAACTCTTCACTTTATTATTGGATTACTTAAGGGAGTTATTAGTAATATTTTAAAACTTTTTTGGTTAAATATTATGATGATTATTTTTCAAACTAATATGTCAAATATTTATTCAAGATTAACAAAGCATGAAGAATTGATTTATTATTAGTATATATATAATTGATTATTATGAAAAAATGATTTATAAAATATAAGTTTTTTTGGTACACTATAAAATATAAGTTGGAAAATAACAATGGCACAAAAACTTTAAAAAAGGCAATAAAAGATTTAAAAATTAAAAACACAACAGAAAATATTATAAGAAAATGGAAAAGTACTTTTACTCTTTCTTACTGTTCTATTGAAGTCACCAACCTTTTTTTTTTTCCTTATAGTTAAGTTCTCCACATTTTTAAAACTCTGTAAAAGTAGGACCTAGCTAAATTAAATATGTTAAATCTTTTGTTACACATTACATATATCAACTTTATAGTGGTCTATAATGACTAATTTAACAACAGTAATATTAAATATACATAATTATATAATATACTAATAAAATAATATCAAATATATTTCATTAGATAATATAATGATAAAAAAATATAAAAAATAATTAAAACTAAGAAAAAGGGGCTATAAAACAATTATACTAACTCCATTTACCTTGATTGGCTATCCTAAGGCTAATTAAAAGTTAATACATGCTAAATATAAACAAAAAAATTAAGTAATTCAATTAAAGTCCTATTTTTGTTAGGTTTTAGAAATATTGAGAATTCAAATAAAAAAGTAGGCAAATACTAAGATTAAAAGTATTTCAACCCCCTTCCCCCCACTAAAAAAAGAAAAGAATAACAACCAAATGGTTATTGCATTTAATTGTCATAATTTTTGCTAATGAGTCGTCATATTAATGAAGGGCAATGTCTAACTTTTAATAGACTGAAAAATAAAAAGAAAAGAAAACATGAAAGCATTATTACTTTGTAGAGCACCTCATATCCTTTAAGTAACTTAAGTTGCCAGCAGTTTATCAAGAGAAGAGGGACGATTAGTGCAAGTTAAGTTATTTCTAAAGTCTTTTCCTTAACATGGGAATTTGTGTGAAACACTCTTACTAAAGATGCTCTAAAAGTTAATTATTTTCTCTAAGTTAGTGTTTAAATCATCTATTTTAGAATCCATAAAGACATCTAATAATGCTAATTAAAACAATTTGAGATGATACAATGACACCTGTCTAAGAGCTAGTTTCAAACCATAAATTGATCTCGACTCGTACATGGGCGAGCCGAACCTTGTCTTGAACTACTAAGCTTTAATGGCCCAAGCAATTCAAGGTTGCTAATCTACTAGGTTGGATAGGTTACGAACCGGCAAGCTGAATGCTAGTTTAAGGCTAATTTTTTTTATATATAAAAAAAAAACTTTGGGTCCATTTTCGTCTATAAATTTATATTGGCCATTATTATTTAATTTTGTAATACAACATCTCTTAGATCAAATGAATTATTTCAGGATTCTAAAAAAAAATTATTCTGAAAATAAATTTTTATGTTCACAAGTAATAGAATAGAGAATCAAATTGAAAAATCAAATAGAAAGTGGACTAGAAAAATTATACAAAAGATTGAAAAAAAAAAGGGAAAATTTCACAAAAGATTAAAAAAAAGGACAATTAAAAAAAAAAAGTAGTTCACGGGCTAAGTGAATTGGCCTTAAACCGTTTGTTCACTTGAATCAACCCGAAATCATGTCCCTTCTAAGTTGATCCTAATTCACCTTCCATTAGCCTATAAACTACTAGTTATGGGCCAGTTTGGCGCTATTCGGCCCATAAACTCATTAGAGCCTTATTATGGTGTTTGATTCAAATTTCACTCGTAATAACCATTCCCATCATATCCCTATTACTTATATTCACCAAATCAGAATTCTCCCTTTGACCTATAGATTGTGATTTAATAATGAAGCTCCCTTTTTATCATATAATTTCCCCCAACAAATTTTCAAAATGACTAAGAATTGCCCTTAATTAAACATACTGTAGACAAAATGGACCAACCCTATCAAGTCTATCCATCGTCATTTCCCTTTCATTCATCATCGTTGCTAGTCCATGCATCATCGACTAACCTTAGATCTTTCCCTTTCGCTCATATAGCTGCAAGTTCGTTTATCATCATCCCCCTACATAACACCACCACCACCAACCACCAACACATTGCCATTACCAACATTGTTGTGAACCGTAACCAAGAACAAATAAGGCCGATCGTTAGGTAAGTCCAAGTATGTAGAAAGCTCGAAAGGAATAATGAGGAATGATACAAAAAAGGGCAAATGCGAATGAGAAGTAAGCAAAACCCACAAATAGCTCCAATGGATATGATGCATCAATGAAACTTTTGAAGACTTACGGCATAATTCGATATGACGCATGAATCGGTCTATTGAGGTTACTCGCCACTTAGCCTTACTAAAAGGTTATGATAAGAGTGAAACCGAGAGTAAACGGGTAGTGTTTATGCAAGGAAGGAAAAAATACTTAAGTGTATTAATGTTCAATCTATTTGATTCTCTACAGCTATAAGTACAGGGGTATTTATACCTATAAGTTAAGGCAACTTGCCTAAAAGGGAAAAGACAAAAAGGGTGTTTCCTAAGAAAGTAATGTATAAGATATAAAAGGGTAAAAATGAATATACAAAGAAAGCAATCATTGGTGCAACGAATTCTATACATGATACTGTATACGTAGCTTGGTTAGTCCGAACTCTTTCTCTCGGCATCTCGACAAGGGTACAGCCGAGTAAGTAATTGGCTAAGCATGTGTAAGAATGAAGATAGATTGTTGTCTCGACATTCTACTTCTCGACACACAACATGCGAGAAATAGGCAATCACTCGACTCGGTAGGCAGAATGGGTCAACAAGAAGATACTCGGCCTCCGTATGAGTTGGTTGGAACAAGAGGATTCGTCTTACCAGTCCTTTTAATCCTTAAGCTTGGTTGCAGGTCAGTAGTCCCAATACAGATTCGTGGATGAACACACGAACCCGGTATCACACGAAAACCAATGAATGGGTCTGGACCGCGAGATGGCTTAGAAAAATAAATGGAAGTCCATGGTTTAGCAATCTCACGCACTAACTCTATGGATATGACATACTGTAAAACCACACACGGATCTAAGACCGGCTAGATGTAACGCACCGGTCTGAGTGATAAGGTTACTCTCTACGATCCTTGCTAAAGGGATTGATAAGAGCAGATAGAAGGGAGTTTTCCAAAAGAAAAGTCTTAAGGGTTTTTCATTAAAATGTCAAGTCTACCTTAAAACCCAATACAAGTGTTCTATTTATACAAAATGGGTAAACTTGTAAATAAATGACTAAATAATGCCCTAGTGGTATTCCAATAATTACAAATGGAACATAAACAACAACTAAAGGAAAATGCAAGAAAAAGGGAAATCCAAATAACATAAGTAAAATGGGTAGCTATACAAGATTTTCAAATGAAGGGCTGATATTGGATTTCGAGGAGCTATTAGAGACCCTAGAGCCTTATTCTAAGTAAACTTGAGCCTCTGGATGTTCTGTCTGGTCCAGGACCGATCTGATATGTTTGTGGCCAACCTAATGTTGCCAAGGCCAACTTGGTTTGGCATTGATCACCCCGAGGTTGACGTAACATAATAGTAGTTGACCTGATGTAGCAGTGGGCAAGCTCACATGGCCGGGTCGATCTAGAGTGGACGAGGTCGATCTGTTTAATATGACTCAGTATGACCGAGTTGGTATGGAATAGCTAGGCAGCCTCGTCATGACCAATTAGATCTTGGCTAAGCAAACTTTGTCGAGTAAGTTGATCTCGGTAAAGTAAAACGACGGGCAGGACGAGACAGTCCTACATAGCAGCTCAGAGTAAACCCAATAGAATGGAATAGAGCCGACCTCGGTAAGGTAGAATAGAACAAGTATAGCAAAGAAGACTTGGTAAAGCAAGGCACAAATAGTAGGCCAAGATAGAACTTGCAAAGTACATCGAGTCTTCCAATATTGCCTTAATTCGTAGATAAGTTTGTGGGAAGGCTTGGCCAAGGTAGAATGGGTTACACTCAGCATAACAAGGTAGACCCAACAGAGCAAGGCAAGCCAGCCAACATTGACATAACCTATAAATAGGTTACCCACATATGCGGAGCTTACGAGCAAGCCTCCTACGTAGTCCGAAACCTGGCATGGCCTTAGGCCAGTACTTGGAATCTTATTAAGTCCGGTAACTTAATTCTCATCATTCCCTTTGGGTTATTTTGGATTTGGAATCAAATCTGAATGGTCTTCATTCAGCTTTCCGTTAAGGCAATACAGATTGAGGTCTGCAACGTTGAAGGCGTCAAAAACCCCATAGTCCTCGGGTAACTCTAATTTGTAGGCATTGTCATTGATCTTTTGGAGGATTCTAAAAGGTTATTTAGCTCTTGCAGATAATTTGTTCCTCTTCTTATTCAGGAACCATTTCTTACAAAGGTACAACCATACTAACTGATGGGAATCAGGTTACTAAACCTCTAACTTGCAGCTAAGCTCAAGAACTAAAGGGACTGATAAGACGAATCCTCCTGCTCTAACCGACTCATGCGGAGGCTGAATATCTCCTTACCAACCCATTCTACCTACCAAGCCGAGTGACTACCTATTTATTGCGTATTGAGTGCTAAGAAACTAAAGGCCAAGATAATGAGCCATCTTCATTCTTGCACATGCTTGGCTAATTACTCACTTGGCCTCATCCTTACTAAGATGCCGAAAGAGAGAGAGAGTCTGGACTAACCAAGCCACCCTTGCTCAGATAAGCAAGCTATCCGTACTTTTTTATCCATATCCTCCAACAGCATCACCAATGTATACAGTATCATGTATAGAATACGTTGCACCAATGATTGCTTTCCTTATATATTCATTTTTACCTCTTTATATCTTGTACATTATTGCCTAAAGAAGTGCCCTCTTTATCTTTTCCTTTTTTGGGTAAGTTGCCCTAACTTATGGGTATAAAAACCCTTGTAATTGTAGCTAAAGAGATATATATAGAAATTACCGTTAACATACTTATGTGTTTTCCTTCCTTGCATAAACACTCTATTTACTATTGGCATTACTCTTATCATAACCCTTAAGCAAAGCTAAATGGTGAGTAACCTCACCGAACCGATTTGTGTGTTATACCAGATTGTGCCGTAAGTCTTCGAGAGTTCTATTGGTGTGTCATATCCTTTGGAGTTGTTCGTGGGTTTTGCTTACTTTTCATTCGTCATTCATTCCTTTCGCACTTTCCCTCATTAACACTTTCAAGCTTTCTACAAGCTCAGACTTATCCAGTAACTGATCTTATTTGTTCTTGGTTACGGTTCGCACCATCTTGATATTAGAGTGGAGGGTTTGTTTGAGTTGTTGGTTCTTCTGAAGTTCTATTCATACTCTGTTTTGTGTTTGTGAAACAGAGTAAGTTACTGTATTCATCTTAATTGCTAAGTTTGCCAACTGTTGATCTTATGGTTGGTGAGAGTGTTTATTTGAACTTTGAATTAGTAAAGAAAATAACATATCCAAGTGTAAAAGTTGGTGCTAGAGATGACAATAGTGGAGTTGTCTACCATGGACGACAGTCACAGGAGACATAAGAAGTACTAATAAGAGACTTGATGAGGTACCTAATCTCTTATTAGATCCGACTCGAGCTATTCATGCACTAGCTTGCTGACCCATTAAGGTCGTGCAAAATACCCTATAAGCTGCTCAACTTGTTAGAGGTCAGAACCCAACTCGACCAATTCGAGGTGGAGGAGTAAATAGATGAGTAAGGCAAAAAATAGATCTAAGAGAGCTTAGTGAAGAGGACAAAGAAGAGTATTTTGAAGAAGAGTGCGTACGAATCCCTAGAGCATTTGACCATGTGAAGCTTCGGATTCTGAGTTTCAATGGATTTAGGAATGTTGATGAATATCTAGAATAAGAAGAGAAGGTGGAACATGTGTTTGATTATTATCAGTACGAGGATTATGAGAAAGTGAGAGTTGCTGCTATTGAGTTCTCTTGATATGCCGCCATGTGGTGAAAGAATTTTTAGATGATGAGGAGACGAGAGGGATACTGAGAGATTAATACTTGGCCTAATATGAAGAGAATACTCAAAAATAGATTCATGTTGGAAACTTATCTTCAAGATACTTTCACTTAACTTTAAGAGCTGAGACAAGGAAGCCGAACTGTTGACAAGTATATTTAAGAATTTCAAATGCTTATAATCCGTTGCGAAGTGGAGGAACCACCGGCTTGAATAGTCTCAAGATTCATCACTAGATTGAGAGGTGATATTCGAGACATTGTGGAAATCCAACACTTTACCACAGTGGATGAAGTTGTCAAAATGGCCTAACGAGTAGAAAGGCAAAGGAGAAGCTAAGTATCGACGAGGATGCTGACTAGCCAACCTAGATAGGTAAGTCATCGAGCTTAGTCGAATACTAAGCTGAGCTAAAAGATAAATGTGTGAGCCGAACTGAAGGGCTGACCTAACACTGAAGTGCCTACCCGAACTTATGAGAAGGGGCAAGGGTTTGGTAAGAAGACGAGCTAGATCAAGTACTTCAAGTACTAAGGATTCGGATACATGGTTGCTCAATGCCTGAATCAACGGACGATGGTCATCAAGGGAGACATCCCAAGGATAGAAGTAGACAACACTGATGAAGAACCTAAAGAAGAGGAGGTCTTTACCAAGAAAGAACAGATTGAGGAGGACATATTTGCTAAGGACTTGGACCAGTTACTGATAGTTATCCGACGTATTATGAACATAGAACTCTTACGAGAGGAGGAGTAGAAAGAGAATTTGTTTCATACCACTTGTAAGGTGAATGATCAAGTGTGTACCCTCATTATGGATAGTGGAAGTTGCACCAATATAGCATCGACCAATCTTATCTCAAAGTTGAAATTGCCGACTGTTACACATTCAAAGCTATACAAGTTGCACTAGTTAAGTGAGAAAGGAGCATTATATGTCACTTGGCAAATATTACTACCGATTACTATAGGGAATTACTCTGATTAGATTTTTTATGGTGTACTGCCTATGTGCACTTTCCACTTGTTGCTGAGTAGACCATGGTTGTGTGATAGGAGAGTTATCCATGACTGCTATAGGAACGCGTACATGTTCGAAAAGGATGATCAAAAGATAATACTAAACCCAATGCCACCAAGAGAGGTTAATGAATTATAAACAAAACTTGCTTATGGATCAAAGAAGACCCCTGTAATGAGTAGAGCTAAGCTCCGAGAAGCTATCAATGCTAACAAGCCGACCTACTTGTTGGTCAAGCAACTATAAGAAATGAAGAGCGGGGTGAACTACCCCAGGAAATCAAGAAGTTGCTAGACAAGTATACCGACCTGTTCCCATAACAGTTACCTGAGGGGTTGCCCCCAACTCGAGTCATAGAGTACTGTATTGACTTAGTACCCGGTGCCGCGCTACCGAATAAGCCAATTTATCAAATGAATCTCGAGTAGGCTTCTGAGCTGCAACGACAAGTTAATAAGTTGTTGGAAAGAGGCTATGTTAGAGAAAGTCTTATCCTTTACGTTATACTGGCGATTCTAATGTCGAAGAAGGATGGAACCTGGCAAATGTGTATAGACAGCCAAGCGGTGAACAAGATCATGATCAAATACAAATACCTGATCATGAGGTTAGAAGACATATTAGATGAACTGAGTGGAACCAAGATTTTAAATAAGATCGATCTTAAATCTAGCTACCATCAAATTCGCATAAGGCTAAGCAATGAGTGGAAAATGGTGTTCAAGACTCAACATAGATTATACGAATAGATGGTTATGCCCTTTGACTTATCGAATGCCCTGAGCACTTTCATAAGACTAACGAACCATTTGCTAAGACATCTCATAGGGAAGTGTGTCGTGGTGTACTTAGATGACATCTTGGTTTACAATGTCGACATGCCAAATCATTATGAACACTTGCATGCTGTTATGAATATCCTTTGCGTAAAGAAACTATTCGATGATTTGAAGAAATGTCGCTTTTGCTAAGAGGAAGTGATATTCTTAGGCTATATAGTCAGTGAAGGAAGCTTACGAGTGGATGATAAGAAGATCTGAGCAATTGTCTACTGGCCAACTCTTACTACTTGTGTCGACATAAGAAGTTTCCATAGACTGGCTTCATTCAATAGATGGTTTATCAGAAATTTCAGCACCTTTGTTGCGCCACTTACTGAGCTAACAAAGAAAAACACTGACTTCCAATGGAGGGAAAGGGAGGAGAGGAGTTTTGCCAAGATAAAAGAGAGGTTGACCTTCACCCCGGTATTAGTTCTTCCTAATTTCGAGAAAGTATTTAAGCTAGAGTATGACGCATCAGGCGTTGGAATATGCGCTGTCCTGATGCAGGAAGGCCAACTGATTGCTTTCTCTAACGAAAAGCATAAAGGACTACAATTAAATTATTCCGTATATAACAAAGAACTCTTGGCGCTGATTCGAGTACTACAAGTATGGCAGCACTATTTACTACCAAGAGAATTTGTTATATATATTGACCATGAGTCATTGAAGTACCTCCGAAGTCAAACAAAGTTATCAAAGCGGCAGGCGAGATAGGTTGAATTCCTCGAAGGATTCAATTTTGTAATAAAATATAACAAAAGAAAGAGAAATGTCGTTGCAGATGCTCTTTCAAGAAGACATGCGCTTTTATCTGAACTGTAGACCAGACGATTTGGGTTTGTAAGTATCAAAGAATAGTATTATGAGGATCTACACTTTGGACCTATAACCATGCAATGCGTTGATGGAAGAATGGTGGATGAATATCATGTAGAGGATGATTACTTATTTTGAGGTGGAAAATTATGCGTGCCGACCTGTTCATTACAAGAATTGTTGATTAGGGAAGCCCATAGTGGAGAACTCTTCAGACATTTTAGAGAAAGAAGGACCTGTAAACTGCTGAGTGGTCGATTCTTTTAGCCGAGAATGAGAAGAGATGTGTACCGAGTTGTCGAGAGCCGTACCATGTGTAAGAGGGCTAAGTGCCGAGCCGAGCAAAAGGAAAGCAATGCCTTTGCCTATCCCGATGAAGTCATAGACTGAATTGAGCATGGACTACCACAAATTACTCGAGGCAAATATATTATAATGGTCGTCATAGGTCGATTTAGTAAAATGGCACACTTCGTACCTTACTTCAAAAATAATGATGCTTCAGCTATTGCTTCTTTTTTCTTGTAGGAAATTGTACGGATATACGGCATGTCAAGAAGTGTAGTCTTCGACAAAGACCTAAAGTTCTTAAGCCATTTCTAGAGGGCGTTGTGGTGTCGGGTGGGAACCAAGCTACTATTCAGTATTTCCTATCACCTCCAAACAGAGGTGGTCAATCGTACTTTAGGATCACTGCTCTAAGCGGCAATAAGTAAGAACTTGGCTGATTAGGACGTCTACTTAACAGTAGTCGAGTCCGCTTACAACCGACCAGTGCAGACACTATTAAGCAAACTCCCTTCGAGGTGGTCTATGGTTTCAATCCTGAGTTACCCCTTGACCAAACCCCCATACTTGCACCTGTACAAGAGGACCCTAATGCCTTGGCTAGAGTACAATCCTCCAGTACGTCTATAATAAAGTCACTCAACACATCGACTAAGTTGTTAGAAGAATGTGGGAGAAGACTAAAGGTAGGACGACTAAACAATTCTAGCTAGGAGACTTGGTATGGCTGCACCTCAACAAGAAATGGTTTCCGAATAAGAGGAGGAATAAATTATTTGCACGAGCTGAAGGACCTTTCAGAATCCTCCAAAAGATCAATGAAAACACCTATAGATTGGAGTTGCCTGAGGACTATAGGGTTTCTGACTCCTTTAACGTTATCGACCTCAGTTTGTATCACCTTGACGGAGAGCTTATCGAAAGCCATTCGGATTTGATCCCAAATATAAAACAACCTAAAGGGAATTATGGGAATCAAGCTACTAGACCTTTGACTTGCAGCTAAGCTCGAGGATTAAAGGGACTGGTAAGACGAATCCTCTTGTTCTAGCTAACTCATGCGAAAGTCAAGTATCTCCTTACCGACTTATTCTGTCCACCAAGCCAAGTGATTACCTATTTCTTGTGTGTTGAGTGTCAAGAAACTGAAGGCTGAGATAACGACCCATCTTCATTCTCGCACATGCTCGGCTAATTACTTACTCGGCCTTACCCTTACCGAGAGAGAGAGTCCAGATTGACCAAGCCACCCATGTTTGAACAAGCAAGCTGTCCATACTTTTTGTCTACATCCTCCAACAGCATTACCAATACAGCATCACCACGTATATAGTATCATGTGTGAAATCCATTACACTAATGATTACTTTCTTTATATGTTCATTTTTACCCATTTATATCTTGTACATTACTACCTTAAGAAGTGTTATTTTTGTCTTTTCCTTTTTAAGCAAGTTATCTTAACTTATGGGTATAAATATCCTTGTAATTGTAGCTAAAAAGAGATATATACAGAAATTACCATTAACGCACTGGTGTGTTTTCCTTCTTTATGTAAACATTCTATTTACTCTTAGCATTACTCTTATCCTAACCCTTGAGCAACATTAGGTGATGAGTAACCTCATCAGACCAATCTGTACTTCATATCGAATTGTGCCGTAAGTCCTCAGAAGTTCCATTAGTGCATCACATCCTCTGTTGCTGTTTGTAGGTTTTACTTACTATTCAGTTGTCATCCATTCCTTTCACACTTTCCCTTATTAACTCTTTTAAGCTTTCTGTAAGCTCGGACTCATTTAACAACCAGCCTTGTCTGTTCTTGGTTACAGTTCACACCACTAAGTCTCCTGGTTGGAATTGTTTAGCCATCCTACCCTTGGTCTTCTCTCACGTTCTTCTAACAGCTTGATCAATGTGCTGAGTGACTTTGTCATAGATGTGTTAGAGGGGTTGTGCTTAAGCTCTTGCATCAAGGTCCTCTTACGTAGGCATAAGTATAGGGGTGTGGTTGAGGGGCAACTCAGTCCTTTTTTTTTTCTTAATTTTTCTATTTTTCCATGACTTTTTCTAATTTTTTCTTTCTATTGTTTTGGCTTGTAAAGTTGTAAGGTGATGTCTTGAAGTCTATATATACTAGTTGGAGTCGGTTGTTGCCCTCTTGAATTTTCTTTTAATTTTTTGCTTGCTTTTTCCCCCATAAATGCAAGTAGGAGGTCAATTAGAGGGGTTTGAAGCTTTTGATTCAACAATTTAAACCTCCATAGCTTACCATAGCAATGTTCGGCAATTTCCAACTACAATTGGAGCTTTTAAGATAGGTTTTGTAATTATTTTAGTATTTTAAGTATATTTTATTAATATCTAGTTATTTATTAATATACGAGTATATATGTCACACGTAATATACAACTATACTCATATAATTAAGTTTATAGTATATCTTTTATTTTTAAGATATGTTTTCTTAATTATTTTCATGAATTCAACATAATATATATATTTACGTAATTTAAGGTTAATTTACGGGTCTAATTATTATTTATACCGGATATACTCATAAAAATATGAGTACATTCATATAGTAAATTATACTATATTATTTCATTTTATAGTTTAATTAACTTATCTCAAAGTTCTCATCGTAATCTGAGCTTAATTTTAGGAGTTCCGAGCATTTTGGTACTACATTAAATAATCATATTTTTAAGGGCAAAATTGGGATTTTAGATCATTATTTCCAAAATCTAACTTCACTTTGTCACTTCATCTAATTTTTCTATCTCAATCGTAAAGTTTGGACTCAATCGATTAATTTTCTCAAAAAGTCGTAAATCTAGGCTCAGTTATCCTAAACTTAATTTTAGGAGCTCACAAGAGCTAAGATAAGGAGGCCAGACCATTGACGAGTATGTTCAAGAATTTCAAATACTTATGATTCATTGCGAAGTAGAGGAACCACTGGTTCGAACAGTTTCAAGATTCATCACTGGATTGAGAGGTAATATTTGAAACATTATGAAACTCTAACGCTTTACCACAATGGATGAAGCTATCAGAATAGGCCGATGAGTAAAAAGGCAAAGAAGGAGCTGAGTACTGATGAAGATGTCGACTAGCCGACCCAAACAGGTAAGTCACCGAACTTAGTCAAGTACCAAGCTGAGTCGAAAGATGGATGTCCAAGCTAATTAGAAAGGCCAATTAGATGGAGAAGTGTCAACTCGAACTTATGAAAAAGGGCAAGAGTCTGGGAGGAAGATAAGCCAAATCAAGTGCTTTAAATGCCAAGGGTTCAGAAACATGGCTGCTCAATGCTCGAATCAATGGACGATGGTTATTATGGGAGACATCTCGAAGTTAGAGGTAGATAATACAAATGAGGAACCTAAGGAGGAAGAGATCCATGCCGAGAAAGAACTGATTGAAGAAGATGTATTCGTCAAGGACTTAGACCAATTGATCATGGTTATCCAAAACACAATGAACTTAGAACCTTCATAAGAGGAAGAGTAGAGAGAGAATTGTTTCATACGACCTATAACGTGAATAATCAGTTGTGTGCTCTCATTGGGAATAGTGGAAGTTGCACCAATGCAATATTGGCCAATCTTATTTCAAAATTAAAGTTATTGACTGTTGCACATTCGAGGCCATACAAATTAAACCGGTTGAGTGAGAAAGGAGCACTGCATGTGACTTGACAAATACTACTATCGATCACTATAGGAAATTACTCCGACCAAATTCTCTACGATGTATTACCCATGTGTGCTTCCTATGTGTTGTTAGGTAGACCGTAGCTATTTGATAGAAGAGTTATCCATGACGATTATAAGAACGCGTACATGTTCGAGAAGGATGATCGGAAGGTCACACTAAACCCAATACCGCCGAGAGAAGTTACTAAATTACAAAGAAAACTTGCTCGCGAATCGAAGAAGGCTCTGGTGATAAGTAGAGCTGAGCTCCGAGAGGCCATCAATGTTAACGAGTTGACCCTTATGTTGGTCATGTGCTTATTAGAAATGAAGGAGTGGGGTGAGCTATCCTAGGAAATCATAAAGATGCTTAATGAGTATGCCGACCTATTCTCAGAGTAGTTACCTAAGAGGGTTGCCCCCAACTCAAGGCATAGAGCACTGCATTGACTTAGTACTCGGCACCACACTGTCGAATAAACCAACCTATCGAATGAATCCCAAATGGGCTTTTGAGCTATAACGTCAAGTTAATGAGTTGCTGGAAAAAGGATATGTTCGAGAAAGTCTCAGCCCTTATGCTGTACCAGTACTTTTGGTGCAAAAAAGGGATGGAACCTAGCGGATGTGTGTCGACAGTTGAGCCATAAATAAGATCACGATCAAATATAGGTATTTGATCCTAAGGTTAGAAGACATGTTGGATGAGTTGAGTGGAGTCAAGGTCTTCAATAAGATTGACTTGAGGACTAGTTACCATTAAATCTACATAAAACCGAGAGACGAATGGTAGACTACATTTAAAACTTAACATTGACATTATAAGTAGATGATCATGCCATTCGTCCTATCGAATGCCCCGAGCACTTTCATGCAATTGATGAACCACATGTTAAGACATCTAATTGGAAAGTGTGTCGTAGTGTACTTTGACAACATATTAGTCTACAGTGTCGACATGCCGAGTCACTGCGAACGTCTCCGAAAAGTATTGGATATCCTCCATACTGAGAGACTATTTGGCAATCTCAAAAAGTATTGCTTTTGCCAAGAGGAAGTGGTATTCTTGGGTTGCGTAGTCCATAAAGGAGGCTTACTAGTGGATGAAGAAAAGATTCGAGCAATTGTAGAGTAGCCGACTCCTATTATTTATACCGACATGAGAAGTTTCCATGGATTGGCTACATTTTATAGAAGATTCATCAGGAATTTCAATACCCTCGCCATACCTCTTACTAAGCTCATAAAGAAGAACACTGACTTTCGATGGGGAGAAAAGGAGGAGAGAAGCTTTACCAAGGTAAAAGAAAGATTGACCTCCGCCCCGATGTTGGTTTTACCTGATTTCGAGAAAATATTTGAGTTAGAATGTGACACATCAGGTATTGAAATAGGCGTTGTCCTAATGTAAGAAGGACGACCAATTGCCTTCCACAGTGAGAAACTTATAAGGCCATAATTAAATTACTCTATGTATGATAAGGAGCTCTTGGCGCTGATCCGAGCACTACAAGTATGGCGGTACTATTTACTATTGAGAGAATTTGTCATATATACTAACTATGAATTACTGAAGTACCTTTGAAGTTAAACGAAGTTATCGAAGCGGCAGGTGTTCTTGTGCTTCAACCCTACTATACTATTCATAGTTGTAGGGCACTGTATACTTACAGCCTCAACAATAAGCAAGTGATGGGTTGAATTCCTTAAAGGATTCAATTTTGTAATAAAATACAAACAGGGAAAGAGTAACATAGTTGTAGATGCTCTTTCAAAGAGACATGCTGATGCGAACAATGACCAAGAACAGACAAGGCCGGTCGTTGAATGGGTCCAAGCTTGTAGAAAACTCGAAATGGGTTAATGGGGAAAGGTACAAAAGGGGTAAAAATGATGAATGGAATAGTAAGCAAAAAAGAAACCCCACGAATAGCTCCAGAAAACATAACATACCAAAGGAACTTCTAAGGACTCACAGCACAATTCGATATAACGTATGAATTGGTCTAATGAGGTTACTCGTCACCTAACCTTACTTAAGAGAAATGATAAGAATGATGCCAATAGTAAATAAGTAGTGTTTACGCAAAGAAGAAAGTATTCAAGTGTATTGAAGGTAATCCGTCTCTTATAGCTATAAGTATAAGGGTATTTATACCCGTAAGTTAGGGCAACTTACCCAAAAGGGAAAAGACAAAAAGAACATTTCCTAAAGAATCAGTTTACGTGATATAAAAGGGTAAAAATGACTATACAAGGAAAACAATCATTGGTACTATAGATTCTATAATTGATATTGTACACATAACGATGCTACATTGGTAAGGTTGTTAAGAGATGCGAACAAAAAGTACAGATAGATGGGTTTGTCTGAACAGGGATGGCTTAGTCAATCCGGTCTCTCTCTCTCTCGATTTCTAGGTAAGGAAGATACCAAGTAGTTGGTCGACTCGGTAATAGAGAGTAATCGTCAACTTGGCATACCACAAAATAGTGAGTAGTCATATGATACGGCATTAGAGGTGATTCGGTAAGGAAGTACTTGGCCTTAGTAAGAGTTGGTTGGAACATAAGGATTCGTCATACCAGCCCCTGTAATCCTCGAGCTCGGCTGCGGGTCAAGGTCCCCATAGCTTGATTCCCATCATTCCCTCCGGGTTATTTTGGATTTGGGATCAAATTCGAATGGTATTTGCTCAATTCTCCATCAGGGTAATATGGACTGAAGTCGGCAGTGTTAAAGGTGTTAGAAACCCCATAGTCCTCAAGCAGTTCCAATTTGTAAGCATTGTCACTGATTTTCTGGAGGATTTTGAAAGGTCCTTCCGTTCTTGCAGATAATTTATCCTTCCTTTTGTTCGGGAACCGTTCCTTGCTGAGGTGTAGCCATACTAAGTCTCCCGGTTGAAATTGTTTAGTTGACTTACCCTCAGTCTTTTCTCACATTATTCTGGTAGCTTGGTCGATGTGTCGAGTGACCTTGTTATAGATGTGCTGAAGAGATTGTGATTTGGCCGAAGCGTCGGGGTCCTCTTGCACGGGTATGGGTACAGGGACGTGGTTAAAGGGAAACTTGGGATTGAATCCATATACCACTTTGAAGGGAGTCTGCTTAGTGGTGTCATGTACAGTTTGGTTATAAGGAAACTCGACCACTAGCAGGCAGATGTCCCAATTAACTAAGTTCTTACCTATTGCAGCTTGGAGTAGTGAACCTAAAGTATAATTAACTACCTTTATTTGGCCGTTAGTTTGGGGGTGATAGGAGGTACTAAAGAGTAATTTGGTTCTCAGTTGACGCCACAGGATCCTCCAAAAATAGCTTAAGAACTTTAGGTCTCTGTCGAAGACTACACTTCTCGGTACGTCGTATATCTGCATAATCTCCTGTAAGAAAAGAGAAGCAATAGCCGAAGTATCATTAGTTTTAGTACAAGGCACGAAGTACGCCATCTTACTGAACCGATCTACGACAACCATTACAAAATCTTTTCCTTGGGCAGTTCTCAGCGATTCGAGAACAAAGTCCATGCTTAGTTCAGTCCACGATCTCGTCAAAATAGGTAGGGGCATCGCCTTCGCTTGTTCGGCTCAATACTTGGCCTTTTTGCATACAGCACAGCTTTCGATCACTTAGTGCACATCTCTTCACATTCTCGGCTAAAAGAATCAACCATTCAATAGTTTATAAGTCTTTCTCTCTCCAAAGTATTCGAAGATTCCTTCGCTGTGGGCTTCTCTAATTAATAATTCCCGTAGGGAACAAGTCGGTATACACAGTTTTCTCCCTCGAAATAGATAACCATCCTCCATGTAATACTCGTCCACTGTCCTCTCATTCATGCATCACAAAATTATTGGTCCAAAGTGTAGTTCTTCGGAGTACTACTCTTTGATACTCGCAAAACCAAACAGTTTGGTCTGTAGTTCTAATAAAAGTGCATGCCTTCTTGAAAGAGCATCTACAACTATGTTGCTCTTTCCTTGCTTGTACTTAATTATAAATTGAATCTCTCAAGGAATTCAACCCATCTTACTTGTCACTTGGACAGTTTGGTCTGACTTCGGAGGTACCGTAGGGACTTGTGGTCAATATATATGACAAATTCTCTCAGCAGTAGATAGTATTGCTACACTTGTAGTGCTTAGATTAGTGCCAAGAGCTATTTGTCATACACGGAGTAATTTAACTGGGGTCTTCGGAGCTTCTAATTGTAGAAGACAATTGATCGGCCTTCTTGCATTAGGACAGCACTTATCCTAATGCTTGATGCGTTGCACTCTAGCTCAAAAATTTTATTGAAGTCGGGTATCACTAACACCAGGGTGGAGGTCAACCTCTTCTTAATCTCAGTAAAACTCCTCTCCTCCCTTTCTCTCTATCAAAAGTTAGTGTTTTTCTTCATTAATTTAGTAAGTAGTGCAGCGAGGGTGTTGAAGTTCTTGATGAAGCTTTGGTAAAACGAGACTAGTCTATGAAAACTTCTCACGATGGCACAAGTAGTAGGGGTCGGCCACTCAACAATTGCTTGGTTCTTCACATCATCAACTCGCAAGCCTCCTCCACTGACTATATAGCCAAAGAATACCACTTTCTCCTAGCAAAAGCAACATTTCTTCAAATTACTGAATAATCTCTCGGTACGAAGGATATCTAAGACTGTTCTAATGTGTTCACAGTAACTCGGCATGTTGGTACTGTAGATCAGGATGTCGTTGAAGTATACCACAACACATTTCCCGATGAGATGTCTCAACACATGGTTCATAAGTCTCATGAAGGTACTCGGAGCATTCGATAAGCAGAAGGGCATGACCATCCACTCGTAAAGCCCATGTCGAGTTTTGAAATCAGTCTTCCACTCGTCTCCCGACCTCATGCAAATTTGATAGTAGCTAGACTTGAGATCAATCTTGCTGAAAATTTTGGCTCCACTCAATTCATCCAACATGTCTTCTAGCCTCAGGATTGGATACCTATATTTGATCGTGATTTTGTTCATAGCTCGACTGTTAACACACATCTGTCAGGTTCCATCATTCTTTGGCATTAAAAGTATAGGCACATTATAAGGGCTAAGACACTCTCTCACGTATCCTCTTTCCAGTAATTCATTGACTTGACGTTGAAGCTTAGAAGCTTGCTTAGGGTTCATCCGATAAACTGGCTTGTTCAACAATGTAGTGTCAGGTACTAAGTCAATGTAGTACTTTATCCTTTGGGTTGGGGGTAACCTTTTTGGCAACTATTTTGAGAACAGGTCGACATATTCATCCAAATGTTCCTTCACCTCTTAGGGTAAATCATTCCGCTCCTTCATTTCTAATAGTCGCTTGACCAATAAGAGGGTCGGCTCATTAGCATTAATGGCCTCTCGGAGCTCAGTTCTACTTATCACTAGAGCCTTCTTCAATCCACGAGCAAGTTTCGTCTGTAACTTGTAGACTTCTTTCGGTAGCATTGGATTTAGCGTGATCTTCTGATCATCCTTCTCGAGCATGTAGGTATTCCTGTAACGGTCATGGATGACTCTCCTATCAAATAACCACGATCTTCCTAGCAACACGTAGGACGTGTATATAGGCAATACGTTGCAAAGAATCTGGTTGGAGTAATTATCGATAGTGATTGGTAGCAGTATTTGTTAAGTGACATGTAATGCTCCCTTTTCACTCAACTAATGCAACTTGTATGGCCTTGGGTGTGCAACAATCGATAATCTCAATTTTGAAACAAGGTCGGTTGACACCATATTAGTGCAACTCCCACTATCCATGATAAGGGCGCACGTTTGATCATTGACCTTGCAGGTGATATGAAATAAGTTTTCTCTCTACTCCTCCTCTTATGAGGGTTCCACACTCACAGTGCGTCAAATAACCATAAGTAGTTAGTCCAAGTTCTCGGCATACACATCTTCCTCAATCAACTCTTTCTTAGCATTCCCATCTTTAGTAGGAACCTCCTTCTTGGGTTCCTCATTTGTACTCTTTATGTCTAACTTCAGGATGTCTAACTTCAGGATGTCTTCCTTAATGACCATCGTCTTTCGGTTTGGATACTAAGCAGCTATATGTCTGAACCCTTGACACTTAAATCACTTGATCTGGCTGGTCTTCCTGCCAGACCTTTGCCCCTTTTCATACGTTCAGGTCGGTGCTACATCTTCAAGTCGACTTTTCTGCTCAGCTTGGACATCAACCCTTCTGCTTAACTCAGTACTCAGTAAAGCCTAATGACTTGCCTGTCCTGGTCGGCTAGTTAGCATTCTGGTTGTTACTTGGTTCCTTCTCTGCCTCTCTACTTGTTGGGCAATCCTAACAGCTTCATCCATTATGTCAAATCGTTGGAGCTCTATAATGTCTTGGATGTCTCCTCTCAACCCAATAACAAACCTTGAGACTGTTCCGACAGGTGGTTCCTCCACTTTGCATCTTATCATAAGCATTTAGAATCCTTGAACATATTCATCAACAATCCGATATCCTTGTCTCAACTCTTGAAGATGAGTGAAAGCATCTTAGAGATAAGTTTCCGGTACAAATTGGTTTCTAAACACTCTTTTTATCTCGGGCCAGGTGTTAATCTCTCGGTACCCCTTTCTTCTTCTCGTGGCATGAAAATTCTTCCACTAGATGGCGGCATATCCAAAGAATTCAACAGCAGCAGTCCTTACTTTCTCATAATCCTCATATTAATAATAATCAAATACACGCTCTACCTTCTCTTCCCAATCCAGTTACTCGTCAACATTCCCAAATTTATTGAAACTTGGAATCCAAAGCTTCAAATGGTTTGATGCTTTTGAGACTCATATACGCTCCTCTTCAAAATACTCCTCTTCAAAATACTCTTCTTCCTCCTCATCTAGCTCTCTCAAGTCTATCCTTTGCCTTACTCGTCCACCTCAAACTGGTTGAGCTGGGTTCTGTCCTCTAACAGGTTGAGTTACTTGTAGAGTATTTTGTACGGCCTCAGTGGGTTAGCAAAACGGGCATAACAGCTCGGGTCAAATTGACCAAGAGATTAGCTATCTCATCAAGTCTCTCTTCGGTGCTTCTAGGAGTTCCCTAAAATTGTCGCCCATGATGGACAACTCTATTTTCATCACCATCGTTAACATTCATACTTGGGTCTATCATTTTCTCTTAGATTCAAGATTTAAACAAACACTTCAAAAAGTGAACAGCTAATAACATAGTAGTCAAATGAACACAGTAACTGACTCCGTTTTCACATACGCAAAACAGAGCACAACAGAATTAAAAAAGAACTAACTACAGCTAACACAAAACATCTGCTCTGATACCAAGATGATGCAAACTGTAACCAAGAACAAACAAGACTGGTCGTTGGATGGGTCCAAGCTTACAGAAAGCTCAAAATGGGTTAATGAGGAAAGGTACAAAATGGGTAAAAATGACGAATAAAATAATAAGTAAAAATAAACCCATGAACAGCTCTAGAGGATATAACATACTAAAGGAACTTTCGAAGACTTATGGCACAATTCGATATAATACACTAATTGGTCTAATGAGGTTACTTGCCATCTAACCTTGCTTAAGAGAAATGATAAGAATGATGCCGATAGTAAACAAGCAATGTTTATGTAAGGAAGAAAATACTCAAGTGTATTAAAGGTAATTTGTCTCTTACAATTACAAGTACAAAGGTATTTATACCAGTAAGTTAGGGCGACTTGCCTAAAAGAGAAAAGACAAAAAGGACATTTCCTAGAGAAGCGATTTACATGATACAAAAGGGTAAAAATGAATATATAAGGAAAATAATTATTGATACTACCGATTCTATACATGATATTATACACGTGGTGATATTGCATTGGTAAGGTTGTCGGGAGATGCAGACAAAAAGTATGGATAAATGGGTTTGTCCAAGCAGGGATGGCTTAGTCAGTCCGGTCTCTCTCTCTCTCTCGGTTTCTTGGCAAGGATGATGTCGAATAGTTGGTCGACTCGGTAAGAGAGAGTAATTATCAACTCAGTATACTACAGAATAGTAGGTAGTCATACGACATGGCATTAGAGGTGACTCGGTAAGGAAGTACTCAGCTTCGGCAGGGGTTAGTTGGGACTTAATGATTCGTTGTTCTAGCCCTTCTAGTTCTCGAGCTCAACTATAGGTCAAGGGCCCCGTAGCTTGATTCCCATCAGTAACCATCCTCTACATAATACTCATCCACCGTTCTTCCATCAACGCATCGCATGATTATGGGTTCAAAGTATGGATTCTCGTAATACCGTTCTTTGATGCTTGTAAACCCAAATAGTTTAGTCTGCAGTTCAGATAAAAGCACATGTTTTCTTGAAAGAGCATCTATAATGTCATTGCTCTTTCCTTACTTATATTTTATTACAAAATTGAGTCCCTTGAGGAATTCAACTCATCTTGCCTGTCACTTTAATAACTTGGTCTAACTTCTGAGATAACTCAGTGACTCATGGTCAATATATATAACAAATTCTTTCGGTAATAAATAGTGCTGCTAAACTTGCAATGCTCGGATCAGTACTAAGAATAATTCAATTATGGTCTTCTAAGCTTTTTGCTGTAGAAGGCAATTAATCAGCCTTCTTGCTTTAAGATAACGCCTATTATAACACTTGATCTATCATACTCCAGCTCAAAAAATTTTTTAAAGTTAGGTAGAACTAACACTGAGGCAGAGGTCAACCTGTTTTTTATCTCGGCAAAGCTCATCTCCTCTCTTTCCCCCCATTAGAAGTCGGTGTTTTTCTTTATTATCTTTGTAAGTAGCGCAATGAAGGTGTTGAAATTTTTTATAAACCGCCTATAGAATGAAGCTAGTCCATAGAGACTTCTTATGTCGGTATAAGTAATAGGAATTGGCCAGTCAACAATTATTCGGATCTTCTCATCATTTACTCGTAAGCCTCCTTCATTGATTACATAGCTCGAGAATACCACTTCTTTTAGCAAAAGCAACATTTCTTTAAATTGTTGAATAGTCTCTCGGTACAGAGGATATCCATAATAGCACATAAGTTTTCACAGTGACTCGGCATGTCGATACTGTAAACCAAAATGTTGTCAAAGTACACAATGATACACTTCCCTATGAGATGTCTTAGCATATGGTTCGTTAATCTCATGAAAGTGCTCGAGGCATTCGATAAGCTAAAAATGCACGACCATCCATTCGTATAATCCACGTCGAGTTTTAAAAGCTGTTTTTCACTCATTGCTTAGCCTCATGCGGATTTGATGGTAGCTAGATTTAAGATCAATCTTGCTAAAAATATTGGCTCCACTTAGTTCATCCAACATGTCTTCTAGCCTTGGGATTGGGTACCTATATTTGATCGTGATCTTGTTCATGGCTCAGCTATTTACATACATTCATTAGGTTCCATCCTTCTTCAATACTAGAAGCGCCGGCACAGTGTAAGAGATGAGACTTTCTTTGACATAGCTTCTTTCCAGCAACTCATTGACTTGTTGTTGGGGCTCAAAAGCCTGCTCGGGATTTATCCAATAAGCTGGCTTATTCGACAGCGCAACGCTGGGTACCAAATCAATGCAGTACTCTATGCCTAGAGTTAGGGGCAACCCTTCAGGTAATTGTTCTAAGAACAGGTCGGTATACTCGTCTATCAACTTCTTAATTTCCTGGGGTAATTTACCCCACTCCTCATTTCTAATAGTCACTTGATCAACAAGAGGGTTGGCTTGTCAGCATTGATGACTTCTCACAGCTTGGCTCTACTCATTACCAGGGCCTTTTTCGATCCGCAAGCAAGTTTTATCTACAATTTATTAACCTCTCTCGGTGGAATTGGGTTCAGTGTTATCTTTTGATCATCCTTTTCGAACATGTATGTGTTTTTATAGTCATCATAGATAACTCTCCGATCAAATAACTACAGTCCACCCAGCAACATGTGGAAAGCGCACATAAGTAGTATGTCATAGAGAATTTGGTTAGAGTAATTCCCTATAATGATCGGCAATAATATTTGATAAGTGACATGTAGTGCTACTTTCTCACTTAACTAGTTGTAGACACCTAATTTTTGCCCTTCCATAGTTTTAGTTTTTATTTATTTATTTATTTTTATTTTTATTTTTACAAAAAGAGTCCTAATTCAAATATAATAAAAATTAACAAATAATGAAAATACCAAAAAATAAGAAAAGGAAAAATTATAAAGATTTCGTAGATTTGTAGAAAGTAATTTATATTAGGAATAATTAGTTTAATGTTAATGTTAATTTTAGTTTAGTTAAAAATTTTAGTTTAGGGATTCAGATAGTTTAAATATAATTTAATGGTAATGAATATTAAGAAATCGGTTAATGGCCTAACGGATAAGCAGCGAAGTACTTAAGAGGATTTAATTAAAGGTCATGGGTTCGAGTCTCAGTAGGCACCAATGTCTTTATTTTTTCTATATCAAAATTCTATATCAAAATTGAAAAAGCTGCTTCATCGACAAACAGAAGCAACAACATCTGTATATACAGACACTTCACATCACAGCCTGATCGATCTACGCAAAACAGCATCTGTATACACAGACACTTCACATCACAGCCTGATCGATCTACGCGTACGTATTGCTTCGTTCTTCGGCTAACGTTGTTCGAGCGTTACCCCATCAACCAGCATCTTTATCCACGATCAGCGTCGCAGCATTCGGCAAACATTCGAGCGTTACCCCATCAACCAGCATCTTTATCCACGATCAGCGTCGCAGCACTCGGCAAACAGCAAGTTGAATAGTGGCCAGCGACGTCCCCTGCATAAGCCACATGAATCACGGTAGCAAGGCCAGCAATTCCATCGCCGCACAACGTCCACGATCAGCATAACTCGACAATCGACTAGAACTGCAGTACTCGACAGCAGCGAATCCCAATACACGAATTGCAGCCCCCTGATTCAACTGAACAGCCATACAATCCACACGCCGACGACGCAGCTGCAACATGATTATTGTCTAGTAACATATACATGCCCCTGCCATGATCGCTTCCCACTGTCCATAAGCGTTATGGCATTCACGATCAACAAATAGGATCACTGCAGCAGCCGTTGAAGCCACTCTCGATTCCACCCCCAAGACTTGCTGCACGCGCAAGTATACAGTTTCTTCACCGTACTGTAGCTCCACAATCAGGTTCAGTTTCTATCTAAGTTTTTTTTTTATTTATTATTATCATATTATATTATTATTTTTTTTAGGACTTTAGTAATACATATGTGTATGCCATTAGTTTTCTTTGTAATATAGATTAGGTATATTATATTGATTTAAGTGATTGTTTATTTAATAAGTAGTAATATAAATATAAAGACATAGATATATTAGATAAGGGAATGTTAAAATTGGTTTTTATTACATATATATGTTATTATATTAATTATATTTTATTAGTTAACATAATATATAATATATGTATATGTTAGTTTAGGAGTTTTTGTATTAGTAAGTATATTATATGAAATAAATTTATTTTGATAGATAAGTTTAGGGATTATTAGGATTGGTCATTTTTTTTAAGATTTGGTTTTATTTAAGGATTTGTTACATAGAAAGTTATTTTTTCTTTAAGTAAAAATTAATAAAAGACCCTTTTTAAAAATAGGATTGTTAAAGCATTTTTTATAAAACAAAAACACTCGAGAAGTTAGGACCCTTTTAGATTTTATTTGAATAAACTAGATTGGTAACAAGGTAAATTCTATCGATTTTCAAAAAAATAAAATCAATCAACACGCTAAATTTTTTGGAAAGAACTACGATCGTCTGATTCCGGCTAGCGGGTACGTAGGCACCTTCAGGGCGACGATAAAATATATAATTTTTCTAAATTAAAAAATCATTTTGATGTTGATAAAATAAAAAAAAATCTTTAATTGACTTCTTTTCTATGGTTAGATGTTTTTTTCATAATTTAGATATCTTTTTCATAGTTTAGGTTTTTTTTTCATGATTCAGACATCTTTTCTATGATTTAGATATCTTTTCTATGATTAAGGCATTTTTTTTATGATTAGGAAATTTTTTTTTCTTTCTTTCTTAATGTTTTAAGCATCTTTTCTATATAAAAGTTTAATCATGTAGAACATTGCATATTTCATAAAATCTTTAGGGTTTTTCTTGAAAATAAAAAAATTATCACTTAGTTATTTTTAAATAAAAATTTTAATTTGGCACTTTTCAAAAATTAAGTTTTTAGGTTTTTAGGTTTTTTTTTTATAATTAGGAATAAAAATTAGGCTTCTAGAAAATTTTTTTAATAAAAATAAAATGATTAATAAAAACGCAAATTCAACCAATTATTTCTTTTATAAAAAGAAACAACACATTAAAGTTTTTTGAAAGAACTACGATCATCTGATCCCAGCTAGCGGGTACGTAGACACCTTCGGGGAGACGATAAAATATGTAGAAACTTAGGTTCTGTTTTCTTTTGATTTATTTATTTTTTTAATATTAGAAGAATAATCCTAATTTCGACAAATAAATAGTGGTACCCGTTAAGGGTTTAATAGGTTAGCCCCCGAACTTGGAACCCTCTGGTTCTTCATTTAAAATTGAAATCAAAAACCGGTAGCTAAATCGTAACCAATCCACCCAATTGGTTACGGTTTCTCTTCTTTTCCCGACTTCGGTCGGGTGGCGACTCCAAAAAATTATTTTCAATAAAAAAATCGGAATTTCTTAATTTCTTTAGTCAATGATTAATATTAAATGGATTAGGGTTTAGTATTAATCAAGAAATGAGAAATTAATATTATAAATAGAAAACCGAAATATCAGACTTGACACTAGTGCAACTTATACAGCTTCGAATATGCAACAGTCGGCAACTTCAACTTTGAGATAAGATTGGCCAATGCTACATTAGTACAACTTTTACTATCCACAATCAGGGCATAACCCTAATCATTCACCTTATAAGTGGTATGAAACAAATCTCTCTTTACTCCTCCTCTTGTAAGGGTTCTATGTTCATGGTACATCGGATAATCGTGAGCAATTGGTCCAAGTCCTCAGTAAATACATTCTCCTCAATTTGTTCTTTTTTGGCATTTTCTTTCTTGGTAAAGACTTCCTCTTCTTCAAGTTCCTTATTAGTGCTAGCTTCTTCTAGCTTCGGGATGTTTCTCTTGATGACTATTGTTCGTCAGTTTAGGCATTAAGTAGCCATGTATTTGAACCCTTAGTACTTGAAGCACTTGATTTAACTCGTCTTCCTACTAGACCCTTGCCCCTTCTCATAATTTAGGTCAACACTTCAGTGTCAGGTCGGCCTTTTAGTTTGGCTCAGACTTCTATCTTTCAGTTAGCCTTAGTACTCAACTGAACTTGGTAACTTGCCTATCTGGGTCGGTTAGTTAGCATCCTTGTCAGTACTTGGCTCCTCCTTTGCCTTTCTATTCGCTGGGTTCTTTTGACGACTTCATCCATTGTAGTAAAGCGTTGGAGTTTCACAATGTCTTAAATATCACCTCTCGACCCAGTGATGAATCTTGAGACTGTTCGAGCTGGTGGTTCCTCCACTTCACAACGGATTATAAGCATTTGAAATTCTTGAACATACTCATCAACAGTCCAGCTTTCTTGTTTAAACTCTTGAAGCCAAGTGAAAGTATCTTAAAGATAAGTTTTCGACACAAATCTATTTCTGAGTATTCTCTTCATATCGGGCCAAGTATTAATCTCTCGGTAGCTCTATCGTCTCCTCATCATCTGAAAATTCTTCTACCACATGGCGGCATATTCAGAGAACTCCACTGCAATAGTTCTCATTTTCTCATAATCCTTGATTTGATAATAATCAAATATACGTTCCATCTTCTCTTCCCATTCCATATATTCATCAGTATTCCCAAATCCATTGAAACTGGGAATCCAAAGCTTCACATAGTCAAATGCTCTAGGGACTCAACGTGCACTTCTTCGAAATACTCTTCTTCGTCCTCTTCACTAAGCTTTCTTAGGTTTATTCTTTGCTTTACTCATCCACTTACTCCTCCACCTTGAATTGGTTGAGTTGGGTTGTAACCTTTAACTGGTTAAGCAACTTATAGGGTATTTTGCTTGGCCTCAATGGGTCGGTAAGCTAGCACATGAATCGCTTGAGTCAAATTTATTAAAAGGTTAGCTACCTCATCAAGTCTTTCGTTAGCACTTCTTAGTGTCTCTTGTAACTGTTGTCCATGGTGGATAACTCCACTATTGTCATCACCAGCACCAACATTTACACTTGGATTCGTCATTTTCTTTATTGATTCAAAGTTTAAATAAACACTCTCGCCAACTAAAAAATCAACAGCGAGCAAACTCAGCAATTAAGATGAACACAATAGCTTGCTCTGTTTCACACACATAAAACAGAGTATGAACATAACTTTAGAAGAACCAACAACTTAAACAAAACCTCCGCTTTGATACTAATATGGTACAAGCCGTGACTAAGAACAGATAAGGCCGGTCACTTAATGGGTTCAAATTTGTAGAAAGCTCGAAAGAGTTAATAGGGGAAAGTGCAAAAGGAATGAATGATGGATGAAAAATAATAAAAACCCATGAACAGCTCTAGAGGATATGATACACCAATGGAACTTCCGAAGATTCACAATACAATTTGATATGACGTATGAATTGGTCCGATGAGGTTACTCATTACTTAACTTTGCTTAAAGGTTAAGATAAGAGTGATGGCATGAGTAAACGAAGTGTTTACATAAGGAAGGAAAACACACAAGTATGTTAACGGTAATTTCTATATATATCTCTTCAGCTATAACTATAAGGATATTTATACACATAAGTTAAGGCAACTTGCCCAAAAAAGGAAAAGACAAAGATGACACTTTCTAAAGTAGTAATGTACAAGATATAAAGGAGTAAAAACAAATATACAAGGAAAGTAATTATTGGTGTAACATATTCTATATATGATACTATACACGTGGTGATATTGTATTGATGATGCTGTTGGAGGATGTAAACAAAAAAGTAAGGACAGCTTGCTTATCCGAGTAGGGGTGGCTTGGTCAATCCAGACTCTTTCTCTCAAGATCTTGATAGGGGTAAGGCCGAGTGAGTAATTAACCAGGCATGTACGAGAATGAAGATGCGTTGTTATCTTGGCACTTAATACGTGAGAAATAGGTAATCGCTTGGCTTGGCAGGTAGAATAAATCGGCAAGGAGATACTTGGCTTCTATATGAGTTGATTAGAACAAGAGGATTTGTCTTGCCAGTCTCTTTAGTTTTCTGACTCGATTGCAAGTCAGAGGTTTAAGAGCTCGATTCCTATTAGTATAGGCGCGCGTAAAACACCAATTTCATAAAATTTACTCGAAATACCTTATTTTCATACTATTTTTTAATAATTATATTATAAAAGTACAAAACTCCTTACGAAATATGAACAATGGTGCATTGATTATCAATTCTTGTACTCCTCGAAAGTTCCCGAGAAGACTTGATAGTGCAATCTTTAACAATTCAAATTTCACCTCCTCCTATTGGTTCCCATCCATTTAAGATCAAAGCCTATTCATCAATTGCACTTAAAGTGTCGCGATTTGCCGAAGGGAGGATTTGCCTTTTCTTTCTCATTTCAGTTCAAGCAAAATCAAATGATCATGTGATTCCAATTAGCAAATCAACTTGGGCCATTACGTCATCACTAGTCCAGGAGCTCAATTGACCCTTCCCATACATTGACTAAAATCACCTCAACGGGTTGTAGGTTTTCTTTTCTATTTATTTTGTTTTTACTTTTTTAATTCTTATTGATTTAGTTATTAGACTAATATAATTAATTAGATATTAAGGTTTGTTCATTACATTTATGGCACACTTGATTAGCTTCATAAAGTGAAATAGAATGATAATTTCTCACATATCTAATATCTATCTATCCCTGAATTAATGGTTATTTTATGGAATTATTATTATTATTAAAAATGAGGAATTACAAATAAAGGAATAAACTTTCTTTATAATAAATTTATTCATAATACTTCAAAATATCTAAAAGAAATAGATATTATTTATTTATTCAATTATTAAAAAATTGAAATTTCATTTCTATCTTATTTAAATTTGTAAACCAAATTAATTCACGAATTGACACTTTTCCGGCTTAAGAAGTAAAAGGAAAATATAAAAAAAGTTTTTCTTTAAAATAATTGCTAATTTCGGGTTCGGTGTTCATAGGGCCGCCCGTGCTGTAACTCGCTAGCATGTACAATCCCCCTTTGCCTTTCGGAAATGAGTGAGTAAATAAATAAATAAATAAATCTCCTCGTCTCTCTTTGGCACGAAAATTGAATTCAAAAACTTTTCCCTCCTCGCTTCTCGCTCCCTCACTGCTTTCTCTAACACCTCCACCACCTCCACCGGCAGCGCCGCCGCCCATCTCACTCTCTCTCTCTATGTCACCCGACATCTTCAAACCCAACATCAACAGCACCGACGATGATGACGATTTCCAAACCCCATTATTCACTCAACCCCAACTCTCCAAGAAAACCCAAACCAAATTCCTCACTTCGAAACCTCTCAACCCCATTAATCCCTCTTTCCATTCTCGTCCATCCAAGAAGACAAAACACTCCAACTCATTCCCCGGCAAGGAAAATCGTCCACCCATTTCGTCAAACACAGAAAAGTTTGATTCTAGCCGTTCAAGTCCGGTAAGTGTAAAGATAAATGGTGCAAAAATTGAGTCTTTTAGGTCAAACTCAAGAGTTGATGAGAAAGTTTCCATACCCAATGGTGAGAATTCTCCTTCTAATATCTCAAGTTTAAATACTATGAAGGAAAATGGTGGAAAAGTTGACTCTTGTAAGTCAAAATTAAGAATTGAAAAGGAAAATTTAGTAGCCAGTTTGTTAAATAGCGGGAATTCTGGTTCAAGATTCATACTTGATAAGGAATATGATAGACACGACATGGAAAAGAGTGCAATGTTTGAATCTTGTGGGTCAAATTCAATTTTTCGTGAAGACATTGCTAGATCAATGCTGGTGGATGGTGAAGAAGACATGTTTAACAGCCCAAGTTACAAGCTTGGAAAGCAAAATGCGAGACAGGACTTTGGAAACTGTGACAAATCCATGTCTAGTTGCTCGAGTTTGATCCTTGGGAAGGAAAAAGACGGTCCCATGCCCTTAGATAGTGAGAAGTCTTCGTCTTATTTCTCAAATCCTGGGCTCGGGAAGGACACCATGGAACTGGAGTTGGAAAATTGTGAAAACCTCAAGTTGGATGGATCATCTAGTAAGGCTGTAGCTGAGTTATCTGATGTGAGTAAAGGTTTTGGTTTGGATGATTTGCACTCAGTTGAGGTTTGTGAGTTGGATTCAATAAAGTCAGTTGAGGTTTGTGGGTTGGATTCAATAAAGTCAAGTATCGATTGCACGAACTCGACTGATGAAGGGGATTGTGGAAGTAGCTTTAAGGGTAAAGATCATGCAAAAAGGGAACTGGAAATGAAGGGGGGTTACTCGTGCAATTCCCTTGAATCGAGATTGGTGAGGCCAAAAGAAGACCTTGGTTTTGGTGTTTCAGATGGTGGCATGGTTTTGGGTGATGAGGTGTATGATGAGTTTGAGGCATGTGATGAGCTGAATGTATTGATTAAGTTATGTAGTGAGACAGAAGGAGAAAATTTCAATACTGACACTGGGTTAGGGGAAGGGATCGATCTGCCCATGGAGAATGATTCGGTTTGTTGTCCTATATGTGAAGCTGACATCTCAGATTTGAGCGATGAGTTGAGACAGGAGCATACTAATGACTGTCTAGATGAAGCTCAGGACCAACGTGATGGTGTAAGTCTTTTTTACTTGTCCTTCTTTTTAAACCTTTAGGTGTCAGCATTGTAGAAAGTTTACGTTTACAATATACAGTTGCATGGACAGATTTTAGTCACATACTTATCTTGATTACCCTGATTTCCCAGAAATTGTTAGTATAGGATATGTAAATCCAATGAGCATCAACATAGGATAAAGTATTAGCTTAATAAATTGAACTCTAACTAAACAATTAGTACAACTACTAAATAAATGGTGCATATTTTGTGGTACAAATGAAGGTGGCTCTGTAACATAACTAATTAGTCAATGTGGTACTCAAAATATGCAAACAGCAATTTTATAGGGAGTAGAAAGTGAAATGCCATTTGATAAAAGCTTGGACTGTAGCACTTGAGAAGTTCACATTTCATTGAAAGATCACCATATCCATCCTATTGATGTGACAAATTAGCCTTTTTTATAGTTGGCTGGAGTGTTTCCTGGCCTTTTAGAAGTGATTAAGCTGCATGTGCATATTGTCAGTTGTTTCTAATGCAGCCTCCTTATGAATATGTTCTTTGTGTAAATCATGGTTTGAAAACGGAGCAGTAATTACTTTTTGTCCTTAGTTTGAACATTTCCTTTTCTTTTTGCTAAAAACCTGCCACACTAAGTGAAAATTAGAATTTTTAAACGGCTAATTTAGATATTTAGCAGGTCCTCCTTCCCAATGCTGATGAAGAACTTCCACTTTCCCCAAACAAAGGTGGCAAACCTTCTGTTCCATCCCCTGGGCAAGTCATTGATTTCTCCCCTGTGCAAGGATGGCTACGTGGTCTGGGGTTAGACAGATATGAAGAAGCTTTTATTAGGGAAGAGATTGATTGGAACAATTTGCAGTGGTTGACGACTGAGGTATGCTGTAGGCACTTTCATGTCACTGATTGGTCAAAGACGGGTTTTTACAAGTATTTGCCATTGTGTGTAAAATTGCAAGTATGCTCATTCCTGCTCATGAATATAGAATGGTCTTTCCTCCTCTAAGGAAGTAGGGTTTGACTGGAAAAATGATTCATGAAGTAAACGTCTGCAAAAATTAAGAAGAGGATTGAATGTGCAAAAACCTTAGTAGCAGAGGAACTTTACTCTCTTGTTAGTGAAAATCCAACTTTTAAGTTCCTGACATATAATAGTTGTTACTTTTATGACTCTCCACGAGATTGTTTGTGGAATATCCCAGTTTCTGCATTTTTCTTATATCTGTGTGAATGCCTTCTTCTATCTCTAGGATCTTTTCAATATTGGCATTACTGCTCTTGGTCCAAGGAAGAAGATTATGCATGCTCTTAATGAACTCAGAAAAGGACATTCCAGACAGCTTGAGGAACCAATTAATGAATCCAAAAATCGTCAGAATGTTCAGAGATTAGTGTCAGAATCAAGTGTTTCTAAGTCCATGGCTCCTGAAAATAGTACAATAATTGCTAACAAGCGGATCACAGATTATTTTCCTGGTTCTGTCATTGACAAGAGCAAAACTTGCAATTCTGGAGAAAAGAGAGTAGAAAAGCAGCCAGCTTCCGTTTGCAAAAGCTCCAATGTCAAGAAAAATGCTTCAAATAAGACTGACAAAACATGTCAGGCTCCCAATAGGAAATTTAAGGAAGTTCCAGCTTGGTGTTGCATTCCAGGAACTCCATTTCGTGTGGTAAGTGGTTTGTTATCTGTATGGGTGCTCTTCGGCAACATAGTACTGATGTTCTCTATCATCTTTAAATGACATGATATTGCAGGATGCTTTTCGATATCTCAGAAGGGATTGCTCCCATTGGTTTCTTACTCACTTTCATATGGATCGTAAGTTACAAATCTTTAATCTGTTTCTGCCTTTTTGTCTTTCATTTTGAAAATTATGGAATATGGAGAACTAGCACGTTAATTTAACATGATTTTGCAGACTATCAAGGTCTAACAAGGTCCTTCTGCCATGGAAAAGTTTACTGCTCTGAGATCACAGCAAAGCTTGTAAACATGAAGATTGGGATTTCTTGGGACAAATTGCAAGTTTTGCCTCTCAACCAGAAGATCAGAGTTGCTGGTGTATATGTTACATGCTTAGATGCAAACCATTGTCCAGGCTCCATAATAATACTCTTTGAACCACCAAATGGTGAGGTGTGATACAAACTTCAGGGATTCTGCTAACATGAAATCATCATCTTTAGTCATTTGATCATCTACATATTGCTCATGTAGGCTGTTCTTCACACTGGAGACTTCCGTTTCTGTGAAGAAATGACAAAAATGAGTGTTCTGCAAGATTGTCGTATCCACACTCTAATCCTAGATACTACTTACTGCAACTCTCAGGTATGTAAAATGGACATCAGCTGTATAGGAATTTCATTTGAAACTTTGGTTGGAATGTGCTCTTTGCAAACGATAGGCTTCCAATAAAAATGCATACTCAATCTTAGGTAAAATACATGAAGAATATGTATTACATGGTTTCATATTTGACTGTTGTCTAAATCTGTTCTTCCTTTGCAACTTCATGCAGTATGACTTTCCACAACAAGAGGAGGTAATACAATTCGTCATAGAAGCCATCCAAGCGGAATCTTTTAATCCGAAAACTCTTTTTCTTATTGGTAGCTACACTATTGGTGAGTGTCAATCTTTCTCTATGTCTCTCTCTCTGTCTGTGAACTTACATGCATCCTCATGCTCTCCCTGCTTATGCGTGGGTTGATGCCCATGTGTGCAAACATAGAGGTTGCTATATTTTTTCTCCTACTTTTATACAGGCAAAGAAAGACTCTACTTAGAGGTTGCACGGGTCCTGCGTAGAATTGTCTATGTTGGTGCAGCAAAGCTACGTATTCTGCAATGCCTAGGCTTCCCCAGTGAAGATATGCAATGGCTTACAACAAACGAACAGGAAAGCCAAATCCATGTGGTTCCTATGTGGGCTCTTGCTAGCTTCAAAAGATTGAAGCATATTTCTAACCAATATCGGGTGAGATTGCAGTTGTATGACACTTCTAATCATAAATTATTGCGATAACATGTACACTGGTCAAACTCTTCAGTGTTAGGCCTCTTTTGACACATTTATTCTCCAACATTGAGAAAAGCCAAATGAATGTATCCCCTCCAATTGTTGCTTTTTCATTTTTCTTCTTTTTTTTTTTCCCTTTTCTGTTTTTATCTATAACATGGTTCAAACTTCAAACGCTCTTACTCAGGGCAGGAATAACCAAAGTTAATTCACAGCAGATCTCAAAAGGGTTCAATTTAAGCTTTTATGTTGTACGTATTTAGAGAATCTCATCTTGGATAGCTGCTTAATGACCAGGAACGATTCAGTCTTATTGTTGCTTTCTCTCCCTCCGGTTGGAGTTTTGATAAAGGAAAAAAGAAGTCTAAGGGCAGAAGGTGGCAACGGGGCACCATCATAAGGTAGTTTGTGAGCTTTTACAAATCTGCTTAACCTCAATCTGACTTTCATCTATTAGAAAAATATACATTAAAAAGAAAGAAGCAATACATTATTACTTATGGCACTTTTGTCCATGCTTAAGATAATTTATTAACTTCTCTCTTTTGTTGGGATTGCAACAATCCTGCAAAGTTGCTTCAGGAAAGTCTCACTGTCTCGAGATTGTTCAGAATTTATTTATTTTAACAAGTTTATATTCCTGCAATGTGCATTTTCTGAGCTGGATCACAGACATATTGTCCAAAGCTTTGCTCATGGACTGCTATTTATCATTTTCATTTTTATAGGTATGAAGTGCCATACAGTGAGCACTGCAGCTTTTCTGAATTAAAGGAGTTTGTGAAGTTTATATCGCCTGTAAATCTCATACCAAGCGTCAACAATGATGGGCCAGAATCTGCCAATGCCATGATTTCACTCTTATGATCTTGAAATGCTTTGTGGACCTTGTACCAATCACATGTGGAAGGTGATTGGATGTGCTTATAGCTGGAAGCTCTTATGCTTGTGGGAATCAGGTAACATGTCTCATTTATTGTTATTCAATTTGAGGTTTCATGATGGAACTGCTTACTTGACAAGTTCCAAATAGAGTTTTCTTATATGAGTTTGAAATTCGAAACTTTGCTCTAGGTTTCATCTATTAGTTGAAATATTTTACGAAAGATTGAATATTTGTAGATGTCAAGACCAAAGCATGGTCTACTATTCATTTGTTGGACTATAAAATCATAACTTTTGGAAATTCACTTGGATTTTCAAACTCTTGACATCATTATTTAAAAAATTCAAATACAAAAGGCTCTTGCTAGTAAAAGAAAATGCAAACCTAGTTGAATCATCAGCTTGAGCAAACTGACTCATATTTATCTTAGATGAGCATCTCTCATATGATCACTTTTGTTAGTTGATAATCAAGCAAGCCACTTGTACAGACATTGAGGTACGAGACTAGATGTGTTACGATTAGTATCACAACCGATTTATCTAAAAACATAAGTTTATAGATATTGTATGGATTATTATATTTATTATATAATATGTCTTCTCACTTGTGGACTAGATTTTTGACTGAAATCCAATAAGTGGATAATTTAATTAAATGGAAAATGAGTGATGATATAGGGGTTCTAACTCAAGATCTCTTGTTTTGATACTATGTTATAATTAGTACTATAACCTACTTATTTAAAAACTTAAGCTTATAAATACAGCATGAACTATTATATTTATTATATAATAAGATGCTATTAACATATCTCTTTTGCTCGCGTGATGTCACAACTCATTTTATAACTTAACCATGATACTAGTTCAAATTTTGATCCTGATCCTATTATGCTCTTTGCATTTACCCCTTTTTGTTTAGGATTTTAATCACATCAAAGTCCAAGGATATGAGTAGACCATCTAATTTCAAATTACATGCTACGTTGTGATTTATTTGATCATTATACTCACTCCAATAATCCTATTACTTCATTCTTTTTCCGTATCATCTTTCATGTAGGAAAGTAACCGCACTAAAGGTCCAAGGATGCAAACTGCATATGAATAATCATAGTGAAGCCATTTAATAATCAATATGTTGAGGCATGAATCGTTGAAGGCCGTATCTAGAGCAATACACTAGGTGTATATATTTTTTGGGGCCATCACATGCGATTATTTATGAAAATCAAGAAATTTAGAATAGAAGTTTCCATATCTCTGCCAAGCTTTCTTTAGGTATTGCTTCCAAAATGCTCCATCGATAGTTGATCCGGTTAATCTCATAGCTAAATTTCAATGAGGGGTTTCCTTGTATAAGTTTGTCAAGGTGGAAGCACATTAGAAACTTGTGATAATCTATAATTACAAAGTTCAATATAGTTGAATTTCAAAGGGTGTAAATCACTCTTTTGACACGAGTGTGGCTAGAGAAAGAAAATCATAAAAGTAAAGAATGCTTTTATAATTGAACCAACTCATTCTTCATGATCATTATAAAAGTAAATTGCAACTTTTATTTAGCAATGCATTAAATTGATAAATAGATATGTTATAAATCAGTTCACATGTTAATTTAGATTTACCTCATATATTGGTAAAAGTAACTTAATCTTGAAATCAATAAATTCACATCTGTTAATTGGACCATAAGGATAAAAGAAATAGTAAATAACGTTCAAAATAATATATAAAATATAAGGATCAAATTGTACTATTGGTAAATAATGCATGTTTGCCCCATAGTAGTATCAATGTCTTGGAAGATGAGTATGTCTTTGTTTGACACAAATAGTTTCTAGATCTTTAGTTGTCTTGTCTTATCCATTTTTTAATGTTCTTTTCGAAACAATAATAATCATACCCAATGTGCGATATTTCCCTATATAATGGATAACACAATGCAAAAATAAAATATGATAAACTAACCTAAAGGGGAGGTGGAAAGATACAAATAGTGGTGCTTCTAATCTTGCATTCAAAGCTAGTTCATTTCATAATACATGGAGCAAACTCTCTATTAGATGTAAAGCTTTCAATTATTATTTGTTGGCTTATTTCCTAAGTGCATCACCCTCAATTGCCCTAACTAAAAGTCATTTTCCCCATAAGCTTGCTCTTCACTTTGTTGCTCCCTTGAATGCAGTATCCTTGCTTGATTCTCCAAGTGATCTCTCCACTTTCCTTGATACTTGCAAAATAGATTCCATTCGATTAACTCCATCTTCAATGTTTACTCCACTTTAATATTAATTATATACATTTATGTCTCCATCTCATACATCAAGACATCATTTTGTCAATGAAACTCTCCAATTGGTTATTCTAGGTTAGTTACCTTGCTCAATCTTACACATACTATAAGTGGTCCACACTTAAATATGCTCATCCTTTCTCCTAAATGTCTTTTAGTTCGATGAGTGAGAACAACAATTCAACTTGCTTCTTACACTCAACTTTGATTTATCAAGTCTTAAATCCATACATCAAGTTGCTTCATCTTCACATATCAAGCATGGCCCTTACCAATCATAAAGAGAAAAGATTCTTCTAAAACCATATTTCTGACATTGATCTCTTTTATCATGCATTACTCTAAGTATTTAAGTTCAATAGTAGGTATGCTACTAGAACACACTTATACATACATTTAATTATCACATACTTTCCATATATATGCAAAGTCATTTATTAGCAAGATATCTACATTTATTTAGTTAGATGTAACCATTTAGTATTCGTATCATTTAGAGTCCCTAACTTTGCTCTTTAAGAAAATACATTTACAGATTCATTACTCACAAGGTTATCTTCCAATTTTCCTCTCCTTTTTTTTTTAGTACCAACCACAAAAGCGAAATATCTCTAAATTCCCCTTCATAATGATCTCTTGGATTCACTTACTTTTATTATGTAACTTTTAGCTTCTTTTTTTTTTTACCAATCTACCTCTGCAGTATCACCTTTTTTCTTATCCTACTTCATTGAGCTGCCCTTTGTAAGTCCCAAAGCTAAGCCAATTGATCATAAAATTGAATTTAGAACATAAGTTTTGGACAATCGGTTAAGGAATCTAATTAAATCTTAAATTATAAGCTATTGAGAGAAATATTAGTAAAAACGATCCCGTAAACTTGAATTTAAGAAAATAAGTAATAAAATAAGAGACTAAAATTTTTAAATTTTAAGCATAATAATTGTTAATTACTGAAAAGGTAAAAAGTGTAATCTAATAACTAATAAATTATTAAAGATAGATTATATGTATACTAAAAATTTTAGAATGATCAAAATAATAATTAAAAATGTTCATATGTACCCTATATGTATTTACGCATAAATAAAAATATGTGAAATTACCTAAATTGTTAAAAAACTTAGCAAATAATTAAAGAAAATTATAAATTAATTATGGAAAAATTAGAAGAGGATAAGATGAATCAATATCAAGTTGTAGTATGTCAGGATAAGCAAAAGAAAAATCAACCAATAAAATTTGGATAACATAAAAGCCAAAAATCAAGGAAAATGGGCAAAGTTTTGTCAAATTAATGCATATTAATTATAGCAAATGTTTATAAATAGCAAGAAAAATTCAAAAGCTCATTTAGACGGATGCAAATTAGAGAAAATTAGGGAAAGGCGAAAATTGAGAGAAAATTTTGGTTTAGAAAAAACTATGCAATTAAGGCTTTCAAAGGGAACTCCTACCAGACGAGTAGTTGGAAGTGGACGGCTACCACCACCACACGGTGGTGGCAGCGCTCAGGTCGGCTGACAAGGCCACGGCGGCCGGTAATGGCTGAAGCCACCCAGATCGGTGAGTTCGATTTCTAGCCCGATTTTTGTGTAATTTTGTAAAAATAATAAATATTATTAGAAAATTATGAATTTTGTTATTTTGAGATATTTTTGTATGTAGTTTGTAGGAAAAATATTATTTTGATGAAAACATATATTGTAATATATGGTTTTTAAGAAATCGTGTAAAACCGAGCCCAAAATTTTTGTGTAGATTATTTAAATGATATAGAATAGTGTTATGAAACCTGTTTTCAAAAATTAATTTTTGAAATTTTTAGGTCTTAAAATGAGGCATAAAATAGGTAATTTAAGGTTAATTAAGTAATTAAATTATTAATTACTAACTTAGTAAATAAGTAGATATTTTAGGATATAGAAATCTAATGGAGTATGATACTTGTAGCATTTAAGGTATTAGATGTAATTATTAGGTTAATTATGTAGTAAACGAGTAATAGGAAAAATAGTTAATTTTGTAAATTAAGAAAATTTGGAGTAAAATCTGATTTAGGATGGATGTAGACATTTTGAAATAATAATTGATGTTTAGGGATGGTAATTAAAGTGATAGAAATATTAGAAGTGCATTATGTACATAATAAGCAATAATGTATAATATGTAATTTTTGGAAATATACTAAATAGAAAATATTAGAATAAAAATTGATATTATGAGAATAATAAAAATGTATAGTAAATCTGATAGGAAACTTGAATTTATGGAATTATATGAAAAATGTAAAAATTTTTCATATTAGGAGTAAATTCGGTATACAAATAAGGATTTAAGTGTACCGGATGGAATAAAATACTAATTAGAGGTAATGATGGTATTTAGGAGCTCGGGAAGTAATGTGATTAATTTCACATTATGGGTTGAAACGGATTTCTAGGGTTGGAATTTAAAACATTACTTAGAAGTTAAACTAAAAACCTAATTTAGAAATCGATACGAAAACCAAACCTGAATCTAACCTCAAACTTAGAATAATTGAAAAAGACTTAATACTTAGATAATTAAGCATATTAAACTTTAAACAAAACATAACAATAAGCGTTATAAGATAAAATGAACTTATAATATTTATATAAAAAGTTGAAACTGCGTTCATGTTATAGGGATGATCGGCAATGGCTTGAGTAAATCGGACCTCGAATGAGTGAGCAAAGAGTTGAGGTAAGTTGGGATTAATACGATACTGTATTTTGGAGGTTTAAGATTATGTTTGGTTGTACTTGTTAGATAATTGAATGTGTACATATGCCTGATTATGAGTGATGCTATGATTCTGTTTGTTGCTCTGGTACATATTGTATGAAAGGATTGATCATCCTAAGCTGGACTTAATCAAATATTCGACCAGTAATTATAATCAGATATGCATGGTAACTTGTTAGGGGAATTTAGGACTTTCCGGCTAAATACCGACCCCTTCGGAAGGGATAGTACAGGATTGCAAAATGATTCTTTCTTCATCCTCAGTCGAACTAAGTGATAGGAGAAAAGGTCGCAGCGAGAGTGAAAACAGTGGTTCGAAGGTAGTCGCGGAAGAAGCAAGGTCTTTATTACATAAGTTTGGATTTGGTTGTGAGTTGTTGCATTAACGGCAACTCTTCAACTTGAATTAAAGCAGGTGCAATTTCTCTAATCTCACGTCGGGCCGAACAATGTCGTGCGATGGCATTTACTTGCACATGCATTGCATTTAATAAGTGATTGAAAACCTTGTTGTGTGTATGGTATAGTTTTAAGTCCTTTGTCCTAACTTATTAAGTTGTGGTTGCTTACATTCCTATAGACGTCGTGCAGGTACTAGCTAAAAAGTGATAACAACTACTTTGAAGCTAGCAACTGTTGGATCTTGAGGAGTGAGAAAAAATATTGAAGAATAAACATATATTTTTAAGGTTTAAGTTTTTATTTTAGAATTATTTTTCATTTTTGAATGATGTAATAATTTAGAAAAATATTATAGAGAACTATTGTAAACTTTAACTACAATAACTAAATTATAACATATATATATATAATTCCTCACTTTTGTAGGTAAATGATTTGTTTAAATTACAAATTGTTTACTTTAAAGAAGGTTAGTTATAGACGCCTTGTGTAAATCAGATCTAAGATAGCGGTTATAAGGCCAACTTCTATCTTAGAATGGTTTACACAGCGGAGCTGTTACGACTCTGCCGCTTTGGGGCGTGACACCCTTTTCCTTCTGATAATATCTATTCGGTTTACACCTTTGGTTATTATGTTTTTTGGATTAGTTGCACCATTTGCATAATTAATGCAAAATGATGCAAACCAGTACTAATTATGTTTCATTATTAGAGTTTAGAAAATGATGTTTCTTTTTAGATGATGCGTCAATCCATAAATAACGGTCACATAAACTATGATATGTGTAGATAATAGTATTTGTCCTATACTTATAATTATTTATATGGATATGATGTTAATATGTTAATTGAGATAATATTGTAAGTAATTTATAATTTTCATATGTAAGCATATTTTTATCTTTTATATATATAATTTCTCGGGCTTTTATTCATGATACATGTCCTTTTAAGCATATATAACACTTGAAATAGCTACAACTTTTGTATAATAATGCAAAATGATCTAACCATTGCATTTATAATGCTTCACTTTACTTGTATAATTTAAAAGATGATAAATAATCTTTTCAAATGATGCATAATTTCTTAAAAAATTATTACATAACTGACATCTTGACCTTTAAGTATCCATATAAATTTTTTGCTGACTTTTGGTACATGAAAACAATTTGCTAATGTCATTCTTGAGTTAAGGAAAAAGTGTAACTTATAGTCCACCTATCATATAATAATATGAAACACTTGTTTCCAAAACTCTTTTTATTCGATAGGACAAACCACAATGAAAATCTTTACAACAATAGGCTATACTCATATTATCACATTTATTAAATATTATACATGATTTCAATACAAAGCCTATGTAACACATTTATAACTTTTAATTTGTAATCCATACATAAAATGTTGATACTTCTTTAAAAGCCTATTATTAGAATTTATGATAAATCCTGCAACTATTTGATCATTCTTAAGAAAAGTTACTTCACTATGCACTTTAAAGCCTTTCCGCTCATGTAATTTAATGTTTTATCTAAATTTCTTCCTTAACTTAAGTATAAGACAACTTATCTCTTTAGCTTTGTTGTAAGTTAAGTGAGAGTGGATAAATAAATAACAATATAAATAATATCATAACATAATCACCAAGCTAGTTATCATTTCCATCACAAAACTCATTAGTCTAACCAAGCAATGTAGATGTAGCAACCATGTGTCATGCTGATGTACATGATATGCATTGGTATCAATATCTTAAGCTAGCTTAACATTCATCTGGTTGGTCGACTTTAACTAGGCATCTAAGGTTAAGAGACCTATTAATGCAACCAAGAGTTGTCAAACCTAACAGAAACCACGTAAAACTGTTTAGAAATATAATTTTATACGCACAAAACCCATCTTTTATAAATCAAGTTGCTTTAATTGTTTGCTTCTCTTTAGAAACTCAACTTTCATAAAAACCTAACCTAGCAAAATCTTAGCTTTAAATAACTTGATTCGTAGGTCCTTTTTGTATGATGCCATGAATATTTTATTTTACTTTATTTGCATTTTCATCTCTAAAGCTTTAGTATCAGGTTTATTTAAGTGGACACTTTAGAAGCCAGGGTTAATACCTACTTCTTTTATTAAGTTAATGTAAGACTAAGCATCATAAGATTAGTCAACAGCTTAGCAACAACATATATTGCATTCACAAAACTTGAATCAACCAATAGCATTCATATTCAGCAAATCAAGAATCATTTTAGTAGCTCATCAAACAACTTGTCATGTTCACACAAAAGATCAATCACATTTATCATAGTTAAATAAGTTATGAGTAAATAAAATTTACTGCATCACACAAATATTCACTTACTTGGGCTGCTTAGTAAATTCCCAAGGCTTATACTTACATTTAAAATTTTTCCTAAGCCCACTTTACCTAAACAAAATGTGCATAACATTGGAGTCAATATAAGTCAAGTATAAGTAAGATTACTAATTTATTTACACTTGGGGTTTAGGTTTTGAAGTTATTCATTTATAAACAATGTTGGTCTAAGATACTTTTTTACTTAGATTCTGACATACCTTCTGTATATAAAGTTCTTCCAGTGTAATTTCTAATATAATTTCTAACCTCTTCAAACATTACATGAGTATTGTTATATTCTATTTCCTTATAATACCATTCTAATTCTAAGGTAAGAGATTTTAATAAAAATGCTTGTTAAATGTTCAATTGCTATAATATTATTAATATATCACTTAGATTAATTTTATAGTTAAATATATATAAAAGACATAATGAATTATTTTGAAAATACATATATGTAACAGGAATTAGCTAACCCTTTACATCAACTTCTAACTTAGATTCTATATACCAAGTTATTTCATGTTTTCATTTGCCTAATGTTCTAAGCAACATTTTGACTCACACTTTGATTTGCATAAATAAGGATACCATTGGGGTGGGTTCAAAATAAGTTTTATGCACTCTTTCCTTTTTGACACCAAACTCTTCAAAATTATGGATGGAAGCACTCCCTTAAATTCAAGCTACTATCTTAGTCAGTTATAGAAATTTAAGAGCGATAAATCTCACTTTTTATTCTTCTCTAATATAATATGTGTCCTTTAGTCTTGTGTCCCTTATTATACTTGCCTTATACAAGTTATGCCACGTCTAAAACATCCATTTATATGCTTCTCCAACTGTTCACTAATGGTTTTTGTTTATTTACTTAATTCTAATGCTAATTTAGCTATATTAAAATGTAGCATATTACTATTTTTAAGTTTCGAGTATACACTCATACATGTAATACTTATATTAGCTATTTTATTCTCAATTTTTTTGAAATTATCATTTTTATATACTAAATAATTTTATTTTTAAGTTCTTGCTACATTTTGATATCGCGTTTTAGGTTTACGATAAAAATATTTACTATTGATAAAAGTAAGTTTTTATTAATTTAAATATTTTCTTGACTTAATTTTATAAAATAAACTTTGCCAAGGTACTTTTTTTTTTTTTTAACTTTTATGACCTTATATTAAAAATTCATCTAGTTCCATGAAAAATTCATCTAGTTCCATGAATATTTTTCAAAACCTTAAATCTATTAATTTTGAGTAACCATGATTATTTTACGTAATAGTACTTGTAACTCGTACTTTTTATGAGCACTTTATTTCTTAACTTTCCCAGTCATATTTTTTAAGTTACATATATATTAGAAGCTTACCACTGTACAATACCTTTGATAGTTGGTTGAAAACCGAGATCTCAAATATAAGACTGTTATGTCTTTGTCTTGTATTTGTAATATCTTATATGCATATATTATTAAAATGTTAATTGACAAAATCTCTCAAGTAATTTTTAGTTTTCACTAATTTTAAGTATATTTTTAAATCAATATCTAAATATGATGCAAGCTTTACCTATTTTAAAATAATTATAAAAACATTTCATTTACCTTCATTAATTTTCATGTGTGCAATTAATAAACAAGATAGATAATACTTAATATGAAAGACTTAACAATCAAAGCTTTATTTTATACTTAAATACCATATCGATTACTCCCCATCCTATTTCTCACTTATATTTGTCGATATACCCTTTTGTTTAACAATCAATCACATTAGAGGCTCAAGAACATGAGTAAACTATCTGCTTTTGAATTAAATGTTACATCTTAATTCTTTTGACCATTACACTCATTTCAATATAATCTCATCACTTCAATTTGTTTTCACTCTTTTTCATACAAGATAGTAATCATATTGGAAGTTTATAAACCCCTCCAATGAATAAATGAGGAGTGAGATTTAAACCTATAATATCCAATAGGAATAATGTTTGTGTCAACTAAATTATAAGACTTTGGGTTGAGATTAGACAAATCTCATTAGTCTTATTACTAAGTTTTGACAAGGTGCTTCATTGTATGGTTTTGTTAAAGTGGAAGCTGTAAGCTCTCAAAATTGACTTTAGGACAACCGAGCTCAGATTTAGGGCTTTTAGGGTAACTTATTCAATTGAGCCCAAACTTTGCGACTAGAATGAAAAAGTTAGTCGAGATATTACAGTGAAGTTATATTTTAGTAATAATGACCCGAAAACCTAATTTTGCCCTTAGGAATTGGAATATTTAATAAAGCACTAAAATGTTCGGAACTCCTAAAATTGAACTTAGATTACAACGAGAACTTAGAGATAAGTTAATTGAGCTATAACATGAGATAATGTAAGATAATTTACTATATAAAAATACACGTAATTTTTTTAGTATACCCGGTATAAATAATAATTATACTCGTAAATTAACCCAAAATTATGTAATTATATATTTATTGTGTTGAATTCATGAAATTAACTTTAGAACGTATCTTAAAAATAAAAGATATGCTAGAAACTTAATTATATGAGTAAAGTTATATATTTCACATGTTATTTACATAAGATATAAACTTGTATATTAACTAAATAACTAATTCTAACATATAATATCTATATTTAAGTAATTATTTAATAAAAGAAAAAGAAAAAAATTAATCAAATACATTGGAGATTGCTGGACAAGATGCGTGGCAGGAGAATGGAAAAGGAGATTTACTTATTCAAAAAGTGGATTTACAACAAAATGACACCACATGCTTAATTAAAGTAGAAAAAAATAAAGAAAAATCCATAGGCAGTGAAAGAACTGTATAAAAACTATCCTAGCAGCAGAATTACAACATTTAGCAGTTTGGAATAAAAAACAACAGAAAGAAAAGTTGGAAAAAAATCGTGGAAAAAAAAACAAATTTGGAAAAAACAGAAAAAATTAGTGAAAGTGTGGAACCTTAACCTAGAGTAATTCTGCTGTGAAACCCAGCCAACCCCACATGGCCCACCCACCGCGCAGGCCATCCGACAACCGTCGAGTCGCCGTCGGCTACCGGAGCACCTAACAACACCAAAGTTAAATTTCTGTCCTATTTTTCAATAATTTCTAAAAAATAGTAAATCCGCCTAGATAATTATGAAAAAAATTACACTTAGGTTATTTTAGACATGCTTTCATGTGATATTTTTATTTTTGAAATATTCGTAATATTTAATATACTTTATTAAGAAATCTATAATTCACCCGAATTTATATTTGTAAAATAAATGTACTATATGATATTGTTTCTAGCTGAAAATTTTTGTGTAGGATGTGTATGATATATAGGTAATTGCTACATAGCCCAAATTTTTATTTGAATAATTTTAATATTTATTGCATTTTTAGGCCTGAAATTAGCTCGAAAATAGGCTGAAATTATGAATTTAATAGGAAATTATGAAATTAATTGATGAAATGGACATGTATTGATCTATAATAAATAGTAACAGTATTGAGTCAGATTGAAATTAATTTGGTGCGAAAAGAATTATAATTGAATAATTTATCATAATTTAGGGGTAAAATTGTTAATATGAAAATATAGACAATAGGTCGGAAACTTAAAACCAGGTGATAACTAAATTTCCTATATTTTTAGAATCCTATAGAAATTTTTGGGGAATTATTTGATAACCCGAACTATTTATTACGAATTTATTAAGTAAAATAGCTTAAATTACAAGTTAGGGTATATTTGTAATATTAATAGGTTAAAATGTATTAAATAATTAAATAAAAACTATATAAAGGATTGCTGATCAGATTGGATAAATGGAGATTTTTATTTTATTTATTAATGTTTTTTGATTAAGATACACTTTAGGTGTATTAGAATTGAATAATACTCATATTACTACAATATAAGGACAAATTAGATCAAATATAATTCAATAATGTAAATTATGTATAATATGATAATTTTTATATAATTATGTATAATTGTTTTAAAAACTCAAACTACCCGTTAAAAGTCATCTCTAAAAACAGGATTCGTAAAATATGTCGTTAGGTCTATACGAACCTAATGACACTAATTTTGTTAAAATCAGACAACCTTAAGTAAATTAGCTCAAGACTATATCATATTCCAGAATATACATATTTCGGTAACCTTACCGGAATTAAAACGTGAATTAATAAATAAAAAGTATATTTCGATACGATCGAAACGATATATAATACGTAATAGTATATATGATGTACAGTATCAATAATTAATAATTTAATTCGATATATAGTGATAACATAACGGTATATTATGGAAATAATATATATATATATATATATATATATAACCATTTTAGATAAAACCCTAATGTTTTCATAATTATTACGAAAACTGAATTTGGGTCTTTTGTGTAATTAGGACCTTCCAATACAAAGATAGTTGATAATTCAAGTCAGCAATAGCGAACGTCTACACATGTAAGTTGGGGTTGTGGCTTTACCGCTGTTTGGGTGTTATTTAAAGTATCCGAAGACCCAATAGTACTTCTGGTTGTGTTTTTAGTTAGATGATTATGCGTATGCTATGTGTGTGAATGATACTTAGTTGTGACAGGAGTTCAACTCCTTGGTGTGCTGTTCTGTATATTTGCATGGATTCCATATTGTGTGAACTTGTTGGTCACCTTTGATTAACACTAATGGTTATTCGACTAAAATGTAATTGGACATGCATAATCACCCGTTAGGGGAAAACGATTAAGAGTGTTAGGCCAAATACCGACTCACTTCGATGAGGATAGTTGAAATGGTCCTTTCCCCATCCTTAGTCGAACTAAGTGACAAGTAAGGGGGTCGCAGCAAGGTTGGGGGCCATGGTTCGAAGGCGATCATGAGAGGAGGGTATTCTCCATTGCACAAGCCTGGGTTTGGTCTAACTTAAGTCGCGATGAAACTCCTCAATCCGGGTTGGAGTGGATGAAATTTCTTTAACCTCACAGTAGACTAATTAACATTGTGTGATATTTCATTTGAGTGATTACATTGCATTTCATCATAATTATTAACTTTATTTGTGATTGTATAGTACTCTTCTGACTCCGCTCCACTTACTGAGCTAGTTGTGCTTACATCCGTACAGACTCTTTTGCAGGTGTTGAGTGAAGGCAAGATGTTCAGGTACCACCGTTCCCAAGTTAGTATGCTGCTGTGTGGGAAAGTGAGGATCGAGGAATTTAATTGAACCTGAGCTTTTGGCTTTGTCTTTAAGTTTTAAGGAAAAATAAATGGGAATTCCTTGAGAGCTCACTAGTTTTTCTAACTTATTGTATATAGATCGTAAAACCCGTCGTTTTTAACAAACTCTAATTGTAAACTTTACCTTTGGACGTGAAATGTTTGTTTAAATACTGTTATGATACTAAACAGTAGGTTATATAGAATAAGTAACTTGTAAAAGCTCTACCACATGTTTGGTTAATAACAAGTGTCAGAACAGACGTTTCAAGCTGGTTGAGTTGTGCGCCTTGTGTAAACTGCATCTACGATAGCAGCTGTAAGGTCAGCTTTTATCTTATATTAGTTTACACGGCGGGACTATTATGACTCTTCTTGTTCGGGGCGTGACAAAAGCACATAAAAACTTGTGATAAGCTAGATCCATATCTCATTAGCCCCATTATTAAATTTCGAGAAGGGGCTTCATGGTATGGCTTTGCTAAAGTGGAAGCACATAGAAACTTGTGACAAGCTAGAACTATGCAAAGTTCAATATTCTTGTTTTACAAAGGTTTAAGTCACTCACCTTACATTGGTGTAGCTAAAAGGGTTATAATGCTTTATTACTTTAACAATCTTGACTAGCTAGTGCATTTATTGGGTGGAGTTGGAGAAAACGAGATCGACCACATTCGAATCTTGTTACCAGTGGATTATTTAGGCTTATGCATGATGCTTTTCCAAAAAGTGTTTAGCTAGTTTTAAGGATCAAGCTTCATCATCATGTAATAGTGTAGTATTTTCTCTCGGTGATGTCAACTTTTAGTATTAAACATATTATTTTTCGAAAGATAAGTAGAATTATCTTACGGTATTCAAGTTTGTGCTTTCTTCGGAATACTCTTCTCAAAATTTCTTATTGCTAGGAATCGGTTTATTAGACCTTCAACTTAAGCACAAGCGCGTGGACTTAAAAGCCTTGCTAAGTGAATCCTCTCTTGTCAACTAACACTTGAAGAGTTCGATTTCCTACTTATTGCCAACCCTTTACAACTATCAAGCCAATCCCCACCTTACTCCTTGTCCATGACTACAACGTGCTAACTTGAAGACTCCCTATCTAGCGACAGTTTAGCAAGCTTACCCATTAGCTCGGCCATTTCTGCTTTGAGCTATAAAGATCCTATCTAAGTCGACCTATTCTAGTAGTGCTTATAGCTCAGCTTAGAGTCCACTCAATCCAATTGTATTATTTTGTCAGTTTCCTCAAGGGATTCTTCAATAGTTACCAATTGCATGTCCCCAATCTTCACGTAACTATATCTGCTATTCAAAGCTTCCGTTGCTGCATTTTCTTTTGTATCCTTATACATTTCTTATATTTTGCTTATTTAAGATAGTACTCTTTTTGTCTTTTCTATTTTTTAAAAGTAGCCCCAGTATTTTAGGTGTAAGTACCCCCTTTTACATGTAGTTGCAATCAATCATCGTATCGAATATATAGAACTTTCCTTTTGTGAGCTACTTATTTACCCCTTTTATTATTATTCTTATCTTTAAGTAAGGTTAGGTGGCAAGTGACCTCATCAAACTACTCATGCATCGCATTAAGCTAACTTGTAAGTCCATGGAAGTCCCTTGATGTGTAACATCCTTGGGATTATTTTTAGATTGTGATAGGGAACACAAACTAATTATGCATTCCTAAGCTCAAAGACTAGCTCATATGGTTTGCCAAGTTGTTTAAGGGGAGTTGAACTCTGAAGAATAATGCATTTTCCAGTCCAACCTATCGAGTTATTATGCTTTCCATCTCATTAAAGAGTCTCTCAAGGTGCTTAACCTGTTGCAAAGTTGACCCCTTCACAACACATTGGTCCAAGGTCAAGTGCTAAACTTTCCCTTTGTCGATTTGACACTTTGCTAAGGTTGAGCTGCCTTCAATACCAAATCGACCAAATAATAAGCTACCTCTTGAACCAATCATTCCTTAGTCCAGGACATCTGAACTGCTGAGCGCCCAATCTTAACTTGATCCACTCAAAACCTGTTTTACTTGACAAACGGGCTCATTAGGATCACAGAATGGATAGTTGACATGTGCCTCATTTTCTGACATTTGTATTATCTTATTTATCCCCAAATATCCTTTTTGTTTGATTACATCTCTACTCTTGTAATTTATTCATTTTTCCTTTTTTAGTAGGAATCTTTTTGTAATTTATGTTAGCCTAAGATGTACCCTAATCAGATCATGTAAATGCTTGTATGATGTAATAGCCAAACAATCAGAATAATGACATTTAACTTTCAAGACATATTTTCTTTTGCAAGCTAAGTATCTTCTGCTTACTCTCGTTTACTTTTATCTAGTCCATTATAAGCGTGGAATAATATTTTGGGTATAAGTCCATTGAATTATTAAGTACAAGTACCCTATAAGAAGGTTTAATGAAGCTTCCTTTGTTGCATTTTTTTTTGTATCCTTATTCATTTTTTTTATTTTGCTTATTTAGGATAGTACCCTTTTTATTCTTTCTACGTTTAAAAGGTAACCTTAGTTTTTCAGGTATAAGTACCCCCCTTTACATGTAGCTGCAATCATTTATCATATTGAATAAACATAACTTTCCTTTTGTGAGCTACTTGCTTACTTCTTTTGCTCTTATCCTTATTCTTGAGTAAGGTTTGGTGGCAAGTGACCTTACTAAGTTACTTGTGTATTGCATTGAGCTAGCTTGTGAGTCTATGGAAGTCTTTTGATGTATAATATTCTAGGGATTGTTTGTGTTTTGTGTCTCTCTTTTGTTTGTATATTTACCATCTTCGTTTTCAAGTTTTTTATAAGCTTCTACTTATTTTCATTATCGTTGCCCTTATCGACTCCTAATGCAGCATATCACTTATGTCGGAGAAGACTAAGCTAAGAAAGAAAATCATATGGCATAATAAAGTATCATCAAATGTTAATTTATAGCAGTGTCAAGTTTAGCACCACAACTATATGTTCTCAAAAGTTCAAATTTATAGATATGGTTGGATATATATATTTATTATCAACATCTCCTTGTGGGTTGAGGTTTCATCGATGTGCTAGTTCAAATTGTAACTAGGAAACTTTATGTATCGCAAGTAATAAAGGAGGATTTACACCGAATTTATTACTTAAAATTATTATTGCTATTGTTATCTTGTTTTTGTGAAATCTATTTAATCCTAATTTCAATTTTGTTATATTCCAAAGTTTACTTTTCCTTTTTTGGTTTCGTTTTATTTGGGTTGTGGTCTCAAGATATTCTCACTTTTATTTTCCCTTTCAATGAGTACAATAAGAAGGGCTTTGAATCCTATTTATTCCATAAGAGAGTAGCATATATAATCAATATTTTCAAATGGAAAAAAGATTCATTCAATAAAATATTGATATGAATAGTAAAAAAAAAAAGAGTATTTTTCAAATCAATTATTATAAATAATTTATACATATCAAAATCTTATAGTTTCTACACACCGTACAATGTAACATGTGAGGTGTATTACTATTATCAATGAATTGTTTGCTTCAAATTGGACCTACGTGAGAACGAGAGGATAGTTTTGACTGGCTGTTTCCAAAAAATTTGATATATTGAAGTTTCGCACTTGAATAGGTATGCCTCGTGTAGATGTAAATTTCTTTAACTTTGAGGAACTTGTAATCATATCCTTAAAATGGTACATTGTATTGAAAATTCCTTAATTTCAGAATGCCTCAATTAAGCCGCTTTGCTAGCAATATCATTGAATCTTAAAAAAGTTATTATCTTTTAATTATTAGTCAAAACACGTCATGGCCTTTGTTCTGTACGCATTACTTATGGTAAGAACTAACAGGGTGTATTAGTTAGAAGTATTCTGATGACAAGAGTTTCTAGATATATATTTATTAAAGGTAAAAAGAAAATAAATTCACATTTTTTTTATTGATTAAAAAATGAATATATAAAATAAAAATAATTATTTAATATCTTAATAAATACACGTAGTTTTAGAAACAATCTAAAGCGGGCCCAGGCAAACACTTATTCAACCATATATAACCCACGAACGGTCTACACATTTTTTCTCACACGTGTCATCATAACAGTCCGATCCGTACTTCACTCAGAATCACAGCGACGTAGATATCGTTGGGACAAGGTATGGATACGAGAGAGAAACTATAATCCGACAAAATTGGCGAGGAAGAATTAAAAAGAAAATTAAATAAAAGAAAAAAATTATAAATTTTCTTATTTAAATAGGGAATCATTTAATTCCAGTAAGTTAGATGAGAAGGAAAAAAAATACGAAATAAAAAAAAAAGAAAAAAAATCGATTGAATTGACATGTAAGATAGTCCTATATGATCGAGATATTGTCTTCATATCCATATACACATTCTACACACTTATGCACACGAACAATTTAAGATATATACTTTTATTGTCTCACAAACTCACACTTTAGGCCGTTGGTGAAGTTTTTATCATTTTGCATATTTTGGATTTTGAATGTGAAAATTATCAATGGGTTAATGAAGATTAAGTAATGTGTTTGAGATAGGTTAACCAATTATATTTTTAAAATATACTATTCGTAGATGTAGAGGTTTAATTGATGTGGTCATATATATGACTTTAGAGGAGTGATATGAAATTGACACGTTGAATGATAAATTGAAAAGAGAAGTGGAGAGGAGGAATAAATAGTTTTAAGGGTCCAAATGAACAAGTGATGGATGGAGAAACTTTAGAGCATTAACCTTATTGTTTAGCAAAAGAAGTAGCTTGTTCTTAGTATAATCCTCATTTGATTTTTGAGACACCATTCATTTGGTCTCTAAATTGTGTCAATTATGATGAAATCTTGACTATTCATAGAGTTTAACTATTGATGACACTCATTAGATTTGTATCAGTGATGAATGATTGAAATGAGGTCTCCTCTTGATAAATTCCTCCGTAATGTTCTCAAATCTAGGTACATGGAGACCTTCCTTGAGTGTATGTGCCTATATGAGGAAGTATGAGAGTGGACAAATAGTTCAATAATTCTTATTCTAAGTATACTATGCTAAATTCTCTTAAATTATCCCATGTCATGATTCGATTTTTTAGCCTTACCATTAGTTTTAAGGAGGTAAGTCCATGTTGTCACTTGGCTTCATGCTTAAAATCTTGTAAACCATTTTAATTATTTATACTATTTATATTATTGTTATCATCACTCAGGTTAAATAAAAGGTGTTTTAAAATTCAAACTTCTCTCTTAAAAGCATCTAAGTAGTATCGAGGTTAATTACAGAAATTGTTGAAACCCTCTAGAAATGTATTTTACTAATAACTAACCGCTTGTATGTTTTATTGACAAAACTACTTACCATTTTAGTAAGCAAGGCAAAAGTTGTACGAGAATGTTGAATTAGAGGAAGTAATTCTAGAAGATAAAGACAAGTAGCAAAATTAAGTAGTAGAACCCGGAAGAAGAAGAAGTGTTAACTTGCATAAAAAGTGAAGAAGTTGAAGAGTTAGAAGAATAAATGACTTAGAATTATAAAGAATCAAAAGAACTAATCGAGAAGTTAAAGTCATATAATGTTGTAAGAAGAAATAAAAAAAGAAACTACAATAATTAAAGGAATAATAGTTTGAAAAAGCTCGCAATAGATGTAGAAGCACTATGGTATTCAAAAGTAGAAGCATAAAAACTTTGAAGAACAGAAAGTTTATAAGCAAAGGTAAAGAAGTCCTGAAGACCTAAAGAATAATCTGAAGCAAAGTTGCAATGAATTTATTTATTCAAGCCCTTACATGGTAGATAATAATATATCTATTCATAATAAATGAATCAACTAAGAAGGGAATAGTTTGAAGTGTAGTAGTCAATGATAAAGGTAACAAGGAAAGGGAAAAAGATTCATTAGATATAACACGCCACATGTTATGTACACCTAGCATATAAATATCTATAAAATATTGATATGAATAATAATAAATGGGGTAATTTCCAAATCAATTACTATATTAATATTTTGTAGGTATTTATATACTACATGTGCATAACATGTGGAATATATTATTCATTGAATTGTTTCTCAAAAGGATATAGGGAAACAACTATTCTACAGTCAAACATATTTTGAAGTTATGGAAAGTGGATGAATCAAGAAGTACGACAATCAAATGATTATTTCCATACAAAGAACGTTTCAAAGGATGAAGACAAAGTTATATAAAGGGCAAGTTTTAAAGACACGAGAAGAAAACAAGACTAATTACAATAATCATTATAGACATTAATAATTTATTATATTATCATTAAGATATTGAGCTAAACTGCGAGGAAATATTATTATCTTCATCATTGAAATTATTTTTAGTTTAGTTAATGCTATTGGGATTGTTTGAGAGAAAATGATGGAGAAATTTTATTATTTTGATACTTTCTAAGAGAACAGAGTGGAAGGTAAAGTAGACTCAGTAGCTGATAACTCAAGGAGAGCTTGTATGTCTTATTGATCTTTTTCTTTTTTCTTCAAATAATAGAACATGCAGGACTTGGCACATAGTATTGAAAGAGTTGATCGAACCACTATATATGTTTGTACGATTTTCTCTAATCTTTTCACTTTACATTCTTGTACAAGTTTTACTTTGATTGCATAATCATATTATTATTATTATGAATCACATTGACATAATTGTGCTTGCATAGTTGATTTCGATCCATCATACAAATTGATATATCAAGGTGTGATAATTTGAGAATTAAGGTCACATAAGAACTTGGTTGTTCTTTGGCTTTTGGATGTAAATCTTCAATTTGAATATGTAGATTCTAATTTATCGGAGTTGATCCATAAATTTAGTTTATAATAATCTTAGAATTATCAAAAAGTATATTTCTACGAAAAATTTTAAACACATAACATCGATTCAAACTCTTATTTTTGTTTCTTCAATTGAGACCAAGTTAAATATATAAGGATAGGTTGTACTTTCATCCTTTAATTGTAGTTGATGTATACTTTACCTTTTTTTCAATTTGAAAGCATGTGTTTAGACCTCATAACTTCTAAAATGTGTGCGTACATCATATATTTACTTATTTGCTCTTAAAATATAAATGAAAAGAAAATTGAAGAAAACAAAAATACAAAACCTTAAAACTTAATCATAAAACTTTCAAATGCAGCTAACGGCCAACTTAGAGGTGACTGAAGTAAGTCACATAACTCATTAATAAAGGTGATCGACAATGTTACTCCATGGATTGCTCTCATGAGCTACCAAATGAAGTGAGTTTGGCTAAGTTAAGGTAATAACTACCCATTGTGCCTGGTTATAGTTATAACGTACATAATTTGGAGTTAACAACCACTACTAACAAAAGTTAAAATAAGAATTCAAATGTTAGGGTAAAATGGGGTTGGAAGACCCAAATTGCTTGACAGTTCAACATCCTATGTTGTTACCAATGTTGAGTTCTCTCTTCATATATTTTGATGACAACAAAAAGGTGAGAATGCACTTAATAAGTATAATGAGTGTATGGGATACTTTAGAGGAAAATTAGGTTGAAGAGGAAGATGAAATTGAAAATTATACTGGATAGAATGTATGTCAAAAGTGTATAAAAAAAAGTTCATAAAAGTGCAGGAAGTGAACAAAATCGATATCAGAAGCTGTTACCAAGTTATTTTTTGATAGATCTAAATAAGTTAAGTTGGAAAAATTTGTAGAAGGCCTAGCTCTATTTTATTGGGCATATTTAGGTAATGCGCTTAATTCCATTCTACTAAGTTGGATTAAGTTCTTGGAGATTTTAGGGTAATATAGTCTAAAGAATGATCAATAATTAGATTAATGGAATGATGAATCTAGGTTGAGCAATTTTATGTTAAAGGAAAGCATTTTGATGCCTTTTAGCAGGATTAAGTCAAGTATTTTGAGGACAACAAAATATGAAATAACTTGCTGCATCATTGAAGTATATAAGGTTCAAACAAAATTTAATTTTAACAGTTAGTTATCTTGGATAAAGTTGTATTTGAAAACTACATGTTTCAGTGCAAAGTGTCTTGAAGATATTTACAAATCTTTCGTGATAAGATTGCAGCTTGAACTGATTAAGAAGACATTTTGTTGAAGATAAGTTTGAATATTGTGGATACCTACAACTAAATTTTTAAGGAAGTATTATTTCAAACTCAAACAAGATTAGATATTAGTTTAGGGTTTTAGTTATGAAAATTTTCGAAAAAGCTGTTGAATTTTTTTTAACAGACGAAAGGAAAAAGTCAACAAGTTTCAAATGTTTGAATAAGTATTACGCAAGATTTATCAAGATCAATTTCAGATTTATACTTATCTTGACCTCACATGTATTAGATTTCAAATTCAAATTCAAATATCATATCCAACAACATTCAAAAAAATATTAAGCTCAGTTCACAACAAATCTAGGGATAACAAAGTTTCAATTCGAACTTCAAACGTTCAAATTCCTATTTTCATGGGATATTTCTCTAACAATAAAATTAATTGCATTTGAATCAAGATTCCTTGGATAAAAAAATCAGCAATTAGTCGTTTTCTAGTTGTTACACACAAGGATTATCAATTTAAAGTTTAAGCTAAAAAAAAAAAAATAGAACACTCGGATTAGAATTGAAATAAAAAACCTCTCTTGTGAATATTGTTAGAAACTGAGTGAAAACAGCTTTCTCATTTCATTATTGTTGCTCTAGTGTGAATATTGTAAATAGATTCTAGATAATATTGTCTCATTTTTCTTATAAACTCCATTGATATTGTAATTGAGTGAGTGTGAGGTTAGAGAGATCTTTGTAGTCTTATATTTAGTATAGGGATAATTAATGAGACAGGATAGAGAAACAATTGGATATCCTTGTAACCTTTATTTCATTCTTGATTAGTGAAAAGATTGGATTAGTGGAACAAATATCGGTGAGAAGGACCGGGTCCCCAATAGTAAAGTTGAAAGAGAGTAGTAGGTAAAAGGCCAAAACTTTATAAATTGATCGCCTAATCTTCTTTCTTTCTATTCTATTTAGTTTCTAACTTTTTTTACTTGAATAGTTATTTTTGTGTCTAAGTTAAACAAGCAATATTTTATTACTTGTATGCCATTTAAGTTATTAAGAGGGGTTTTGTTTCTTAAATTGAAAAAGTGTTTATTTTTGCAAAAGATATCAATTTACCCTCTTTTGATATCTTACATGGGACCTACAAATAACTAGCACTTGCAACTACTGCCGTCTTATTTCATTTGTTGCATTATGTATACCATTTTGGAAGCATAGGGGTCGTTGTTGCTGTTTACTATATAATGGTAGATCATGTAATCTACCTAATAGATAGTTGTCTATATTACCTCTTTAGGTGGCCATGACCTTTTATGAAGGCTCTAATTTTTTATCTTAAGGTTTTCTGCCTTTTTTTTTAATAAAATTTTTATTGGAATTTTCATTTTAACTGTAATTTCATAGATTGATTACATAACACACATACATATATATTTTCACTTTATATTAATGTATTTTACCCTTTTTACATTTAAATGTTTCGAAAATGTTAGTAGAATATTTAGTAGACAAATATGACATGGAAAAAGGATAGAGGAAACGAAAAGGAAGGAGTTTTCAAGAGCTTTTTGTTTTTTTGCTTACATACATTTATAAACCTATTTTTGTGTTTATATTCTATATCGTCTTTATCTTCTTATATATTATTAAGCTAATAGTTCTTATTCATCTTTAAACCCCTTAAATAGTTGGTTTTTTGGACCTTTAAACAAGTATGATGATAATTTGGTAATAAGCCAGGTATGGAATGATGAAGGAACCTGCAATGAAGACATTATCGAATATCCACTAGATGGAGTGATTCGAGAGAGACTAAGATATATTGTTTTGGACCAGACTAATGGTGTGAAGGACATCAAAAGTTAGCCTTATGAGTTGGATGGGGAGCTCTTAATGAAATCCAATTATGTAGAATTACTTAAAGAAAAGGATGGACAAATGCATGATGAGAGTTGAGAGTAGATTTGGAAGTTACCCACTGATGCACTATAGGGTATTGCCCTGACTAATTGTGAAGTTTTAAGTTATATTAAAGACCTATTTGTAAGCTCTCTATGTGTTGATGACTTGATTATGAGCTCCTCATGCATAGAGGACCTGTTTATGAGCTTTGCCTATGTTGGAGACTTGCCTATGAACTCCTTATGGCCAAAGCTAACATGGACAATTAGGTCGGTAGGACATTAGGTTTGCTTTGCTTTATTGGGTTTGCTTAACTCAACTATGTCTACTCTGCTCGGTTAGGTCTGCTTTGCTTGGTCAAGTCTGTTGAGCTTGTCCAGGTTTGCTCTATTTGGCCAGGTTTGCTCCATTCAGCTAGGTTGGCTAGAATTTCAAGTCTACCCAATCAGGTCTTTGAGGTCTTCAATGGCTCATCAATCCAGCTCATCAGCTCTTCACCCGTATAGATCATTTGACTATCTATTTTTACTTATATTATTTGGATTTCCTATTTCTTATGTTATTCTTAAATCAACCTCATGTTTATTTTTGTATTTATTGATTTGTCACTAGGGCATCTTTTTAATAATTTACTTATAAGTTTGCCACTATGTATAAATATGACATTTATATAGGATTTTAGATAGATCTTGCATATTAATGAAAAAACTTTTAAGTCTTTTCTCTTGGAAAGCTCTCCCTTACCAACTTTTATTAATCTCCTTAGTAAGGATTACGGTGAGTAACCCTAGTTATCCCTTTGTGCATCATTTCAAAGTGATGATTAGTTGGTGTGTCATATCCAGCTAGTTTCCTCTTAAAACCTATCCTATTTTCTATTCTTCGGTAAGATCGGACCTATCCCGATATTGCTACCCTTTTGGTTCTTAGCATGGCATATCGCTTACATTCCTAAGTAATCAAGTCTTAATAAGGGGACTGCTGCACAATTGTTTGGCAACGGGAGATAATATGTAGAGACACAGATTAAATTTCAGTTGTATCTGTCCTTTATATAAACATAAAGAGGAAACTGTGCAACATGGGGTGTTAAATCATACATGGGGCAAATATGTCTGGACAAGGCTTGACATCTTGATTGGTTATAGGGAGTTTAATTTTCAAGAGCTTTAAAGTTGGATTAGAAGACATTATAGAAAGGCATAACTAGATTGGAGCATGGTTACTACCCCAAAACAAATAAATATTCTCTTTGCTCTTAAGTGGATATGGAGGGGATGAAATAGGAGCATCTTTAGGCTAAAGTAAGAGGAAGGGGATTGTATGGAGAAAATTTGAAAGGAAGTTAACAAATAGTGGGTGATTCATAAAAAGGAGAAGCTAAAATTAAGAAGATTATCTTGTTATGAGTAGGAGACGTTAAGAGAGGGATGGATAAAAATAAACTATAATGGTATGGTGATTGAAAGTGGAAAGATAACGGCACTATGGGTGTTAGCTAAGGATCACAAAGCAGTAGTTTAGTAGGGATTATACAAACAAGTAAAGAATCTATCACCCTTAGATGTCGAGTTATGTGCAATATGTGCTGGTCTTGATGTAGCCAAGCAAATGGGAATTATAAGGGTGGTTTGCAAAGTTGACTCATGGTAAGCGATAAAGTGGATAAGAAACCCCTAAGTGGACATTGATAGATGTCACAAAGTTTTTAATGCGTTTTTTAGGGTCGTACAGACGGAAAAGCACCATAACGAAGTAAACCGAAAAGAAATAAAAGAAAAGTTAGTAAAGTTTGGGCAGTTACTGAATGGTTATGACGCATTACTCAATCCTACTCGGCCTATAATCCACCGGATGTAACCCATATGTCTAACTAAAGGGTCATTCGCTACTATCCCTTATTAAAGGAAATAGATAAGAGTTGAAGAATAACGAAAACATTAAGGTTACTCAAAAGAAACGTGATTAATCTCTCTATTGATGATTGATTTCCTGCATACAAGTAAGTGGGGGTTTATATACCTATCTTGATAGGATTTCAGGTACCGACCCGACGCTACGCTAGGTTTTAGACCACATGGGAAGCTTGCTTGTGAACTCCGCGCGAGTGGGTAACCTATTTATAAGCTATGTCAGCATTGGACGGCTTACCTTTCTTTGTTAGGTTTGCCTTGTTGTACTGAGTATGCCTCGCTCTACCCTAACTAAGCCCTTCCATGACCTATCGATGAACTATGGCAATATTGGAAGACCCAATGTGCTTTGCAAGTTCTGTCCTATCTTACTATTTGTGCCTTGCTTTGCGAGGTCTTCCTTGCTACACTTGGTCCATTCTACCTTATTATGGTTAACTTTATTCTATTCTACTGGGTTTACTCTAATAAGCTATATAGGACGGCCCTGTCCTGCCCGTTCGCTCTACCTTACCGAGAATAATTTGCTTAACCAAGTCTAATCGGCCATGATCTGCTCGGTCATTACGAGGCTGCCTGGCTATTCCTTATCACCTCAGTCGCACTTGGTCATATTAAATAGGTCGGCCATGTCCATGTTAGATCGCTACGGTCATGCGAGGTTAGCTACTATCATATCAGGTCGTCCTCGGGTCAGTTACTACCATACCAGGTCAATTTGGCCGTTCAGGCTCAGCCTCAGCAACATTAGGTCGGCTACAGACATATCAAATCAACCCTGGACAAGACAGGTCGTCCAGAGCCCAGTTTACTCAGATCACAACTCTAAGTCTCCAATAGCTCTTTAAAGTCGAATGTTAACCCCTCACCTGAAAATCTTGTGCAGCTACCCATTTTACTTATGTTGTTTGGATTTCCCTTTTTCTTGTATTTTCCCTTAGTTGTCGTTCATGTCTCATTTATAATTACTGGAATACCACTAGGGCATCCTTTTAATCATTTATTTACAACTTTACTATTTTGTATCAATAGAACACTTGTATAGGATTTTAGACAGACTTTGATTTTTAATAGAAAACCCTTTAGACTTTTCTCTCAAAGAGACTTTTCTCTAACTTTTTTCTTAGATTGTAGAAAAAAGTCTTATCAATCCCTTTAGCAAGGATTGTACAGAGTAGCCCTATTACTTTGATTGGTCTGTCACATCCAGTAAGTCTTAGGTCTATATGTAGTTCTACGGTGTATAATATCCATAGAGTTAGTGTACGTGATTGCTAAACCTTCGATTATCATTTACATTTTCAAGCCATCTCGCAGTTCGGACCCATCCATTGGTTTTCGTATAATACTAGGTTTCGTATGTTCATTTACGGGATTTGTATCATATTTACTAGGGTTACTTTACATGTATGAAAAGATAAAAGGATATTCTTATAATTATGTTACATAAAGCATACTAAAAAGAGATAAAGAGATAAAGGATATTTAGTATAGAAAAGTAAAGAATCCTTCTTAAAAATTGTGCCAAAAGATACGTGTCGCTTGGTCATTGGATGTCAGAAATATGGTATAAGGTAGCGAAAAAGAGAAAAGAGGGATTGTGGTCAAGGGTTGACCTGATCTGGATAAGATCAGAGCTTGGTTAGTTTTGTCACAGAATAGTCAAATTGAGTTAGGGTTAGGTGTTTGTGATCGACTTAGGAGCTTAGCTCAGCTTAGATAATCTTGGAGCAATCTTCTTGGATGTCTTGTCATAGAATGGTTGCTGGATAGGAGCATGCTTAACATACATGAGGATCTAATAGTTAGGTTAACAAGAGATCAGTTCGGAATAGGAATCCCCATTATGGATATGACTTTGAGCTATTATTTTTTGCGTAAGTCCTTGGAGATCTCTAACTTCGTTACGTGTGATCGGTCTAGAATGTTGATTCCTATCTCTTCTGCAACAATGTAAATGCACTATTAATTTTTCTCAAAATTTTCAAATTTATAGGGTCAACCATGAAATCAATGAAGTGGCAGATTTTTTAGCAAAAAGGGGTCTATATTACCATGACGATGTTTGTTTTTTAGATTTTGTCCCAATATTTTTAGCCAGCTATGTTTCTAGTTCTTATAAGACTGTTTGCGAAGTTGGTTGGTCTTGTTTGGGGGTATACTCCTCACGATCTTGGTGGACTTTGCTGTATTCTCGGTGTTTTTGAGGACTATTTTGATAGTTGAATGCATGTTTCTACTATAGAAAAGCATATTTTAATACCTTAAAAAGCATATTAATGCATATTTTATTTTCTTGTTTATCTATATTTTTAACAAATGTCCTTGTTAGTTTCTACACTCGTAATTAGCATATTAAAGCATATTTTTTTATCCTATCTATTTATAAATATTATTATTTATGAACTATCTATCTCTATCTATTTTATTAAATCAATACTCCTTATTCATCTTTTCGTCCCTTAAATAGAGTATGAAAATATACTTTAAGACCTTAAATAGCATATTAAAGCATATGTTATTTTCTTATCTATATGTACCTATTTGTATTATTTTGTATGGTATTAAAGAACTTTTTTATTTTGAGTAATGTCACTTGAGGTAAGTGGGTATGAAATGGATAGGATATGATGTCTTATCTGTATCTTATCTTGTAACCACTTTAGAACTTCTATTTTGTAAAACTTATAGGGTATATAGTAAGGGTGGGTATAATTCGGTTTGATATGGTTCTTCCTCTTACCAAATCTAATATAATGGTTCAAATTTTTTTTTTAAATCGAACTTAACTATACTGTTTGGTTTATAAATTTTTTGAACTAATTAAAATTGATTCGGTTCGATTCGATTCGGTTTCATTCAAACTATTTATATCAAATTTTTGCTAAACTTTTTTATCTCCAATAATATATTTTCTTTTCTATTAAACTATCATATAATTTTTAGTTAATTTTTCATATGTAATGATACTTAACAAAAAGTTACATAAGATCTTAACAAACCCAAGTTGATTGGACAAAGATAAGAGACTTTATTTTAACGAATGATAACGAGGATGGAGAAGTAGAGCTGTCCATCTAGAAGTGATATGAAGAAAACAAAAGTGACATACTGAATAATGGAAAAAAGATTAGAGAGATGTAAAGAGTATTAAGATCAGACTTTTGATATGAAACATATAAGAAAATGACAATTTAGAAAAGAAAAATTTTTAAATGTAAAATTTCAAATGGAACTTATTTAACCTAATTTTAATAATTAACCTAGAAATAAGACATAAAAGAACAAGATATAAAAATTTTGATGAAATCCAAGAAGAATGATGGAAAAAAATAACAAAATAATTACATTAAATTTTTTTATTTAACCAAATGATTCGGTTTGGTTTAAAATGATTTAGTTTGACTCGCTTTCCCGGATCAAGCTGTAAACTATTTATATATAACCAAATCGAATTATAAACTAAAGGTTTGCAAAAAACTAATTTTTCGGTTCGATTTTATTTGATTCTTAGTTTGCTGTTTTTTTGCCTAGCCCTAGTACATCGTACCTTGTAGACCTATAAATTTCTCCTATTTTTTCCTTATATTTTAATTTTATGTAATTTCAAAAAAGTAATCTATATGTGTTGTTACGAGTAAGTCATGTAAAAATCCTATGAATACTTATAGCAAAGTTTGTGAAGTTAAAAAAAGTAATTTCCTATCTTCATTATTTCAATTTTATATAATCCTACTACTTAGCATATAAGTAAAAATAAGGGGAAATAATAAGAAACATAAAGTGAGAGAGGTAGTATAAGGTTTAGTGGTTTAGAGGTTATTAATTTATGGTTGGCTCTTTCTTTTGACTAAAACATTTATTGACTAAAAATATAATATTATCATTTACTAAAATTATTTAATTATTTTTTGTATATTAGATACATGGTACTTATATCCTTTATCCCTAGATTATGAGTTCTAGGATGGATAAAGGGTTGGACAACTTAGTAGCTGTATCCTACCTTATCTTGTGAGGAGGGTTTGGGAGATAATATTTAAAACCTATCTTGTGACCTTAAAAACCATCTCGAACTTATTCGATCGAGTAGGATATGGATATATACATTATACAATTGGGTTACTCACTTACCTTTAAATATTACAACTCTAAAATATAAGGAAAAATAACTTTTTTATACATACATACATATATATATATATAATGCTAAATCTTCAATAATTATAGCAAAGAGAAAGAAATTGAAAAGATGTGCATAAAGAAATGAATAAATACTCAGAAATTGTACCATTAAGAGATAAATATAATCTATGGTTGTGTAGGGTAAAACTCAATAAAGTAAAAGAAAATATAGAATTTTTTACACAAATAAAACATCATTGGCTAAATATATAAATAGATAAATGGATAAATGGGAATTATATCAAAGATATTTATATTATATATTAGCAGACGACGTACCCACCTTGCGTAATGAAATTATGTAATATAATTAAATATATTATAATATTGATAAAAGATGATAATAAATAAGGAAGAGAGAGAGAGAGAGATGTGGGTTGTTGAGAGAAAAATAAGAAGTAGTGAGAATGTTGGAGGAGAGAGAGAGAAAAAGAAGAGTGGGAATATTGCAAGAAAGAGAGAGATAAGGAATGATTATATAAATCCTTAAATTGTTTTATTTTTATAATAAAAAAATTTAAAAAAAATTATTTATCAATAAGTAAAGTTTTATTTAAAAGGTTAAATAAGTAAAACAAATTAAAATGTTGTTTTGATGATTACTTAAAGTTTCAAATACTTTAATTTTAATAGCTAGATAATATGCACTAAGTGGATCGATTAATTTTAATCGGCAATGTAATAGAAAAAGTAAAGAAAAGATAAAATTTTGTAATTGGTTGATGATAACAACTGTTTATTATGATAACACGCATCATGATGCATCATCAATTATTTAATTTGGGTACGTACGGTTTAGGTAAGTATAGTTGGGGTAATTTTTCGCAATCCAAGTATATAAAGTATGAACAACCAAAATAGAAGTAAAGCAAGACAAGTGAAAATACATAGTAATTGATTGTATATGGTTGATCTTATTTTTGTGAATGATATTTTTATTTTAAAGAATGTTAAGTTTATCAAAATAGGGATTTGAGTACGCACTATAAATGCTAACCCATATAGGGAAATTAAATATCGGTAGACGTGATTAACCGGACAGAAACCGGTAAAACACTCGTTTTGCACCAATGTTTCCGATGAAAAAAAAAGGTAAAAAAAAAAAAAAAAAACCACAACAACTACAAACCCTTGTTCTCTGTCTCTCTGTCTCTCTGACTCTTTCCTCGACAAAGTGCATATGTTTTCCAAAAAAGCTATAAATTCCGAGACACACGAAAACAACATGGCTGTCTCTCCATTCCCACGTAAAACCCCAATGCCAATTTGTTTTTGTATTCTTTTTGGCAATCTTTTCTCTTTCCTTTCCCCAAAATTTCTCACTCTATACTGCAGTGTAGTAATGACATTATAAAGCAGCAATCTTTAATGTCTTTCTTTTCATAATATCATAAACGTGCACTAACCCATTACTTATTGAAAGTTCTCATTACCAATTTCAAAGCTTTGTTCTCTCTGTTTTGTTTTTGTTTTTTGATCGCAAGAACAAAACTTTGATAACAGTGAAGAATACCCACATTGTGTCTTTTTGATATTTTGAGATGGCATCTTTAACCCGGTCTGGCTCTAATCTTCACAAACGAAGCTTTGATGTCATGAACTCTCCAGTTCCTGAAAAGGGTGTTACCGCATGCACAGAATTCACACCAAGAAGGTTTGTCTTTTATGCTTGTGTGTGTGTGTTCTTTCTCTCTTTCTTTCTTTCTTTCTTTTGTTTTTTTTTTTTTTTTAATTCGTTTTAATTTTTTATTATGATTTCTTGATGTTGGGTATGTCATGAAGTTGTGTTTTTGTTGTTTGTTTTTGCAGTTATCAGTTTAAAGCCTATGAAGTTGCTAGGAGGAGAAACACAATCTCTGTGTTGGAAACTGGTTCTGGGAAAACTATGATAGCAGTAATGTTAATGAAAGATGTAGGGAAAATAATTATGTCTAGTAGCGACAAAAAGTTGATTATTTTCTTGGCTCCAACTGTTCATCTTGTTCATCAGGCATGTGTCAATAATTTCTCGCCTTTCTTTTACATGATAGTATAGTTTTTTCTTTTTTCCTCCCTTCCTTCCTTCTGTAATATAATGTTGTGTTTTATGATCTGTTAGCAATTTGAGGTCATAAAGAAGCACATTGATTTTCGAGTGGAGGTGTATTATGGAGCCAAAGGAATTGATGAGTGGAATGCAAAAAGCTGGGAGAAGGAAATCAGTGAGAATGATGTGAGTAATCTGCCCGCTTTAGTTATGTGACAATTATCTGTCAACATATCAAGGAAGTTGCGGTGTAATATGTGTTATGGTTGTTAATCGTTTACTGGTTGGCCTGGAGCTTAATCCTCTTCAAATATCACGGGATTGCATGTCTTTAATTGTTAGTCCACAGTATGATTAATAAAATGTTGGAGCAAAGGAGTTTGGTACCAACAACGCCATTTGATCTATTTGCAGTTTGTTTGAAATTGGTGGTGGATTTGAGGAGTTTGTACAGTTGCTTGTAGGAAATTTTAAGGTGTATGACAATTTTGGTGCCTTTATACCGTATAGGATGTTAAGAGTGCTGATGGGGTTAGTAGTCGTTCCCAGTCTCTTAAAAGATCACATAAGAGTTTCTGGTTTCATGAATGAAAAATCCTAAAAGCTAGACATTTTCTTAACGCTGTAGTTACACTTCCGGTAATGTTGAATGTTTTTGACCTTTTTCATTTCTAATCCATGTGGACCCTTTTAGTCTTTTAGTAGGCTTATGCTAATATATGTATGGTTTGGTCCAATAGGTACTGGTTATGACTCCACAGATTTTGTTGGATGCCCTGAGGAAGGCATATTTAAGAATGGAAATGATATGCTTAATGATTCTTGATGAATGCCATCGTGCGACAGGAAATCATCCCTATGCTAGAATAATGAAGGTTAATGCCACTTACTTTCAAATGATTACCTTCTTTGAATCTCAATTTCTGTCTCTGTCTGTGTGTGTTTGCTAAAAATCCTAATGACATATCTTTTCTTCCCCACCTTAGGATTTTTATCACATCTCCTCTAACAAGCCAAAAATATTTGGAATGACTGCTTCCCCTGTAGTTTGTAAAGGTAAGCTGATGGACACGTTTGCAGACACTATGTTCTTAAGTTCAAAATGGTGCTACCTATCATGCCTAAATGCCACATGCAGTCATTGTAATTGTTTGCTTATTCTCCGGTGGTTTTGTTTTTTCTTCCGAAAATGTTATATTTCCTCGGATTCTCTTTCTATGGACACTTGATTCTTAAAGCATGGCATGTTAGTTTTGTTCTTCATCATAGATTAAAAGAAAAGACCTGAATACTGTTTTTGCAGGATCCACCTTAGTCTGGGGGGACTGAGATGCTAAACAATTTTATAATGTTAGGACATTTTGGTATGAGGAAGCATGATTTTATACCATCAAAATGACTAGGGTCATCCTTGACCAGGCCCACATGCTGAAACTGATTTTGCACTTACTTTGCCTGCATTTTTACAATCGTTAATCTTTATTTCTGATCTGAAAAAGAAAGCTTAAATCTTTATTTCAGCATGTTATTGCTCCACTGCCAACCGTTGCAATATTGTGCTCCCCCCTAAAGTTTGGTGTCGATGAAATAGACTTGTATAAACTATATTTTCTCTTTGAATCTCATAATATATGTTTCTTCAACTTGAAGTTTTCCTAAGAAGAAGGGCCAAGAGTAACACAGCAATATGCAGAAGAATAAACATGCCTGTTTTTAGTGCGATTTAGGAATTGACAGAGCTATGTACACCATCTGGGCTTCTTACATCTGTTTAAAATTTCCTTGAATTCATTCTATTAATTGATTTTGAAGGTTGAAAAATATTTGAATACTTCAATCTTGTCTTATTAATTTTTAAGTACTGCTTTTATTTTACATATCCACTAATGAGTTAACGCATATTCTTAGGTGTTTCCTCCACAGCGAATTGTGAAGGTCAAATGTCAGAATTGGAAAGCATTTTGGATTCTCAGGTACCATAAGAGAGTTCTCTTTTAGGTTGCTTAGATGTGGGGACATTACATCATTTGAAAACTAAGTATTTTCTGGCAGATGTATACTGTTGAGGACAGGACAGAGGTGGAAATCTATGTACCCTCTGCAAAGGAAACTTGTTGGTTCTATGACCCATCACTGTCTTCTGAACTAAATATAAAGGAAAAGACAGAAGCTTCATGGGCTAAGGTAATTCAGCATCACAGCATGTCTAGAAATATAACTACTTTGGCATGGTGTATGTTGGTAATTGCTTGCTTTCACTATCCTTCTACACACATGCACTTTAGAGTCTGCTTCTTTCTTCTCTTTTTTCTTTTTCTTCCCCTTCTATTTTGGGCCAGACACTTTAGGATCTGCTTGAATGGACATTTTGATGACTTTTTTGTACCTTTTTGGAAGGTGGGGTGGGGTGGGGTGGGG